>JANAVB010033219.1:12740829-13070561 GCA_029216955.1 Iris pallida | reverse complement strand
GCCTCGTCCGTGTGTTGAAGGCTTATTTTGATCCTTTTGAAGACTCCACATTCAGTCCAAAAGAAATGACGTCTCGACTCCCGATTCCAGGTCTTTGGAAATATTTTGTTGTAAATGGGGATGTAATGTATGGAATGACTATCTCATCAGCGTTTATTTTGTAATCGAGTCATGTTGTAGCCCACGAGGCAAATGAATGTAACAGAGTCATGTAAATGATGTTTATTATAAATGAAACAAAAGTTCCTTCTATTTTCAAATGTGTTTGTTCAATTTCTCTGCGTACTCTACTTAATGTTGTGTTTCGGATAACCTTATGACTATGCCTTGTGCTATCGCAACTTACGTTCGCATGACATCACGTCCGGGGATGACTATCGATTCTACAGAATCGGGGTATGACATAATGGTATCAGAGCATGGCTTTACATCCTTTGGCCTTCCGTCTAGAGTCTCAAACCTTTGACCTTGCATTGATGAGATAAGTTGTTCCATACAATGAGTCTGTAATATCTTGAGACTAATATGTGTGTCTACGTATTACAGAAGTGACGGAACCCGTAGCAAAAACTGCGGTCGAGCAAGAATAAAATGCTTCGAGCGGTTAGAATAGCTCGCGGGCCGGACCTTCTAACAATGCCATCGAGAGAATGCTGCGCATAATAGAGTCACAGCAGAAACAGTCCGAGAATCGACATCAGCAGACGGAGGTGCGATAGGCCCAACTCGAAGCTCGCTTCGATGCCCAAACCAAGATGCAAGAAAAAAAGCTTGATACTCTGTAGCAGATCGTCCAGACGATGGTGGCCAACAAAAACTCAGCAATTGTGCCTACTGTCACCGAGCCGACGGGTCAACCCATCGAAGTCGATCGAGAGGAGCCCGAGCGTCAACCTGCGGCACCGAGAAGTTACAACTTTAAAGTGCCAGAATTCAAGAAAGCGTGTTGCACCTCCTTCAGCGGCACCGAAGGCCCTTCTATGGCAATCGACTGGTTGAAAAGTTGGAAGATCACTCCGAGCTCCTCGACATTGAAGAATCCAAGCAAGTCGTATGCTCACAACTTCAACTACGTTTGAACGCGCACGACTGGTGGGTCGTACACAAAAGGGCGATCCGACGCGATAACAGCTCAGCGTCGATCTCTTGGGTTTCGTTCCACAAAGCCTTTGAAGTTGAGTACCTTCCCTCAGCCGTTCGTCAAGAGAAGGAAAATGAATTCATGCAGTTGAAGCAAGGAAACCGGATAGTACAATATTATGTGGCAGATTTTAACAGATTGTCCAAATTTGCTGGTGCGTTTCTTCCTATAGAGGAGTGTCGTATGCAACAATTTAAAGTGGGTCTGCAGCCCTCTATTGCTGCTTATGTGGCAGTATTGGAGTACAAGACCACGAACGATGCTCTAAATCATGCTCTGCGTCTTAAGAGCCAGTACCCTCCCGTCGCTGTCGACGTTGTGCACTATTCCAATCACAAACGTCCTAGCTATCTGGGAGGCAACAATTACGCTGCAAAGCGTACCAACAACGGGGGCAACCAGGGACAGAACATTAGGTCTCGTTGCACAAAATATAATTATATCGGACACAATGCCAGCGAGTGCCGTACCTTGAACATAGATTATCACTTTTGCAAAAAAGGGGGCACTACGCTAGATATTGCCTTTTTTGACTGTGAAGACAGGACGCTCCGCCACAACCAAATCATCAAAATCGAGGTCCAGCTCCTCGAGCTCCTCAATATGTACAACAGAATGGCCTGGATCGTCATTCTAATGCTCAAGGGTGCGTCTACGCCATGACTCGAGACGAGACATTTGCCTCAGGTACAGTTGTGATAGGTATACTACTTTTTAATAATAAATATGCTCGTGTACTATTTGATTCAGGTGCCACACATAGTTTTATATTGGCGAATTTTACCGTCGAGTACAAAATTTCTATGACACCGTTAGGCCTTGATCTTAGCGTTCACATACCGTCGGGCACGTCACTACTCGCAAACTTAGCCTGCAAAGACGAAATCATCTGTATAAGGGGAAAAAAGGTCTATTTTGATGCGATAGTTCTAGACATTAAGGACTACGACATCATTCTAGGAATGGATTGGCTCGGTTGTCACGACCCGCACCCAGTATAAAGGCACGAGAAGTGGGTACGTCCAGCCTACGCCGCAGTGTCGGTAGTAGAACGCTGTCCTAGTTCACAACATCTAACAATATATAATTGTATCTGTACAATGCTATACTCTCCAAAAGGATGACAACATAGAAGGTACAACTGAATCACAGAACCTAAGATGGTAATAAAGGGATAAAAGATGAATAATAATCTCAATAGAGAACTACAACTGAAAGTTAATAAGTTTGAATGTTTAAACAACATCAAAATCCAAATAACTGAAGTACATCTCAAAGACAAAACATCTAAATAAAGATAACTAGTCCAGCAGTCTAATCTAGACAATGGACAAGTCCTCGGCAACAGTTGGATCCTCCTGAGGGTCCAAGTCATCGGTGTCATCTAAGCCAGCTCCATAGTAAGTAGGGCAAAACTCCTCATCATCCTCTGTAATATTTTCAATGGGTCCAATCAGGACATGAACGAATACATATCTCTCACACAGTTCATATCATAACAGAAAATGTAAAGCATGCTATAGAATAAAGCACATAAAAATTGTAAGAATAAACATGAAGAAGAAGAGAGAATTTGACAACAGGAAATATTTAGGTATGGAAATAGAGAACTGTAAGTGACTAAGTGATTTAGAGTACAAGATAGTTATGTGAATGGCTTGAATTTGTACATGATTATACTACAGAATTTACACATGATTACACTACTTTAGAATTGTACACATGACCACTTCTACTCCCTCGTATCCCAATCAATACATAAGGATCTAGATAGGTGATGTTATTGTACATGAAAGTTTATACATGAAGCTCATGAGATCATAAGAGTACATGAGAGCACATGAGTGTACATGAATAATAAGAGTCCATGAAATACATGATGTTCGTGAAAAGCACATAACATGATGTATCTGATGCACCCGAGGGGATAACATCTCTTGTAAAGATCCATATAGTATTAATTCGTGATAACATCGTGTCAGCATCAAGTAAATTAGTCTATAACAAGAATATAATTCCTAGCAAGTATAAAATGGTCAGAGAATGTACTCGCCTGATATTTCGAATGTCTGATAAGAATATAAGTCTGAACCGGAGTATCTGACTTCTATTTAGAGCAACCACAGGTTACAAAGTGTCCAACATGAATTTAGAGAAATTTACAATGCAATCTAAATGATTCTAGGTTATTCTGGGTCAAAGTCAACCATTAGTCAACTCTGGTCAACCTTGGTCAACCATTCTGGTCAACTAGGTCAACCCTAAGTCAACTAGTCCATTATTCCAAGTTTAGGTCAAACTTGAGTTATCTAATCATTTTAAGTCCATTTGGGTCACCTTTAGATCAAATTTGACCCAAAGTTGACTTTTGTCAACTTGGTCAACTTGCTAGTCAACTATGTCAAGTTAGGCCTATTGGGTCAATTCTAAATTAACTCACCAACCATAGGCTAATATCCTATATCAAAATCAAATATATTCATTCAATATATATATATATATATATATATATATATATATATATATATATATATATATATATATATATATATATATACACACACACAAATATACTAATATACATATATGTATATATATCAAAGGAGTGAAAGCAAGTGTGTGCGTGTGTGTATGCTGTGTTGTGTAAGGGGGTAGACTAAATCTCAGAAACTGAGATTGAACTCAAGTTCAATCTCAAAACAAAACCAAAAACCAAGTCTCAACTTATCAACATACACTAACATTCAATAGTACATACATATATACATATACCAATACCTATAACCAATAGCCTACAACACTCAATATATGTCATATCCATATATATAGGTATTCCAACTATCATACATATATATACACATATACAACTGAAATATCCTAATGTGTCTCAGAAAACTGAGAACACAACCCATATTGCTAACCTATATACTATACCTTATAATTCCCAACCCTCACATGTATGTATATCAACCCACATACCCTCAAAAGAAACTGAACTCAATAGGTATCTCAGAAATCTAATTCAAAACTAAATATTAGTGTCAAACTCAGAAATCTGAGTTGAACACAAAATCAATTCTCAAATATCAAAACCAATTCAATATCAAAAATCCATATACTACACAAACCCAACTCAGAACCTAAAATCCGAAATACACAACTAAAAATCATAAAACTTGACAAACACAAAGGTGTACACGTGTGTGTCATGCTCGTGTCCTCACAGATTCGAACCCGTGTCCGTATCGTATCCAAACAGTGCGTATCGCACATGCACGTACACGTGCATAGGAAAATCTTCGTGGGCACGTGCCGTGCTCGATAGAACATCACACGCAACACGAGGAGCCTCGTGCTCATGTACATAGCTAGGTGGGGTCTAGGTCTAGGTGTATACCACCCTGACATGCGTCCACACGGTGTCCACGTGTCACACGAACAGCGTGTCGGGAAGGGCTGTGCGCGCATGCACGGTGTCAACCGAATCAGTGCAGGCACGATAACTTTGCGCACACTCAACGAAATCTCATAAAATTTTACGAGCACATGGGCAGAGGTTGCCCCCACATCTCCACAAAATTTTATGCCAAACCGTATCGTATCCATCGAGTTATGACACTCAGAATGCATGACAATGCACGGGCTGTGCACGGGATCTCGTGCTACGTCCCCGTGTCCGATTTGGATACCAAAAATGTGTCAAATCGAGATCCATCTTTACAAAACTTGTTTCAAATATAAAAAAATAATAAATTTGTGAAAACAGAATCGAAAAATAAAAACTTTCGATTCTAAGAGGCATTTCATCGAACACGTGTTCCATACACCAACACGCGTCCGATACGCCTACCAAACGGATACGAAATCCTGCCAAACTACATATACTGGTCCGAAATACCTAGATGGATGCATATATAAAGAAAAAATAGAATTTATAGGGGTTTAGAGGGGTTTACCTATTGAGAGTCAATATCTCAATAAAACGAGCCTCCAAACGTTCCGATGCCGATTTCCTCCGGTCCAAAGCCTCTGATTCCTTACTAGCAAGTCTCTAACACGTTCCTCTCCTCCTAAGGATCACAACATACTTTGTTTGGTCTGATTTGGATGATAATTGAGAAAAGGAGGCTATTGGAAGGAATGGAAATTTCTAGGGTTTTGAGAAAGCTTGATGGCTACTATACTATAACACATATAGGGGGCTGCTGTTATGGCCGGCCAAGGGTGCTGCTAGGGTTAGGTTAGGGTTTAGGATAGGCCACAATATAACTAAAGTCCAAAAGGAGCCCATTAGCAAAATGGCCAAAAAACTATATATTAAATAGCCTAAAAATAACTTAAATTGTTTCCTAATTAGGACTAAGCTCTAACTTAAATTCTAATTAGCTAATTAAGTCTCTAATTACATGGTTAGTCTTCTAACCAAGGTTAACTAAGGTTAAACCATCTGCTAATACCAAGAGCACCAATCAAAAACTACAACACCAATCAAATTAATAATAAAATAATCAAAAATTTAAAATATCACACAATTACTAAAATATCCCAAATCTAGAAAAGTTGTAGTGACAAATCTAACCTCCTTAAAATAATTTTGTACTCGAAATTAAAGACAAAACTGAGCAGATGAGAAGGATAGAAAAATTATTCCTTAAGACTTAAAAAGATAAGGGTATTGCTCGCGCATCTCATCCTCCCTCTCCCAAGTAGACTCACCTAGAGAGTGATTCCTCCATGCGACGTAAACCAAGGGTATCGTCTGGTTTCTCAGCACCTTCTCTCGTCGATCCAGAATCTCCATCGGTTGTTCTGGATAACTAAGAGTAGGGCCCACCTCGATCTCGAAATGATCCAGTACATGGCTGGGATCTGCCACATACCGTCTCAACTGCGACACGTGAAATATGTTATGGACTCACTCTAATGCAGGTGGAAAGTCCAGTTTGTATGACACGTTATCGACTCTTTCGCTCATAACAAAAGGTCCGATGAAGCACGGGCTAAGCTTTCCACCTCCATCAAAGTGAATAGTGCCTCGTGTCGAAGATATTCTCAGGAACACCAGATCTCCAACCTAGCACAAATATGGTCTCCAACTTAACTATAACAATCACATGATCAAACAAAATCACAAAACAACAAAATCCTAATCCTAAGTCTAAGCTGTACCTCAAACTCTAAAGGTCTCCGGTGGCTATCGGTCCAATGATGCTGTCTATCATACGCCATATGAAGTCATTCTCTGATGAGCTTCACCTTCTCAGCTGTGTCCACAACCATCTCAGGTCCCAATAAAGCTCGCTCTCCAACGTCATCCCAAGACAAGGGAGTACGATATCTACGCCCGTACAATGCCTCGAATGGTGACATCTCAATGGTGGTCTGGAAACTGTTGTTGTATGCAAACTCTACCAAGTACAAATGATCCTCCCAGGAACCTCCAAAATCTATGACATAAGTTCGCAGCATGTCCTCGAGTGTCTGAATAGACCTTTCTGACTGTCCGTCCGTCTGCGGGTGGATACAGTACTAAACTTGAGCAGAGTGTCCAAACTAGTATGCAGACTCTGCCAAAAATAGAAAGTAAAGCGACCATCTCGATCCGAGATAATGCTCACCGGAATACCATGAAGTCTGACAATCTGATGCACGTACATCTCTGCTAGCTTCTCCGTAGATAAATCCACTTTAAATGGCAAAAAATGGGCTAATTTGGTCAACCTGTCTACGATGACCCAAATCACGTCTTTTTCTCCTGGTGTACGTGGCAATCCTGAAACAAAGTCCATCGTAATGTGCTTCCACTTCCATTCCGGAATGGACAGTGGCTGTAATAGTCCTCATGGCCTCTGTCTCTCTGCCTTTACCTACTGACAGATCAAACATCTGGCTACGAAGCGTGTTATCTCCCGCTTCATCCCATACTACCATACATGATCCTTCAGATCCCTATACATCTTGTTGGCACCTGGATGCATAGAGTACTGAAAATGGTGGGACTCCTGCATAACCTGCTTCCGAAGGTCTTCACTAGGCACACACAGTCTGGAACCGTGCCTCAATACGCCATCCTATGCAATGACAAACTCATCTGCAAGTCATGCTCGAACCTGCTTTCGAATACACCGTAGAGCAACATCGTCGAACTAAGTTGACTTAATCCTCTCTATCAAGTCCGACTGAATCTGCAGTCCCCACATCTGTATCTTAACTCCCGGCACTATTGTCACGCCCAGACCCAGAATCACCCGAATTATCGTCCTCGCAGGGGGCGTGTTGTTGTACGAGCCTGGAGTTGCACTCATGCAAGGTAATATGACAAGTTCTCAAATGGTTATCTTTGAGTTGATATTAACAACGAAAGAAAAACAGAGTATACGAAACAATTTTCTTTATTAATATTTGAACGAAGATTACAAAGGCTTTCGATAGCCCAACAATATATGCCAGATTGGCTACAATACTCAGGTTCTCTCTTGTCCACAAAGGATTTTACTGTTCCATCTATTATACCTTTTATATCTCGGCCGCATCAATCATGTTGCAAGTCCGAGCGTCAATGTGATCGCACGCTTCAATACGCTTCGGCATTCCAAGCCTCAATGCGTTCAAGCGAAGCTTCACTGCGAGCCATCCATTCCCTGTATCCTGTATGAAGGCTGGTGGGGGATCAGTACATTCGTCCTCGCATGTACTGATGCAACGACCTTCTTTCTAAACTGACATTATAGTATTTATGTTGAATCATGCAACTTAGCTTATGATCTTGCTACATTCTCCTTAGGGTCGATTTTATGGCATATTCGAAAGCAGTAATGTATGTTATCATGGCAAGCATGTTATTCGAATTGAATAGACAAGCAAGCAAGCAATCTCGTATTTGTTTCATGGTGTGACTTCTTACCAGCATAGACGCACTCGACCTTGCATCGACGCAAGGTGAATACGTCTTATTCCTTCCCTGTCATGTTATAAGTGCATCTCTAAACAGGATCTATGTGTGTGGGATACATACGTACCTGCACTTTCAACCCATCGTTCCTTAACTATATGAAACGGTCATTGGCGTATCCACGCCAAAATGGACTAAAGGTGTTTCTCTTTTCTTTTCCTTACTTTCTTTTCTCTCTTTCTTTTCTTTCTCGAATTGGGTAGCCCGGCGCCTCTCGTAGTGGATTGTTGTTCCAATTAAGGAGATCTACCGTTGCATACCATCATTTGTGGCTTTTCACATCTCGCTAAGCGGTCGCTAATCGTCTTACGGATGTGCGCCTATCAAAGATTCTATCCCTCCTAGGCCGAACGGTCCCGGTGCCCCGGAGCAGCCCGTCCGGAGGAACATTCCGTGCACGAAAATATTATCACAATTATCTCAAGTCCATTCGACCATGCAACGCCCTATTGTTCAAACAACCAAGCACTATTATTCAAACAACCAAATATAGTCTTGAGTCCGAGACTCAGACTTTATCATATCGTATTTCTTCCATTAACTTTCTATGTTCTTACATTTCATACTTCGTTTCAATATTCTATGGCATCATGCCTCAACTCAATGTTCATCAACCGAACGACCCGAAGGTCTCGAACACCTTTCGAGGCATCATGTCATATCCGACAGTTCTATCACATTCATGCCACAACTGTATTCTTTCGCAATGAAGCCATCTTTTATGATCTCGTGCACGTAGGTACGTTTCGATGCATTTATCATCTATCCTTCGCGTCGTGCACTTGCTGCACGCATCGAAGCCGTATTTCTATGTTTTATGTCTTAGTGTTCAATGTTCGTGTCTTACACGCTAGGGAGCTCGTCTATTGTCTTTCAATGTGCTAGCATTTCTAACTCGTGCGCGAAGGTACAGAATGGCTCGTGCACGAAGGCACTCGCCGAATACAGTTATCATGTTCTTGTGGCTTGCATATCGAGACGCTCACATTTGCGATATCCAATGTTCCATAGCGACTCGTGCATTTGATGCACGTTTTATTTTAATTGTTCTAACTAGTGTTCGACACACACTACGATTTATCTTTCGATCGGACCATGCCCGTGGCATCGATAGGTTAACTTAGCATACAATGATATATTCTGACTTAGGCATGAAGGAGTAAAAAAGAAGAGTCAATCCTCCCACCTTGAGTCGATATGCCTTGTCGTTTTGTCGAGCCGATACGGCTCGATTTCATAACTTCGTTGTATGGCCAACTCTTCTGACTTAGCCATTCGAGCACTTCGTGCTTCATTGAATTATATGTCCGATTTGGCTTACCATGCCAATGTCTCAGTCCGTCGTAAGGCGACGATTTGGTTTCGCGGACCCCTTACTGAATAAGACAAAATGTCGACCTCTAATATTTCAGCGTAAACTTACAGCCTGTATATGAAACCAACTAAAATTAATACTTGCATCGATTCGGACTTACGTCTTGGTCGATTCAATTTCTTAGAATCTTCGAGCCGACTCAACGCACTTATCCTTCGGGACAATGCGGCGCTTCGCATTGATTCAACTCGATGCATACTTTGGGACAATACAACTCTTCGCATCGACTTAGTTCGATACATTGCTCAGGACAACGTAACTCTTTGAGTCAACATCTCAGCGTAATACACCGTACGGAGCAGGGTATTACAGAATTTACCACTCAGAACAAGGTTCGTCCTCGAACCAAAACTAATACTCCAATTAAGTGTTTTATAGATTGTTTCACGATCTCGTCCCACCAATATCGTTCAGTTTCACACTATCTTGCAAGCTTTTTATTAACATTTTTAAGTCCTTCCTGCAGCTCGATTTGAATTTGTATACAACTCGATTTGGATCTGTACCTATATTCAAGGCGTCCCGAAGATATATGTATTTCGATCAAGTCCACTGGTAGCAAATTGGAATAAAGCTGACAGGTAAATTTTAATCCTATGCTTGCCATCTCGTACTCTCGATTGGACTTATTTTTAGCAACTGTTCTCGAAATTTCATCGCATACGTATATTCGATACATACGTGATTCATTTAATAAAGTTACTGCATGCGACGCAATTCAAAATCGCATTCCTTATTTCGTATGTTTCGTATCAACTCTATGCGTCGCGTCAAGTCGTCGTGCATCCGATCACAACGATCCTTTGCAACACCTTGCATTCGAAGTCGCTACCCAACTATTTCTGAAGTTTTACTTTATAGCTTATCTCGACATGATTCTCCTTTGTTGACTTGCAAAAGCATCAACATTCAGGACTACATCCGCTAGGTGACTTACCTAGCACCGTGCTTAACTTCTCCCGACGTAACTCAAATTGACATTACACAAAGGCCACAATCTATCTGACACAATTTTAATTCCAGTCGATGATGCTCAAGGAAACGATCGCCTTAACACAAAGGTCTTTACGATGCATCTTACATTCGATTCCTAACGAGTAGGAATTCACTAGCCACATTTCCAACTTATCCGTCTCGCAAAATCGAATATAAGTTCGATTCACGCAAGCTCAATTGCAAGGTGAATCCGAATCTAATGACATAACTCGTAAGTCATTCCCTTATCGTTCTCTCTCGTGCATAGCATGATTCTCACAATCGCCTATCCGAATCACCAAGTTCGTTGGTGAATTTCTAGTTCGATCGTCGACCAACATAACCATTCAAGCATTCATCCAACGAATACTCAAAATCTAACTATATAATTCTCAATCGAAAGCTGTTCCAATAATTCTCGATCACCTAGACTTATCGTCAACATACACTACATTTTTTTTCGATGTAATTTTATTTACGATATCGCATGGGTCATCTTATGGGTCTGCAATATTCAATTTGATTTGGCAGTCAAGTCTTCTAGGGTCAGCTGCCCCGAAGCTACGCTCGATAATTGTGGATCATTAACGAATGACAGTTTACTACGAACCATGCTATATCTTATTTCGGAGCCAAATCATGTTCCGACGATTTCTATCGGACTAACCCAAATCCGTACATAACCATTTCTATCGGCGCAACTGATGCACAACTAGCCTCCAAGTAAAGTCATGCACTACCGTCGATGATTTTGCTATTTACGAAACATCTACTCGTATCGAGTTCGAGTCTATCTTATTTGCGATCGACACACGAGATGTTATATATGCATCGAAACATCGTCGATGACTTATAGTCTCGTCTTGATCAATCATAAAGTTCATGATCAACCAGTTCGTTCATTCTCGTATTGTTATTTACAAAATTTTGATAGCGCAAGGCACACTCTATTTTGTATTCTCACATCGTGCTTACGTTTCCTTACGTATCGATCTCGATACGTCATATCAATTTCGATAGTGTAAGGGTCGACTTTGATTCTCTTTCAACATCGACAACTTGCATTGCATACGTCCAAGTTTTCTACAAATATTTTCGTACGTCTCGAATCATTTCTCGATTCATTGCATTATGTTATGCTTTGATCACGTAACCGAGTTACCGATTATCCAACATCGAACCCTCGAGTTGTACGATCACGCCCTCTAAGATTTTGCGTGTTTCAATCGTACTCAAATGAGTTTCGTCGTAACGTAACCAACTATCTCTTAGGTACTATTTACCCGCATCAACCAACTCTTCACCGAAGTCGCACATTGTGCGATCTGATTATAATTTGCCTCGCCTAATATTTCTATCGAGATCGTAAGTCATGTGATTCAATTTACCTCGCCCAACATTTCTATCGAGATCGCAAGTCGTACGACTCATTTGTAAGTTCGAGTTTTTCTTTCCTGTCGATCCGATTATTGCTTCAAGGCATAATTGTTCTGCTAGTCTCGGTCGTTCGACCGACTTATAATTTTCGTCCGACGTATCATTCATTGATACGAGTCTCGCCTTATCGTTCCAACCGATTTTCGAAGAACACTTGCTTCAACATACCGTTATACAAATTTTCAATCGAGTCTCGGTACTCTCCCGTCCGTTGCAGACAAACCTTTCGTAATTCTCACAATGTATCGATGCAATTCATCGCACAAGTGGTATACCATATACCACTCAGAATCGAGTCATTCATCGCATATGTGGTATAGCATACCACTCAAAAATCAAGTCAATTCCCTCGTACAATACTCAGTATGAACCAACAATCTCTTCTGAATCATGATTTTCGCAGTGATCGTGCTTGATCACAACCGTAACTTTGAATAAATCAAATCCGACACAACTCGACCAATGTTTTCATTTGCCAACACAAGTTCGGTGTGCAATCGAATGATTCATTCTATCGATTTATGATTTTAGTTCCTTTTAGTTGCATCTCGTGCAATAATTTATTTTTAATCTCCTTTGCACTCCGTACAACGATTTCTTTGATATGCGTTGCACCACGTGCAAAAATTTACTTCCGACGCGCATTGTACATCGTGCTACGACTTATTTCCGACATTCATTGTACCTCGTGCAACAATTTTATTTTTGACATCTGTTGCACCTCGTGCAATAATTTAGTCCTGACTTTCAAAGTCAATGCTCAAATCCGTTTAACACATTCGATATTGACTTATCACTTTCATTGCAACACATTACTTAAGTTTCCGCATTGGTGCAACCAATATTCATAACCCATTGCACTTAGTACATCGTTTCATTTCTTATTCAACATGTTACATTGTAACAACAACATCTCAGATCGTATTTCACAATTTGTTGCACTTGCAACAACTAACATTTCACGAGTCGTTGCATTCAATGCAATGAAATGCTTTACGACTTTCTCCGCAACATCAAGTAAATTCGAAGTACTTGCGGTAACATTACCCGACTTTATATTAGACTTATTGTATGGAACATCCAGTGTGACATCGAGTAGAGTCAAGAGTGATTTTAATTGGTGGTGGACAACTCTTTGTAATTGAAACAAAGCAAACGTCCTAAGAAAATTGAGCCTAGAGCTCTGATACCAATTTGTCACGCTCCGACCGGAATTACCCGAATCATCATCCTCGCAGGGGGCGTGATGCCGCAAGAGCCTGGAGTTGCACTCGTGCAAGGCAAGATGACAAGTTCTCAAATGGTTATCTTTGAGTTGATATTAACAACGAAAGAAAAACAGAGTATACGAAACAATTATCTTTATTAATATTCAAACGGAGATTACAAAGGCTTTCGATAGCCCAACAATATATGCCAGATTGGCTACAACACTCAGGTTCTCTCTTGCCCACAAAGGATTTCACCGTTCCATCCATCATGCCTTCTATATCTTGGCCGCATCAATCCTGTTGCAAGTCCGAGCGTCAATGCGATCGCACTCTTCAATACGCTTCGGTATTCCAAGCCTCAACGCGTTCAAGCGAAGCTTCGCCGCGAGCCATCCATTCTCTGCATCCTGTATGAAAGCTGGTGGAGGATCAATACGTTCATCCTCGCATGTACTGATGCAAAGACCTTCTTTCTAAACCGACATTATAGTATTTATGTTGAATCATGCAACTTAGCTTATGATCTTGCTATATTCTCCTTAGGGTCGATTTTATGACATATTCGAAAGCAGCAAAGCATGTTAACATGGCAAGCATGTTATTCAAATTGAATAGGCAAGCAAGCAAGCAATCTCGTATTTGTTTCGTGGTGCGACTTCTTACCAGCATAGGCGCACTCGTCCTTGCATCGACGCAAGGTGAATACGCCCCATGCCTTTTCTGTCATGTTATAAGTGTATCTCTAAACAGGATCTATGTGTGTGGGATACATACGTGCCTGCACTTTCAACCTATCGTTCCTTAACTATATGAAACGATCGTTGGCGTATCCGCACCAAATTGGACTAAAGGTGTTTCTCTTTTCTTTTTCTTACTTTTTTTCTCTTTCTTTTCTTTCTCGAATTTGGGTAGCCCGGCGCCTCTCGTAGTGGGTTACTGTCCCAATTACGGAGATCTACCACTGCATACAATCATTTACAGTTTTTCACATCTCGCTAAGTGGTCGCTAATCGTCTTACGGATGTGCGCCTATCAAAGATTCTATCCCTTCTAGGCCGAACGATCCTGGTGTCCCGGAGCAGCCCGTTCGGAGGGAACATTCCGTGCACGGAAATATTATCACAATTATCTCAAGTCCATTCGACCATGCAACGCCCTATTGTTCAAACAACCAAGCACTATTATTCAAATAAACAAAGTCTTGAGTCCGAGACTCAGACTTTATCATCTCGTATTTCTTCTATTAACTTTCTATATTCTTATATTTCATACTTCATTTCAATGTTCTATGGCATCATGTCTCAACTCAATGTTCGTCAACCGAACGACCCGAAGGTCCCGAACACCTTTCGAGGCATCATGTCATATCCGACAGTTCCGTCACATTCATGCCACAACTGTATTATTTCGCAACGAAGCCATCTTTTATGATCTCGTGCACGTAGGCACGTTTCGACGCATTTATCATCTATCCTTCGCGTTGTGTACTTGTTGCACGCGTCGAAGCCGTATTTCTATGTTTTATGCCTCAGTGTTCAATGTTCGTGGCTTGCACGCTAGGGAGCTCGCCTATTGTCTTTCAATGTGCTAGCCTTTCTAACTCGTGCGCGAAGGCACGAAATGGCTCGTGCACGAAGGTACTCGCCGAATACAGTTATCATGTTCTTGTGGCTTGCGCACCGAGGCACTCGTATTTACGATATCCAATGTTCCATAGCGACTCGTGCATTTGATGCACGTTTTATTTCAATTGTTCTAACTAGTGTTCGACACATACTACGATTTATCTTTCGATCGAACCACGCCCGTGGCATCGATAGGTTAACTTAGCATACAATGATATATTCTGACTTAGGCATGAAGGAGTAAAAAAGAAGAGTCAATCCTCCCACCTTGAGTCGATATGCCTTGTCGTTTCGTCGAGCCGATGCGGCTCGATTTCATAACTTCGTTGCACGGCCAACTCTCCTGACTTAGCCATTCGAGCACTTCGTGCTTCATTGAATTATATGTCCGATTTGGCTTACCATGCCAATACCTCAGTCCGTCGCAAGGCGATGATTTAGTTTCGCGGACCCCTTACTGAATAAGGAAAAATGTCGACCTCTAATATTTCACCGTAAACGTATAGCCTGCACATGAAACCAACTAAAATTAATACTTGCATCGATTCGGACTTACGTCTTGGTCGATTCGATTTCTTAGAATCTTCGAGCCGACTCAACGCACTTATCCTTCGGGGCAATGCGGTGCTTCGTATTGATTCAACTCGATGCATACTTTGGGACAATACAACTCCTCGCATCGACTTAGTTCGATGCATTACTCAGGTGTGTAGGAAGAGACTTGGACAGTGCCTTATCTGTAGTGCAGTTGATCATCAGGCTTGGACAGTACCTTATCTGGACCTTCGGGACTTCCACAGCCAGAGGGACGAGTCTACCTTATGACAGAGGAAGGAGCAGAGGCTATTCCGACTCCGAATGAGGACTAGAGACCGGAGGCATTCTCACATAGCTGGATACCGTGGGTCATCATTTCCCTTTGTGATTCTTTCTAGCATCTGACTTTCCTTGTTGTTTCATATTCAGGATTTGTTTCTAAAGTCCTTGTATATTACTGTTGTTTCGTAATAGCCACTTGTTTGATTCTTGTTGTCCCTTAGTATCTAATAAAACTACTTATTCACTTCTTATCATGACTTTGACTATTAAAAATTCATTTTAATTCTTCATAAGTCCTTGGAAATTCTTATGGATAAAGTTGAGAAAATATTTGATGACCTACTACGACGTGGCAGATGTGCACTGCAGTCATTTACCTGGATTATGAAAACTGAAAGTTCATTGCAGCCAGCTGCACACTGGAAAGGCATGGACTCTAAGTTGAAATAATTACAGGTAATCATGGGCTCTCGAATATTATTGAGACTAAGTCCTAAATTCATAATGTTTTCTGATATCGGATAAAGTTGACAGAGTATTTTGGTAATATAATATTATCGGGACCACGGAACCGAAGGTTCACTGCAGCCAGATGCATACTGGCGGGGCAAAAACTGTAGGGGAAGTGACTCCAGGTGTATATGATTGTCGGATACTATTGAGACTATTATCCTTTGATTATGTTTCCGTAACTATCACTTTGTATCACCTTAAATCGTGCCAATTCCAAAATTGTATTTGATTGCTCTTAATCGTGCCACCTGGAATTTCGAGGACGAAATTTTTCAAGGGGGAGAGATTTGTAACTCCACTGTTCATAAACAAAATGAATATTTTCCTGTATTCTTTTCTTTGATTAATTCCTAGTTAATTTGTGTATATTAATTCTATTTTCTAATTAACTCTTAACCCATTTTAAATATTCCTTTATTCCTAATTTTATTTTCTATTAAAATTCCTTAGGCTTCTTTGCACCCAATTGTATCGGGCCAGCCAAACCATCCCTCAACTTTCTATTTAACAAATTATTTCAGCCCAGCCCAGCCTATTAGCTCAAGTGGGGCGCGGGTCTAAACTCCAACCTGATAACCTCAACCCGACAGCCCGTTAACCCTAAACCCAACCGTTATATGTATTCAAATTTCCAATTCCTTCATTCGCTCAGTTCTTCCCTCCACAGCTGCTGTTGAGAGACGACGACGACGCCGAGAAAAATCCAGCCTCTTCCAGAAGCTTCTCCCCCAACTTCCTAACTGCCTACCTCATCCCCACCGTTGATCCCCAACAACCTATTTCCTCCTAGCCGTCGGATCCTAACTACGGCTGCCCGCCCAACCGTCGGTCAAGTGCCTGGCCAACCGCTGTCCGCTCGACCTAGGCTATAAATAGATCCCCAACCTCCCCTTCTTCTTCATCCACTTTCCCCCATGGCGAAGCCCTGTAGAATTGACTCTCGATTCTTTTCCGAAGTCTGGCCATGGCGAGTTTGCAGTGGCACTCTGAGCGTCGGTGCCGAATGAAACTTTGGAGTCGTTGAGTTCGGCTCTGAGGGCGATAGCATTGAGAGCTGTCTCTGGCACTCACGAGCTCAGTCGAGGAGTTGCTTCGACAATCGATTCGGTCTGTGGCAAAGACGACTCCGTCTCCGATTATTCCTCCGAGGGTTTGAATCAACGTAAGTCCTTTAGATGAATTCTCTGTGTCGTCGATCTGTAGCAAATTTTAAATTGATTTTGATTGGCGATCGCTTGGCTCGACTGATTTATGATTTTTTGACGAACAGTTTCAATTGGTTGAAGTTCTTGTTTCTTTTCGAATTTTGATTTGAATTCGTGTTGGTGAGTCCTGGATCTATTCTTGTGAATTCTCTCCAATTTTGGAGTCTTTACCATTCGAATTGAACTCATATTGTTGTCCTATTTTTCGTGCACATTATATGTTCGATAAAATTCTCAGGAGAACGTATCGACAAGCCGTGGACTCAGGGACACCATCATCGGACACTGAACTGCTGTGTCGGACCGTTGTATATCATTTGGAGACTCAGGTACAAATTCTTGATCCATCCTGATGAACTAGTCGAATATTGGGGGGTGCTCTGTTCGGTTGAAGGAAAGAACTAGACGAGGCCAATGTCGAGATCGTGCTACCATGCATCAACTGAATTCATGTGAGTGTTGGGATCGGACACGGACTGTGCTCGTAGCAAGAATAAGGACACGTTATGGATAGGTTCATAACATTAGTAGTTGGCTCGATGACGGTTGTATCACTGTTAAGCTCTACTCTAATATTTGATGTTTGAAGTATTTATAGCTGTTAGGTTTAAAGGTTAGAACCAGGTTTAACTTAGGCTTGGTGGGTATTATTGGTTGAGGTGCTCGGTTCACATGTGTAGGCCAATATGAGTTAAGACAGTAGGGAATTCTAATTATGAATGTAATCTGGCCATGACTTATAGTCATATATATATATATATATATATATATATATATATATATATATATATATATATATATATATATGTTAGAGATTGAATAAGTTGTTCAGTAAGTTTTCCTATATTGCTATTGGGCCAATGGATATTGTAGGGCTAAGACTTCAAGTCTATGGAGTAGTGTGATACTGTTGTGATCAATAGGAAATTATTTAATAGGTTTGGACTTGAACTTAGTTAAGTTTACACTGTTTCTTGAGACCTGACTGATACTTTGGCCAATACTGGTTAGTAGTGGTATGGGTTAGGGTCTTAGATAGAAATTACTTTGGGTAGATCTTGAAGTGATGTTTAACATTATCTAAGTGTATTTTCCTATTTTTAGGTGTAGCTAGAAGACTTGAAGAAAACCCCGGAATCAAGGCAAGTACATGTACTCAGTATTACCATCATTACATGCATTGCACACACATTGTCTTGTTCCATTATTGTACTTGTTTCCGATTAATTGCATTGTTTCTCGTGTCGGGTGGGGGATGTTCTAGAGACATGTGATTGACTAATATTGGACAAATATTGCCTAATAACATACTCCGTATGCCTGATGTCCATTTCGTGCGTGACTGATAGTATTGTCATCAGACATGCCTGATTATTGCGTGACTGATAGCATTGTCGTCAGACATGCCTGATTATTGATTGACTGATAGCATATTTTATATACCTGATTACATATTAGTCCCCACATGTTGATAACGTCCAATTGCACATATACATGTAGCTAGTGCATGCTTATTGTTCATCTTGTTTCCTGTCTTTTAGTTATATTTTGATATACCATTCCATTGATCTTCATGGTGAGTTTTATTGAGTTACATTATACTTTGCTCCTTTTCTGACTGGATCGTTGATTACAGGTGAGACGGATCTTTAGATTATCATGGATGGCATTGGAGCTCACTTGACATTGAGATAGCTAGTTTCATGTATAGGAGATTGATTGAGTGTAATTGATTATATATTGTTGTTGTATCATTTATCTTTTACCGGCTTTGTACCCGAGCATTCATGTATAAGTTATAATATTTGTATAGTGGATTGTTGTGATGGTGAGTATAGATTCCGAGATTAGATGCTGTGATGAGAATACTCTTGTTATTGATGACGAGACGGCTCACTACTGCTGTCAACGACAGTGTAGGCCGGGCATACATCGGCCCGTACCCGATTATTTGGGAGCGGGACGTGACATATTTTAGTGGTGGCCCATGCAGGTCTCTATCTAATGGTACTTAGGATTAGAGTGCCATTGGAAGCCTGTAGAAATAGGAAACTCATCACAGCATAGGACCGTTATCATATTGCTTATTTTCTATCTTTTGCATATCTTTTTAACACACACAGTACACCTACGAGTCACTGATGGTTCTCCTACAATTCCAGAGATGGCCAAAGGAAGGAACCTCATTCCGAGGTCGCACTCCGAGTGTAGCCTATTCCGAGAGAGGGTCATCTGCCCTACCTATGGTAGACCCAGAGCGCTCTGGTACCCACGTGCCACCTGTCACGAGAGCTTCTTCACGATATTCCATTAGTTCCATGAGGTGCACCCAGATGCATGAGCTAGTCCATGGGCTATTGGAGGCCTAGAGAGCCCAGACCCAGAGTTTGTTGGATGCTCAGAGGGAGCAGACCACTATATTGCGGGAGGGTATTGAGAGATTAGTTAGCCCACTCCTACCACCACCACCCCCACTTCCCAAACTACTGCTCCACCTACATCTCATATTCTACCTCCACCGACTACCATACCGACCCCATCATACATCCCACATCCGCTATATGCTCCACATCCATCACATGTTCCACCACCACCCATCCAGGCTCCTGTTCAGCCTACTACCACCACTTTTGTTAAGCCTGAGCCTATTTCTTTCATTTCGCCTCCCACCCATACTCATGCTTCTCCTACTTATACTCAGACTACTCCCACCCACCATCAGAGAGAGGGGTCTATCCTAGACTTTAAAAAGATGGCACCTAGAGAGTTCCTTGGGACCGAGGGTATACTCTACGCCGATGAGTGGCTAGTGGATATAGAGAGGGTGATGCGACTATCTAGGCTTCCGGAGGACCTTAAGGTGGAGGCAGCTGGTGTACAGATGCATGATCTGGCACGTACCTAGTTTAGGAGTGAGCCTCAGCTCGTAGTACCTGGATTGACTTGGGAGCAGTTTATGGAAATCTTCAAAGAGAAGTTTTTCCCAGCGGTAGCTAGAGAGGCTTTGGAGCGCCAATTTCAGACTCTTGAGCAGGAGACTCGCTCGGTTGATGAGTACGCAGCAGAGTTCGGGCGACTTAGTCAATTTGCAGAGGGTAGATCCAGTTGTGAGAGTCACGAGATTCAGGCAGGGTTTGAGCCACGAACTTCGTTACTTAGTCATGGCTAACGGAGTGACTACTTATGCTGGGATGGTCGCCGTTGCTCAGAGGTTAGAGATTGATCTGAGCCTCCGACCCAAGAGAGATCGTGACATTAGTGGAGGAGGTAGCCACTCGGGACCACCCAAACGTCCCAATACCCAGCAGACGAAGACCTTCACATCCCAGCCTCCTCAGAGGACTCAGCAGCAGCAATGACCAGTTCAGCAGCCTTATAGATTTTGTCAGAAAGTGGGCCATACCTGGCAGGTGTGTAGGAAGAGACTTAGACAGTACCTTATCTGTGGTGCAGCTGATCATCAGGCTAGGGAGTCACCATTGCTCGTACAGCAGCTGGACCTTCGGGACTTCCATAGCCAGAGGGACGAGTCTACCTTATGATAGAGGAAGGAGCAGAGGCTATTCCGACTCCGAATGAGGACTAGAGACCGGAGGCATTCTCACATAGCTGGATACCGTAGGTCATCATTTCCCTTTGTGATTCTTTCTAGCATCTAGACTTTCCTTGTTGTTTCATATTCAGGATTTGTTTCTAAAGTCCCTGTATCTTACTGTTGTTTCGTAATAGCCGCTTGTTTGATTTTTGTTGTCCCTTAGTATCTAATAAAAGTACTTGTTCACTTCTTATCATGACTTTGACTGTTAAAAATTTATTTTAATTCTTCATAAATCCTTAGAAATTCTTCTGGATAAAATTGAAAAAATATTCGACAACCTACTACGACGTGGCAGATGTGCACTGCAGTCATTTACCTGGATTATGAAAACTGAAAGTTTATTGCAGCCAGCTGCACACTGGCGAGGCATGGACTCTAAGTTAAAATAATTACAGGTAATCAAGGGCGCTCGGATATTATTGAGACTAAGTCCTAAATTCATAATATTTTCTGATATCGGATAAAGTTAATAGAGTATTTTGGTAATATAATATTATCGGGACCACGGAACCGTAGGTTCACTACAGCCAGATGCATACTGGCGGGGCAGAAACTGTAGGAGAAATGACTCCAGGTGTGTATGATTGCTGAATACTATTGAGACTATTATCCTTTGATTATGTTTCTGTAACTATCACTTTGTATCACCTTAAATCGTGCCAATTCCAAAATTGTATTTGATTGCTCTTAATCGTGCCTAATCGTGACACCTGAAATTTCGAGGACAAAATTTTTCAAGAGGGAGAGATTTGTAACTCCACTGTTCATAAATAAAATAAATATTTTCCTATATTCTTTTCTTTGATTAATTCTTAGTTAATTTTTGTATATTAATTCTATTTTCTAATTAACTCTTAACCCATTTTAAATATTCATTTATTCCTAATTTTACTTTCTATTAAAATTCCTTGGGCTTCTTTGCACCCAATTGTATTAGGCCAGCCAAACCATCCCTCAACTTTCTATTTAACAAATCATTTCTGCTCAGCCCAGCCTATTAGCTCAAGTGGGGCGCGGGTCTAAACTCCAACCCGATAACCTCAACCCGACAGCCCGCTAACCCTAAACCCAACCGTTATATGTATTCAAATTTCCACTTCCTTCATTCGCTCAGTTCTTCCCTCCACGGCTGCTGCTGAGAGACGACGACGACGACGACGATGCCAAAAAAAATCCAGCCTCTTCCAGAAGCTTCTCCCCCAACTGCCTACCTCATCCCTACCGTTGATCCCCAACAACCTATTTCCTCCTAGCCGTCGGATCCTAACCGTTGCTGCCCGCCCAACCGCCGGTCAAGTGCCCGGCCAACCGCTGCCCGCTCGACCTAGGCTATAAATAGAACTGGCCATGGCGAGTTCACAGTGGCACCCTGAGCGTCGGTGCCGAACGAAACTTTGGAGTCGTCGAGTTTGGCTCTGAGGGCGACAGCATTTACAGCTGTCTCTGGCACTCACAAGCTCGGTCGAGGAGTTGCTTCGACGATCGATTCGATGCTGTGGCTAAGACGACTCCGTCTCCGATTATTCCTTCGAGTCTTCGAATCAACGTAAGTCCTTTAGATGAATTCTCTGTGTCATTGATCTGTAGCAAATTTTAAATTGATATTGATTGGCGATCGCTTGGCTCGACTAATTAATGATTTTTTGACGAACAATTTCAATTGGTCGAAGTTCTTGTTTCTTTTCGAATTTTGATTTGAATTCGTGTTGGTGAGTCCTTGATCTATTCTGTGAATTTTCTCCAATTTTTGAGTCTTTACCATTCGAATTGAACTCATATTGTTGTCCTATTTTTTGTGCGCATTACATGTTCGATAAAATACTCAGGAGAACGTATCGGCAAGCCGTGGACTCGGGGACACCATCATCGGACACTGAACTGCTGTGTCGGACCGTTGTACATCAGTTGGAGACTCAGGTACAAATTCTTGATCCATCCTGATGAACTAGCCGAATATTGGGGGGTGCTCTGTTCGGTTGAAGGAAAGAACTAGACGAGGCCAGTGTCGAGACCGTGCTACCATGCATCAACTGAATTCATGTGAGTGTCGGGATCGGACATGGACTATGCTCGTAGCAAGAATAAGGACACGTTATGGATAGGTTCATAACATCAGTAGTTGCCTCAATGACGGTTGTATCACTGTTAAGCACTACTCTAATATTTGAAGTTTGAAGTATTTGTAGTTGTTAGGTTTAAAGGTTAGAACCAGGTTTAAATTAGGCTTGGTGGGTATTATTGGTTGAGGTGCTCGGTTCACATGTGTAGGCCAATATGAGTTAAGACAGTAGGGAATTCTAATTATGAATGTAATCTGGCCATGACTTATAGTCATATATATATATATATATATATATATATATATATATATATATATATATATATATATATATATGTGTGTTAGAGATTGAATAAGTTGTTCAGTAAGTTTTCCTATATTGCTATTGGGCCAATGGATATTGTAGGGCTAAGACTTCAAGTCTATGGAGTAGTGTGATACTGTTATGATCAATAGGAAATCATTTAATAGGTTTGGACTTGAATTTAGTTAAGTTTACACTGTTTCTTGAGACCTGACTGATACTTTGGCCAACACTGGTTAGTAGTGGTCTGGGTTAGGGTCTTAGATAGAAATTACTTTGGGTAGATCTTGAAGTGATGTTTAACATTATCTAAGTGTATTTCCCTATTTTTTTAGGTGTAGCTAGAAGACTTGAAGAAAACCCCGGAATCAAGGCAAGTACATGTACTCAGTATTACCATCATTACATGCATTGCATACACATTGTCTTGTTCCATTATTGTACTTGTTTCCGATTGATTGTATTGTTTTTCGTATCGGGTGGGGGACGTTCTAGAGACATGTGATTGACTAATATTGGACAAATATTGCCTGATAGCATACTCCGTATGTCTGATGTCCATTTCGTGCATGACTGATAGCATTATCGTCAGACATGCCTGATTATTGCGTGACTGATAGCATTGTCATCAAACATGCCTGATTATTGATTGACTGATAGTATATTTTATATGCATGATTACGTATTAGTCCCTACATGTTGATAACGTCCAATTGCACATATACACGTAGCTAGTGCATGCTTATTGTTCATCTTCTTTCATGTCTTTCAGTTATATTTTGATATACCGTTCCATTGATCTTCATGGTAAGTTTTATTGAGTTACATTGTACTTTGCTCCTTTTTTGACTGGATCGTTGATTACAGGTGAGACGGATCTTTAGATTATCATGGATGGCATTGGAGCTCACTTGACATTGAGATAGCTAGTTTCATGTATAGGAGATTGATTGAGTGTAATTGATTATATATTGTTGTTGTATCATTTATCTTTTACCGGCTTTGTACCCGGACATTCATGTATAAGTTGTAATAATTGTATAGTGGATTGCTGTGATGGTTAATATAGATTCCGAGATTAGATGCTGTGATGAAAATACTCTTGTTATTGATGACTAGACGGCTCACTACCGCTGTCAACGGCAGTATAGGCCGGGCATGCATCGGCTAGTACCCGATTATTCGGGAGCGGGGTGTGACAGTCTTTCTTGGATGATACTGCAACGAAATGTCGAAGTCCTTCATCAACTCCAACCATCTTCTCTGTCTCATGTTGAGCTCCTTCTGTGTAAACACATACTTCAAGCTCTTGTGGTTTATGAAGATCTCCACATGCTCTCCGTATAGATAGTGCTTCCACAACTTTAAAGCAAAAATAGCTGTCGCCAACTCCAAGTCGTGGGTAGGGTAGTTCTTCTCATGCGGACGTAATTGCCTGGATGCATAGGCAATCACCTTCCCATGCTGCTGCAAGACACAACCCAGACCCTTTCCTGAGGAATCACTGTAGATAGTGAACCCACCTGATCCTGATGGCAATGTCAGAATCGGGGCTGTCGTCAGCCGCTTCTTCAACTCATCAAAAGCGATCTGACACTCCTCTGACCAGATAAACTCTGTATCCTTCCGGGTCAGCCTAGTCAATGGCTCTGCAACCCGAAAGAAATCCTGAACAAACCTCCTCTAGTAGCCTGCCAATCCTAGAAAACTCCTGATTTCTGTAATTGAACTCGGAGCGGTCCATGCCTCAACTGTTCTGATCTTCTTCAGGTCGACTGAGATCCCATCCCCGGTCACAACATGACCTAGAAAGTCAACTCGATCCAGTAAGAACTCACACTTCGAAAGCTTGCCATAAAGCTCCTCCTTCCTGAGAGTCTCCAGAACCACTCTCAAGTGCTCCTCATATCCTCTGGGGTCTTCGAGTACACCAAGATGTCGTCGATGAACACCACTATGAACTTGTCCAAGTACTGGTGGAGCACCTTGTTCATCAGGTTCATAAACACTGTCGGGGCGTTAGTTAACCCAAACGGCATCACCATGAACTCAAACTGGCAATACCGTATCCTGAATGTTGTCTTCGGAATGTCCTCCTTCTTTACCTTCACTTGATGGTAACCTGACCTCAGATCAATTTTGGAAAATACCCTCTCTCCGCTCAACTGATCGAACAGATCATCGATCCTCGACAGCGGGTACTTATTTTTGATCGTGAGACTGTTGAGAGCCCTGTGGTCGATACACATCCGTACCAACCCATCCTTTTTTGGCACAAAGAGTACCGGTGCACCCCACAGTAAAAAACTCGATCTGATGAAGCCTTTGTCCTACAACTCATCCACTTGCCTCTTCAATTCTATCAACTCATTGTTGTTCACTCTATAGACGTGCTGAGATATCGGCTCTGCGCCGGGCACCAAATCTACAGAGAACTCCACATCTCTGTCCAGAGGTAACCCTGGCAACTCCTCCAAAAATATATCTATGAACTCAGCTATCAATGGATGTGGCACTCTCTGCTCCTCTACTATAACTCCACAGAAAACTTCGCTGCTATGCTCCGTCTCTCGTCTGGTGAACTCGAACTCTGGCTCTCTTGGCACTCTAAAAAGAACTCTACCACTACGACAAACTATACCGGCATGGTGCCTGCTCAACCAATCCATCCCGAGTACAATATCGTAGTTCGGTAATGGCATTACGAGCAGACTCGTATCCAATTCTCAGCCTCCCAAAACTACTCTTCGATCCTTGTAAATATTACGGACGAGGATGATACCACCCCCAGTAGTGATCTTGTAAGTCCTAGACAACGATTCAGAAGAAAGATGGTATCTAATAGCAAATGATATAGACACAAAGCTATGGAAAGCCCCCGAATCAAACAAAGCAAATGCGAGAAAAGAGTCGAAAAGAACAGAACCTGCGATCAGATCTCCTACTGCCTCTGCATCCTCGGCTGACATGGCAAAAGCTCGCCCATGCTGACCTCCTCGGGCCTGCTGTTGGTGCTGAATAAACTTCTGCTGCTGAGTCTATAATGGTCCCTTCTGCTGTCCTACCGGAGCCTTGGCTCCTGCTCCCTGAGCTGTACATCCCGAAGACAAGGGACAGTCCCTCAGCTGGTGTTCTGCTGACCGCAAAGTAGGCACTTGCCTAGCCTCTTCCTACAGTCGTTCCACCCATGCCCTTAGTGTCACGCCCCAGAACCAGAATACTGGAGAGCGGGGGACAGACACAGCCAGCTACGTACATTGAAGTGAATCCCACCTTGCAATACGGTCACGGATGTCTAGATGCATGAGGGTTTACTACAAGCCAACAATTACTTATGGTCAAGAATAAGCCTAGTGTCTCAATCTCAAGCAAGCAAGTAATGTAACAAGATGGTAGATCATCAGACATACAAAGTAAGGCGTCCCAAACATTACATATTCAGATGATCATGAAGCTAGTCATACAAAATGCGAAGACTAGCAAGAGTTTAAGTCATACATGATCAACCCTAGGATTTGTCAATCATGTTACAACCCATAGGCAGACAGAAATATAAATTTAACACGAACTAACACTTGCTCGGTGGCTAAATGCCTCAAAGAATAATTTACAATAGAGTGGGAGAGCAAAATAAAACCCACTCGTTGCCAGGGTTGCGCCTAGTGTGCACTATCTGGCTGGAAGGCTGGAAGATCCTCGGGTGCTACTCCGAAATCTGGCCATACAAAACCAGCTGGGTCAGACCCCAGAAAGAGCAAGTGCCACAAGGGAGGCTTCACTTAAGAACTAAAACCAGCATATTAGCATAAAAAACATAATTGATAAATAAAGACATGGGTTAGAGAAGACAAGGTAATAGACGATAAGACAACTAAGGGACTATTCCGGTAGCCAAGTTACAACCCGTAAACCAAATAAGGACCGGGGTTCTAACCCTTCATCTGAACAGAACTTAGTCTCCAACCAATTATCGACAATAGTAAGGCATAATAGTAGTGTACTAAAATAACCATGTACTGGTCTTGCCTAGGCAAGACTAGACGGACTCCATCCATCAATCACGGCCAAGCAATGAGTACGGCTTGATACTTTAACTAACTAGGGTTATCACAAGCTTAGTTACTAACAAGATGCATCGAGATGTTCCAACAGCCACAAGTCCTGCAGACTTAATCCAGGTTATCCGGTCACAAGTTGAGAGAGTTGGATTAGGTGACTTGGGGGTGCAACACATGATAGTGTGCTGGAAATGTGCCCTACTCGACGGTAGGCTACAAGTCCAATTAAAGCATCCAGATAACGGGACTGCCTGTAGCTGGAAAATCTCTTCATGAACTACATGATCAATATAGTCTTTATCCTAGTCAAATTCAGTATGAATTCCTGACCGTGGTAACCAGGAATTCATGTCCTAGACATGATGCAAGACGAGACATGTAGCTTATACAAGCACAAACACCCACGATGTCAAGATAAAAGTTACTTAGCAAGTCAAGATAGTCGTCACAACAACATATCAAGATTATCATGTTAGGTTTACTTATCAAGAGTGTGCCACGACAGACCACTGTCATGTATTATGCCAAGGTTGCTTGTCAAGAGTGCACCACGATGGGTCACTATCAAGAATCATCATGGCAAGTTACTTGTTACTTGTTACTAGCTAAGAGTGTGCCTTAACAGGCCACTATCGTGTTCTATCCTTACATTATCATGAATGAAAGAAACTTGCATAAAATATCTAGTAACATATTCTTGAAGCTAAGGAAAAGATCTACAAGTTTCAGGTTGAGAGTTGAGAGAAATTCTGGCCACAATTCAGCCAAATAGGAATTAAACAACCAAAATAGGCCCTATGCAGCATTCTGCGGCACTATACGGCACTATGCGGCACTATGGAAGCCATGCGGCTGCGGCACTATTCATTCTATGCGGCTGCGGTACTATTTATTCCTGTGGCTGCGGTACTATTCATTTCATGCGGCTGCGGCACTATTTATACGGCTGCAGTATTATTCATTCTATGCGGCTGCGGCACTATTTATTCCTACGGCTGCGGCACTATTCATTTCATGCGGCTGCGGCACTATTGTAGGCCTCAAAAATGAAAGTCACGCTGAGTTGATCAGAACAAGTCACACAGAGTGATCCAAGAAGCAGCACAAAAGATACGCTAAGTTCTGCCTGGCCATCTCCTTTAGAAGTCACGCAAAGACAGCTCAGCCATACGTCAGAATCATAATGACTGACAACACAACAGTCGAGAAACGTCTCCTCGTATGCCACGTATGCACAGAATTCGAGAGATCATCGCCGTCTTTTGCGTGATTTTCAAAATCTTTCTTAGCAAGACTCACTCTTCACCAAGTTGGCGTGACTTTGGGTCTTATCTTCATTTAATGCGGCTGATAATATAATCAATGTCAGAGATTTTGTGTCAGACGAAGCGTGCCAAATCAAGACAGCTGGCGGTTTGCGTGGATTCTGAACCTTTTTCTTCCTCAAGTTTGCATGAATTTTTGAGTTATTCTTCTCAAAGCCTGCGTGAATTCTGAAGTATTCTTCTTCAAAGCTTGCGTGGATTTCGCCTTCAACGAGTCTGCGTCAACGAAACTGCGTGGATTTTTTGCCTTCAGCAAGACAGCGTGGATTTCATTTCAACTGGAGTACGTGGCAGCCATGCCACCGATCTCTCTCTCGCGTGCCCAGTAACTTGCACACGACTCATGCACTAATGCCATGTGTCCAACAGTTACGGGCCACGTCCAGTAACTACTTACTAATCCTGCGTGTATTTAGAGTCTGCGTGACTTTTCAAATGTACTAGTGGTGAGGTAGTTATCTTTTCAGTTACTGTTTTGACTCTATAAATGGAGTTCTTTTTTTTATTCATTGTACAGATACATTGATATCTACTGTCAAAATTTTGAGAGCTTTTCTTCTTCGCATAGTCCAAGGGATAAAGCGATCGTCTTCTAGATCGGATTCCTACAGTTGTAATTTTTCCAGATACACAACAAATAAAGAGAATTTCTTTATGGAAAACAAATTGGCGACTCTGCTGGGGAAAACCATCTCCTCTTCTGAGATGGTAACAACTCAATGCGACACTTCGTCTATCGGCTCGACGAAGAAGGTGATGACGATCAAATTCGATCAACTCGCCTATGAAGAAATGCAGCGGGCTAAGGGTGGCAAGCCCATTCCAGCCTCCATTATCACTGCCAAGTCAAAGGGACACTCTGTCTATGTCCCTAAGAATTAGTTGGCAGTCAATGGTGAAGTCTCTGCCACAGTGTCTACTCCTAACACTGGCAAGAACTCCACTGCAAGCACGCACACTCTTGTGCGCTCGAAGATGACAGTAACTAAAAGTCACGTTGACAGTACTGGCTCCTTAGCCGAATCTGTTCCAGCGTGCAAATTCAATTCTAAAAGTCACGCTGACAGTACTGGCTCTTTAGCCGAATCTGTTCCAGTGTGCAAATTCAATTCTAAAAGTCACGCTGACAGTACTGGCTCTTTAGCCAAATCTGTTCCAGTGTGCAAATTCAACTCTAAAAGTCACGCTGATAGTACTGGCTCTTTAGCCAAATCTGTTCCAGTGTGCAATCCTACATTCAAAAGTCACGCTGACAGTATTGGCTCCTTAGCCAAATCTGTTCCAGCGTGTAATTCTAAAATCAAAAGTCACGCTAACAGCTCTGGTTCTTTAACCAAGTCTGTTTCAGCGTGTATTTCATCAGAAAAGAATAACTCCTTAGTTATCTCTTCTTCTTCACCGAGTTCTACTAGAACTGGGGGTAGTTTTCCACACAAAGTCCCTTCGAAAAGGAACAACTCTTTAGTTGTTTCTTCTGCTCCTGTAGTTTTTACTCCAGGAACAGCTTTGACTGATACTTTTGTTAGTCAAAAAAAAGGAGATGGTCTTTTGACTACTCTTCCTTCTGGACATTCTATGTCTCAACATCTGAATGAGTCTAAGAAGAAACATTCCTTAATGTCTTCTTCTTTGATTTCTTCAAATTGGGCACAGAATCTGTCCATTAAAGAGGGTCTGTTACCAACTCCTAATCAAGGGAGTGGTTTAACTCTTCCTTCTCTGCAAATATCCAGATCAATGGAAGGAAAACTCCATGTTTCCAAAATTAATATGTTACCTTCCACTGATTTAAGAACAAAACTCAGCACTTCTGGTGTTAAGAAACCATACCAATTGGATATGAAGATAAAAGATCCAGATGCAGAGTATGCAAGAAATTATGTGGCTCACATTAATCACTCTTTGTATAATCAAGAGCCATCAAGACCCAAGAACAGGAAGTATATTCCTCAATCTTCACAAACAGATTTACGGGAATATCTTCAACAGAAGAGAAGGAGTAATTCTATATCAAAGGAACATGCTGAATGTGACTTCTATCCAAGAGTCATAATTCAGTGCAGATGTGAATCAACAGTTCAAGACCATGGTGATCATGCTGAATGTGACTTCCAGCCAAGAGTCACAATGCAATGCAGATGTCAAAATAAACGACAGTCTGTCTTTAATAGGATTCAGTATGAACCTATGCCTGATGAAGAGGAGCCTTTGTTTGCCTCTGTCAACATGACTTCTCGGGACATCAGGGGTAGAGTTGATAGTCCAGATGGAGTATATAAAAACACCAGAGCAAGAGTCCTTGCTTCTAGTCAAAGAAATTTGATCCCTGAAATTGACTCTGAATTTCTTAGAGAATCTAACTTCCCACCTCTTCCTACTGGGGGTAATTCTCCTATAGTTGACTTTGATACACGAAGCAATGATTCAGAGCATACAACATCTACTAGTTCATCAATAATCCCTCATACAGTCACGACTTACATGGTTGATGGGAATACTGATGAACCCTCTTCTTCCCTGACTCCTCAAGATCAAAGAATTGCTTCTTTGGAACAGCAAATGAAGTCTATGACTGACACAATGAAGTCAATGTATGAACTCATGATAGCTCAGTTGCAAAATCGACAGACTGTATCAGATGCCATACCAGTTGATACTGATATAAGTCCAATACAAGTTCCTCCAGCAGTACAATCCAATACTCCTGGACCTGCTCAACCAAATCCTAGTCTCTCTGGAGCTGGGGGTAGTGCTTACAATGCTGTTCCTCCTCCTAACTATTCTCTACAAGCCACAACTCCACAATCTTCGGGAGTTGTCTCTGAAGAATTAAAAAATCTCAAAACTCAATTCGAGGCATTCAAACAGAAGGATAGTTTACAAAGGTTAGGCATCAAGCAGCCTTATCCGATAGAATGGAAGCAAGTATCATATCCTCCTAAATACAAGCCTCCTACTATCTCATTCTATGATGGAACCACTTCTCCAAGTTAGTTTATCAATCACTTTGAAGTGATGACTGATCAACTACAACCAAGTGATGCCCTCCTTACTCGGGTATTTATTGGATGTCTCAAGAGAACGGCTTATGAATGGTATAGAAGTCTCCCAGATGGGAGTATTACCTTATTTGCTGGTTTCAAACAGATGTTTCTTGAAAGGTTCTATGAAGGGCTTAATGACATGACTATGTCTGCTCTTATTAGAATCAAGCAGAAAAATAATGAATCTACAGAGGAATACATTGAACGGTTTCGAAGAGAAGCTCTGAAGATGCCTCTTGGAACTCCTGATGCTGTCACCATTGACACGTACAAATCAAACTTGTTGCCAATCATCAGTATGTGGACAGGGTCCACTCAATTTCAAGATTGGCCTTCCTTCATAGTCAGTGCTAAAGCTGCAGAAATCAGTGCTGAAACCTTCAAAGGTTTAGGAGTGCAGATGACTCCTAAAGAAACAGGACAAGGGGCTAACAATAAAAATAATGCTCGCAAAGGAAAAGAAACTCTAGAAGTTAATCTTCAGAGCAAAGATGCATCGAATGTTCAAACTCCTGCCTCTACAACTCAACAATCAAGAACACCTCGCCCCAGAGAAGAATATTCTTTTGATGACGACGATGTCCTTGGTATCTTTGAATGTCTGCTGAAAGGTAATAAAATACAATTACCAGAGATCAAGAAACCTGATGAAGCTGGTAAGACAGATCATCCTAAATACTGTCCATATCACAGAATGCTGGGTCATACAATTCGTACATGTTATGTATTGAAAGGAAAGATCCAAGAAATGATTAAATCTGGAGCTATCTCTCTTACTCCAAAAGAGAAGACCGTCACCTCCAACGTCGTCTCTATGCAATTTGGAAATTTCCCTCCTCAACTCCTTGAAAGTGGGATTATTCCTATTCCCAAGGCAACTCTTGACATAGTGAATCTTCCTCCTCCACAGTCTGAAGGATTAGTGCCAATCACTTTGGAAACAGGAGAAATCATGTGGATCCATCCTGATCTAGTGGCAGATTTTGAATCGTCTTCTCCTCAAAAGATTTCTTCTCAAAAATCCAAGAAGGCTGGAAAGATCAAGTCATGTCATATGACTTCTCTTGGGTCTACCTCTGACACAGAGCCAAAAGACAAAGAAGAAGCACTTGTTAGTGCTACTCGAACGGGGAAACCTTACCTAAAGGATTATTCTAAAAATCCTGAAGATCCTACTGATATCCCTTCAGATGCTAAAGATGCTCCTAATATTCCTCCCGAGGAAGAACCATCTACTGAACCTGTTCCTCCCAAGCCTACGGCTCTGGAGAAAGGCAAACAACAGGCTCGGTTTGATAAGCCAATCAAGAAGTCTTCTCCTCTTGGACTTCAGAAGCCTTACAACTTCGACATTTTGGCTCAGCTTGCTAATACTCCCGCTAGAATGTCCCTTTTTGAACTTCTACGTCTTTCCAAAGAGATTCGGGAGACGTTAAGTGAAGCACTTCTACAAGCTGACTCTTGTCTTGCACAATTGAAGAAGCCGGATGCGGAACCTGCCACTTGCTTACATTGCAACAGTGTACTGGAGATTATCCCAAATATCACCTTTACACAAAACGACATGTTACTGGAGGATAATCGACATGATCGACCTCTCTACTACACTGGTTATATTGATACGATGAAGATAGATCGTATTCTCATTGACCCAGGGTCTGCTATAAGCATAATGCCAAAGAGTTTGTTGGATGAACTAAAAATCCCTCTTCACAAACTCTCCAAGACGGTTACTACTATCTTGGGATTCAATCAAAGCCGAAGTGAGCCTTTGGGAAAGATTCATCTGAAGCTTCAGATAGGTGATTTCAGATCTAAAGTCACTTTCTATGTGATCGAGATCGCGAAATCCTATAATCTTCTTCTGGGGAGGCCCTTTCTTCATGAAAATAATGTGGTGCCCTCTACTCTTCATCAATGTTTTAAGTACATTGATAGCAATGGAAGAGTACAAAAAGAAGTTGCTGATATAAATCCCTTCCATGGGGTTGAAGCTTATTTTAATGATTCCCGAATGTATAAAGAAGAATATACAAGGATCATACAAGCTATGGAGAAAGAAGACGCACAAAGTGAGACTTTAATAATCCCTGTTAAATGTCGAACTACTCAGCAACAATCTCCTAAACCCTCTGGAGAAGATTCTTTTATCATTCCAGTGAGTGGACGGATCTCTCCGTTACCTCAGTCATCTACTCAGAATACACTGATCATTCCTGTCAGTGGGCGTACTACAGTTCATGTACCTTCACAAGATACTCTGCTAATTCCAGTTGGAGGGCGGACTACTCTTCCTACTCAAACTTCAAGGGAGCTCACCTCTTCTGAGCCATTTGTTATCGATCTTAATCGAAACAAAGTTTCTTCTTCTTCTCCCCCTTTAGTCATTGACTTGGCTAAAATCTCTAAGGCTCAGCCTTCTTCCAATGTAAATATTGCTGCTTTTACATTTAATGAAAAGTCTCCACCTTTGCAGTACGTTGATGTGTGTAATTATGTTCATAGTTATTTACATCTGTTAGATAACTTGAACACAATAACCATAGGAGTTGTACAGACTGTTCATACAGATGTATCTCTAGAACCTGTACAATCTTCATACTTTCTAGTTCCTAGCAGAAAGCCAGGAGACATTCCAATATTCTTCTACAAAGGGCCTCAAAATCCTTCTGATCTTGAAGATGATGACAAAAATGATGATACTGGAAGATTACAACTACGTCGTTATAGTCAGCAATCTAGAGACATCATCAAAAAATATGGGCTATGACTTCAAGACTGGCCTTAATAATGGAAAAGGAAGAAAAATGCCTGTCCGGATTCCTCCTTTGAAATATGGAAGGACGAAATGCGGATTGGGTTATACTGCTCCTACTCCTTTCATCAACATTATCCATGAAGATCTTGAGTCTGACGAAGATAAGAGATCTGATTCTTCTAGTACCACTTCTTGGGATTCCGATACGAGTATCGGCGACTTCTATTGCAACCTTCTGTCTTCTAACATGGTTTCCATTGACCATTCTGAAGAAAGTGATGAAGACGAAGAAGAGTTTGAAATCTCACCTGAATCAGAACAGTGGGCCCAAAGATTAGATAATCAATGGGAGTTCCGTTTCGAGCAAAAAGAACCTCCGACTGAAGATAAACTTGTTCAAATAGATGTTGGTGAAGAGGGGTCTCCCAAACCAATATTCATCAGTGAAAGTCTTTCAGAAACTGATAAGAAAGACATGATCAAACTCATTCGTGATTACATCGATGTCTTTGCTTGGAGTTATGAAGATATGCCAGGGCTTGATCCTCAAATTGCAACTCACAAGCTCAACATCTTGCCGAATGCTAAACCGGTCAAACAACAACAGCGACGATTTCGTCCGGACATCATCGATGCAATTGAAGCTGAAGTCAATAAACTCATTACATCTGGGTTTATTAGAGAGGAACAACATCCCGATTGGGTGGCTAATATTGTTCCTGTTCTTAAAAAGACTGGCAAGATCAGAGTATGCATAGACTTTCGCGATCTCAATGCGGCATGTCCTAAAGACGAATTCCCTCTACCAATCACTGATGTCATGGTTGATAATACCTGTGGATTTGAACGAATGTCATTCATGGACGGGTATTCTGGGTATAATCAGATCAAAATGTTCCCAGAAGACGAGAAGCACACTTCTTTCAGAACGCCGGTTGGTACATACTGCTATACAGTTATGCCATTCGGTCTCAAGAATGCAGGAACAACTTATCAACGAGCTATGAGTACTATATTCCGTGAACATTTGCGGAAAACAGTCGAATGCTATGTTGATGATATTGCAGTCAAAAGTCGACAAAAGGAGGATCATATCCAAGATTTGAAGACTATATTTGATCTAATGCGTAAGCATCAATTAAAGATGAACCCTACTAAGTCCTTCTTAGGCGTCTCTAGTGGTAAATTTCTCGGCTTCGTCATTACCTCTAAAGGTATACACGTGGATCCCGAGAAGATCAAAGCCATCCAAGAGATGCGTCCTCCACGCACCTTAAAAGAGCTACGAGGATTTCAAGAAAGAATTGCTTATATCAGGAGATTTATCTCTAATTTATCAGGACGCTGCAGACCATTCAACAAACTTATGAAGAAAGGTGTCTCTTTTGTCTGGAATGATGAATGTCAGAAAGCATTCGATGATATAAAACAATATCTGATGAGCCCTCCAGTATTGGTACCTCCCGTCTCAGGAATACCGTTCCTCCTCTATACTCGAGCAATGAGTCATTCATTGGGTGCATTACTCGCTCAAAAGAATCAAAATGGCCATGAACATGCCATTTATTATCTCAGCCGCACTATGACCGGAGCTGAATCTCGATATTCACTAGTTGAAAAAGAATGTCTAGCCTTGATGTTTGCTGTCCAAAAGACACGTCATTATATCATTGGCCAGACTATTCATGTCATCTCCAGGATCAATCCTATACGGATTATGATGAAGAAACCCAGTGTTTTGAATTCTCGATTGGCTAACTGAGGAATCCTACTTGCTCAGTATGATATGCACTATATTCCTCAGAAATCAGTCAAGGGACAAGCTTTAGCTGATTTTCTGGCTGCTCACTTAATTCCAGAAAATTCAAAACTCTATGATGAAATCCCAGATGAAGTCCTAGATTCATATCAAATTGCTGAAGAAGATCCTACTTGGCGTCTATTCTTTGATGGAGCGTCAAGAATTGGTCCTAATGGCGATATTGTTGCTGGAGTTGGAATTGTTCTTGTATCGCCAGAAGGTCTTGCCATCCAAAGAGCTTATTCTCTCGATCAGCCGTGTTCAAACAATGTAGCTGAGTACAACGCATTGCTTATTGGTCTTCAACTCGCTAAACATCTGAATATTCAACATTTGGAGGCGTATGGAGACTCTAAACTTATTGTCAATCAGATCAGGGGTACTTATGAAGTTCGCCATCAAGATCTGGTTCCTTATCATAGAGTGGCCATATCTATGGCCTCATCATTTAAGGAATTCTTCATTGAACATGTTAGGCGAGCATGTAACACAGAAGCTGATGCCCTTGCTAATCTTGCAGCGGTGCTGGCTATCCCAATCAAACGGCAACAAATGATCGTTGTTCGTAATCGAGAATTATTTCATCTTGAAAATAACCTGACTCTAGGACTTCCAGTTGACATTGAAGAATCAACATCTCATGACGTCAACACAACAAGAGGATTTGGATTTAGTCGTAAATCGATATCATCTTCATCCGATTCCAGCATGGAATTCATCTTCAGTAACTCGACTGAGAATCAGAATACGGATAAAGATTGGAGACTTCCTTTCTTAGATCTTGTATTGTATGATATTCTTCCGGATGATCCGAGTGAGGCAGCATCTATCAGACGACGATCACTCAGATTCTATTACAATCATACAACAAAGACCTTATATCGTCGAGCTTATGATGGTTTACTCCTTCGGTGCATTGCCGGTGATGAAGCCCAACAAGTTATTCGTGAAGCACATGATGGAATTTATGGAGCGCATCAACCTGGGCCAAAACTTCAAGACCGTATTCGACGGATGGGATATTATTGGCCAACTATGGTATCAGATACCATTGAATATGCAAGGAAATACAAAGCTTGCCAAATCCATGCGGATTTTATACATCAACCTTCGGAATTTCTACATCTGACGGCAGTATCATGGCCCTTCGAAGCTTGGGGCATGGACATTGTCGGCCCGATCAATCCTCCATCATCTAAAGGTCATCGGTTCATTCTCGCAATAACCGATTACTTCTCCAAATGGGCCGAAGCTATTCCTTTATCTGAAGTTAAGACGTCTAATGTCATCAGCTTTATTAAGCACCACGTCATCTACAGATTTGGTGTTCCTCGACGCATTGTTCATGATAACGGACCACAGTTCGTCAACCAGAAATTTACTCGATTCTGTGACGATCACCGGATCAATAATGTTGCTTCTACCGCATATAATCCAGCAGCTAACGGATTGGCAGAAGCTTTCAACAAGACTATCATCAAACTCCTAAAGAAGTTTGTCTCCACTAACAAACGTAATTGGAGTGACAAGCTCGGGGAATGCTTGTGGGCTTATCGCACTACAGTCCGTAATGCTACTAAGTGTACACCTTTCTCTCTGGTGTACGAATCTGAGGCTGTTCTCCCATTAGAGATTCAAATTCCTTCTTTAAGGATAGCAATCGCTAATGAACTCACTGACGAAAATAATAATCGTCTTCGTCTTCAAGAATTGGAGGCTCTGGATGAAAAACGGTTATCTGCTCAACAGAATATCAAGCTAGAATTTCAAGGGCTTTTAACAAGAAAGTCAGAATTCGAACATTTCAGAAAGGAGAACTTGTGCTTACTGTCAGACGCCCGATGACTATGACACACATGAATAAGGGCAAGTTTGATGCAAAATGGGAAGGTCCATTCGTTGTCAATAAGATCTTTTCTAATGGGGCTTATCAACTCACTACTCTAGATGGTAAAGTCACTATGATGCCCATCAACGGCAAATTCTTGAAGAAGTACTACGTCTGATATTTCTATCAAGATTGTCCTCCCATCACTCTCCAGCTGTTTCATTGTTCTTTCCGAAGAATCATTCTGATATCTATTATCCCCAGTGGAGATAGGTATTCTACTTTGTATCGTTTTCTCAACAAATTTGATATCCAGAAAATCATGTCCACATTACCTCTGAATTTTCTATCTCAATATCATATTTATGAAAATGATATTTAGTCTTTCTGATTTCTGAGTCAAAAGATCAATGAATAAAGGCAAATATAAAGTGGGAAGGATATATCGTAAACAAAGTTTCCTTAAACGGAGTTTATTTGAGACAAATCCCTCAAGAAAAAAAAAGTACATCATCATGGAAGATCACTATGATCCCTTTCATATTTGGGACGAGGACCACATACATAATCAGCAAAAGAATTGAATACATCTTTTCCTGACCGCACCAAGAATTGACAGGCAGCCAGCCTCATTGCTTCTTCTTCTTCGGTTTCTCCTGGTTCGACCAGGAAGTCCAGGATATCTTTTGGCGGCTTGGGAGTAGACGAGCTTTCGCCCATTTCCTTCTTCTGCGGAGGTGGATGTTCTTTAACACCTTCAGTAGCTTCAAGGGCGACTTCAGCCTTCTTTATGTTCTCTTCAAAAGACATTGTGGATAAAATACGATCCTTCTATTCAAATATATGCTCTATTTATAGGCATATGGTTACAAGGTTCGAAGGGACGTATTCTTTCCCAATACTCAGTTCATCCATTCATTTCTCATATTCATCCGACGTTTCACATGTTCATTAATACTTGACGGTTCGTCCGTTCATTTATTACTTTCACTCGACAGTTCATCTGTTCATCGTTTCTTAACGGTTCATCCGTTCATAATCTTCTATCAGTTCATTAAGTGGGGATTCGTTATTTTTTATGTTTTCATAACCTCTGAATCAATTCCGAATCTGCTTACTCATTTGTCATGTTTTGACCTCTGTATAGAAATCAATCTATTTTCTTTCGAGTTCCTATATATTATCATGTCCATAATACCTCTGATAATATCATATACTCTAAAAACAGAAAAGATGATTTTATTATCTATCATGTCCACAATTCATCCACAAATACAAATCATTGAGCATAGAAGAATTGTCATTTCCATTCCCATTTTCACCACAAAAAGTCTATTACATTTTCTTAGACTTTCCTACAAATCATAATGGAAATCTATTACAAATCTTGGATTTTCATTCTATGTACAACTGAGATCTATTTCTTCTTGGATCTTCTCTGGCAATCTCGTTGTTTGTGGCAATTCTTGGGTGTCCAGCAGAAATCAAACTCTGGTCTTATCTCTCAGACGAGAGGAGAACCACAGAGTATGGCAGCCCGATGGCGTGTTGCTGCCAATACAGCTCGTGGAGGAACGGCGGCACCTCAAGCAGGTAGGAATGTATCCAGCATTGGGATACGATCCCTAGTTCTGCCGTCAAATGAACTCTACTACCCAATCTCTCGGTAGTAGAGTTAACTCCACCATCCAACTCTCGTGTATAAAGGCTCTTCCTACCATCTAAGGAAGACCCTTCTATCTCACGAAGAGTTCTGAGTTGTCTGATTTACGCGTCAAAAGCGTATGAGCTCCCTGATGTAGATGTCAGAAGAACATTGTCCACAGCATCCATATAACCAATGCCAGTTCTGAAGAAGGTTTTCAGCCAAAATTCTGCAAGACACAGTAAAGAAAAACCAGTCAACAGAAACTGGCCAAGCAAAGACAGATGCATTCTGTTCATTTCAGGAAGATGAATTTGTCCTTAGCAAACAAAAAAAAATTCGATGCGTGTATATTGAACTTACCGCTGAGTTTGCTGCTAAGGATTGACAGATCCATGTCTGGTAGCATGCACAGAGATTTGACATCAGACAACATGGCTTTCCTATTTCCTTCTCATAGAAAATTCATTCTCAGAAGAGAGGAAGAAGAATGGGAAGATGAGTTTGCGTGGAGTTCATCCATCTATTTAAAGGATCAAGTGCAGGTCTATTCTTGGAAAAGATCCGCATAAATAGCGCTCGTAAATTGTGGAATGAGTGTCACGTGTACTTCGGAAGACCGTGCAACATTGGAAACAGTCAAAGAGTGCTAATTAATCTTCTTCATTAAAAGGCACGCAGATCAAACACAAAAGTTGTACTTCATTCTTTAAACAGGCACTGATGGCCTTACAAAAAGACAAAAAAAAAGTGCAACAAAAGCGTAGAAAGTTACGCCCTATTTTCCAGAGCGGCTAAGTTTGATGCCTAACTCCTCTACGCTCTTAACTCCCAGGCGATGCAATAGAGTCTCGAGCATTTCACGCTTCTCCATAAGGCTCCGCCCATCAGAAGAAGACGAGCCATCCAATCCAAAGTAGCTCAAGAGGTTCTTGGCTAACTGCGTGGCGTTGTCCTTGAGCTCAATGACGACAGGTTCGGGTTCTTTACCCCCAAAGGTGGGGTCACCATGGGAACAAAAGCCCAACTTGCGTGCTTCCTCTTCAGCTGCTTCCTTTGGGGTCATATTTTCGAGAGATGAAGTCAAAACTGAGAATCACTCCCTGTTTATATAACAGATCTCGTCGATAGTTCATATTCCACCATAAATTGGACGCAATCAGTCTCGGAGAACGAAGAGTCATTATAACATTTAATAAGTTCATTTGGATGTTTTCAAAGAACTTTGAAGTCTTTTCGACTTTCGAAAAATTTTGGAGCCATCTCAGCGTGACTTTAACTCATTTCATCATCTCTATTTCAAAGTATTTCGAAAATATTTTATCATTTTTCGAAAACTTTGAAGGGGGTTTTGTAGGCCTCAAAAATGAAAGTCACGCTGAGTTGATCAGAACAAGTCACACAGAGTGATCCAAGAAGCAGCACAAAAGATACGCTAAGTTCTGCCTGGCCATCTCCTTTAGAAGTCACGCAAAGACAGCTCAGCCATACGTCAGAATCATAATGACTGACAACACAACAGTCGAGAAATGTCTCCTCGTATGCCACGTATGCACAGAATTCGAGAGATCATCGCCGTCTTTTGCGTGATTTTTGAAATCTTCCTTAGCAAGACTCACTCTTCACCAAGTTGGCGTGACTTTGGGTCTTATCTTCATTTAATGCGGCTGATAATATAATCAATGTCAGAGATTTTGTGTCAGACGAAGCGTGCCAAATCAAGACAGCTGGCGGTTTGCGTAGATTCTGAACCTTTTCCTTCCTCAAGTTTGCGTGGATTTTTGAGTTATTCTTCTCAAAGCCTGTGTGAATTCTGAAGTATTCTTCTTCAAAGCTTGCATGGATTTCGCCTTCAACGAGTCTGCGTCAACGAAACTGCGTGGATTTTTTGCCTTCAGCAAGACAGCGTGGATTTCATTTCAACTGGAGTACGTGGCAGCCATGCCACCGATCTCTCTCTCGCGTGCCCAGTAACTTGCACACGACTCATGCACTAATGCCATGTGTCCAACAGTTACGGGCCACGTCCAGTAACTACTCACTAACCCTACGTGTATTTAGAGTCTGCGTGACTTTTCAAATACACTAGTGGTGAGGTAGTTATCTTTTCAGTTACTGTTTTGACTCTATAAATAGAGTTCTTTTTTTTATTCATTGTACAGATACATTGATATCTACTGTCAAAATTTTGAGAGCTTTTCTTCTTCGCATAGTCCAAGGGATAAAGCGATCGTCTTCTAGATCGGATTCCTACAGTTGTAATTTTCTCAGATACACAACAAATAAAGAGAATTTCTTTATGGAAAACAACTAGTCATGCGGCTACGGTACTATTCATTCCTGCAACTGCAATACTATTTATTCCATACGGCACTATTCATGCGGCTGTGGCACTATTCATTCCTGCGGCTGCGGCACTATTCATTCCATGCGGCTGCGGTACTATTCATGCGGCTGTGGCACTATTCATGCGGCACTATTTATCGTCCCTGGCAAATTCAGCACAGATGAACTAGAAAATGCTCAAATCTTATTTTGGCCATAACTTCCTCAAAATAAGTCAAAATCTAACTTTTCAAAGGTCTATTTTGGGTAAAATTGAATTTTCTACAACATAGATCATTCAAAACTTGAAAATAATAAAGTTTGGTAGATCAAAACCCAAGAAATCCAAAAATACAATCAACTTAGATCTACAAGAAATAAACCATGAAAATTAAAAATGCCAAGTACTAAAGTATCTTAGAATCTCGTGAGGAAGACAATGGAACAACAAAAATGGAGTTCCTCCATGAAGCAAGTTATACTTGCCCAGGACTTGGTAGGTGGAAGGAGTAAATGAAGAAGATGAAGAAATAAATGAAGAAGTGAATGAAGAGAGAGAGAAGAGTTGGGTTATATTTCAACCCTCTCCATCTCCATCTCAAACCAAGCCAAGCCAAGTCAAACCAAGTCAACTTGAACCGAACCGATCAAATAAACCAAGTCAAGATTAAACCAAGACTAGGCTAAGCAAAACAAGTCTAACTACAGTCCACCTGATAAATGCCAGAAATCTCGTACACGTATACGAAAATACGTATAATAGAAAACGGGAGTGACACTTAGGGCTGCAAATGAGCCAAGCCGTTCGTGAGCTGCTCGAAGCTCGGCTTGATAAAAGTTCGTTTGAGCTCGGTTCATTTAGTAAACAAGCTGAGCTCAAGCTTTATTTTTTGAGCACGTTTAATAAACGAGCCAAGCTCAAACTTAGAAGTACTCGGCTCGATTGAGCTTGCGAGCTGGCTCGTTTATGAGCTTGCAAGCTAGCTCATTTAGAAGCTCATTTAGGAGCTTGTTTGTTTTTTATTGAATTATATATATATATATATATATATATATATATATATATATATATATATATATATATATATATATATATGGTTGTGTGTATTATATTTTTATGTCCTTAACAAGTGATATTAAGGAACTTTTTTAATTAATATAAATAATTGTTAATATTTTATATACTTGAATTAAAACCTAACTAGCTTGAAATCAAGCTCGTTAAGCTTGAAATCAAGCTTAATAAGCTTGAAATAATGTTGTGTGACAAGCTTGATTTCAAGCTTATCGAGCTTGTTTATCAAGCTTGAATCAAGCTTCCTTATCAAGCCAAGCTCGAGCTCAAACCAAGCCAAGCTCAAGCTTAATATAAACAAGCTCGAGCCAAGCTCAAGCTCCAAAATAAAAAAAACTTATCAAGCTTGAGCTCGAATAATTCTAGTCAAGCCAAGCTCAAGCTTACAAAAGCTCGGCTCGGCTCGGCTCGGCTCGTTTGCATCCCTACATGCCCTAGCTTCTTACAGAAGGTACAACTGATGGCTTGCTGCTGTCTAGGTTCATGCTGTATCTACCTCTGCTGAAAAGGCGCACGACCCTGACTCTGGAACTGTTGCTATTGGAACAGCTTCTGCTGATGCTGGTGCTGAAAATGGGGCCTCTTGGCTGGGCCTCCACTGCCACCGGCTCCATGGGTATCATGACCTCTCTTCAACTTCAGTTCAAGGTCGTCCTTCGCTGCCATAGCTCCCGACAGAATCTTCTCAAAGGTAGCATCTCTCTTACTCTTGGTCAAGAACTTGACTTCCTTGACCAAGTCCTTCCTGAACCTCCTAGCCTTCGCCGTCTCGCTTAGGCCCTCAACGAATCTGCCCAGGCGGCAGAACTCTCCGGCATACACCTCTACTGTCTGGTTCCCCTGAACCAGGTTCTCGAACTGCGTCTCCAAGGCGCCAAGTGCTGTATCGGAGAAGAACTTCTCCTTGAAGAGCTTCTTGAAAGCTCTCCATGTATACCCCTCTATACCAACTCTGGGGTCAGTCTGGTACCATGTGTGGGCAAGGTCCTGTATCTGGCTGTCCGCTGCCTCTATCTGAATCCCAGCTGGTATCTGTGTGAGGCAAAAGATCTCCTCTATATGCTCGATCCAGTCGTAGGCATATAGGATACCCTTAGTACCCTTGAAGTCTCGCGGCCGCATCTTCTGAAAGTCCTGAATGCCCGGGTCCTCGGCTGGTACTGCTGTATCTACCCTCCTTGCGGCTGGGTAGTCACCTTCTCTACTGCTACCATGGCCAGCTGATGGACATTGTCAATGCCCTGTCTCATATCTTTCGACTGGTGCTGCTGAGCCTCCATCATCTGCTGAAAGAAGGCAAAGAACTGCACCATGTCAACTGTCCCCTGAGGCAGTGGTGGTAGCATCTCCTGAATCCTCGAGATAGTCCTCGAAATAAGTGGAAGAACACCCCTAAAAGCTGCAGATGCTCCTACATGAGCAGGAACGAGAGGTGTTGTGGTCCCAACATCTGCCTAGACCGAACGAGAAGTGGCAGACCTCTCAGTGGTATCTGCTGCTACGGAGCGATGAGATCGTATCTACACCATCCTGGAGATAGATCAAATAAGAATCAATTACTGAGAAAGAAGCGATATAATCAAAGGAGGACAGTTTATTTCAAAGGAAGGCAATTAGCAACAAGAATTAGATAAGAGTTTTTTCTAATGTGATTGAGTACCTTAAACTTATATCCTATATCCTACTGCAGGCTTTAGTGATACTCTAGTTTGAGTACCACTACGAAATTGTACTAGTTGCGACTCTCTCGACCTGCATGGGCCACCACTAAAAATGTGTCACGACCCGCACCCAGTATAAGGGCACAAGAAGTGGGTACGTCCAGCCTACGCTGAAGTGTCGATAATAGAATGCTGTCCTAGGTCACAACATCTAACAATATATATATTTGTACATGTACAATGATATACTCTCCAATAGGAGGACAACATAGAAGGTACAACTCAATCACAGAACCTAAGATGGAAATAAAGGGATAAAAAGATGGATAATAATCTCAACGGAGAACTGCAACTGAAAGTTAATAAGTTTGGATGTTTAAACAACATCAAAATCCAAATAACTGAAGTACATCTCAAAGACAAAACATCTAAATAAAGATAACTAGTCTAGCAGTCTAATCTAGACAATGGACAAGTCTTCAGCAACTGTTGGATCCTCATGAGGGCCTAAGTCACCGGTGTCATCTAAGCCAGCTCCATAGTAAGTAGGGCAGAACTCCTCCTCATCCTCTGTAATATTTTCAACGGATCCAATCAGGACATGAACGAATACATATCTCTTACACGGTTCATATCATGACAGGAAATGTAAAGCATGCTATAGAGTAAAGTACATGAAAACTGTAAAAATAAACATGAAGAAGAAGAGAGAATTTGATAACAGGAAATATTTAGGTATGGTAATAGAGAACTGTAAGTGATTAAGTGATTTAGAATACAAGATAGTTATGTGAACGGCTTAAATTTGTACATGATTATACTATAGAGTTTGTACATGATTACACTACTTTGGAATTGTTCACATGACTACTTCTACTCTCCGTACCCCAATCAATACACAAGGATCTAGACAGGTTATGTTATTGTACATGAAAGTTTATACATGAAGCTCATGAGATCATGAGAGTACATGAAAGCACATGAGTGTACATGAATAATAAGGGTCCATGAAATATATGATGTTCGTAAAAAGTACATGACATGATGTATCTAATGAACCCGAGAGGGATAACATCTCATGTAAAGATCCATATAGTACTAATCCGTGATAACATCATGTCAATATCAAGTAAATTAGTCTATAACAAGAATATAAATCCTAACAAGTATGAAACGGTCAGAGAATGTACTCGCCTGATATCCCGAATGTCTGATGAGAATATGAGTCCGAACCGGAGTATCTGAGTCCTATTTAGAGCAACCACAGGTTACAAAGTTTCCAACATGAATTTAGAGAAATTTACAATGTATTCTAAATGATTCTAGATTATTCTGGGTCAAAGTCAACCCTTGGTCAACCCTGGTCAACCATTCTGGTCAACTAAGTCAACCCTAAGTCAACTAGTCCATTATTCCAAGTTTATGTCAAACTTGAGTTATCTAGTCATTTTAAGTCCATTTTGGTCAAGTTTAGATCAAGTTTGACCTAAAGTTGACTTTTGTCAACTTGGTCAATTTGCTAGTCAACTATGCCAAGTTAGGCCTATTGGGTCAATTCTAAACTAACTCACCAACCATAGGCTAATATTCTATATCAAAATCAAATATATTCATTCAATTCAATATGTTATATATATATATATATATATATATATATATATATATATATATATATATATATATATATATATATATATATATATATATATATATATATATATATATATGTGTGTGTGTGTGTGTGTGTGGAAACGGATCAAAAGCCCCCCTTAGAAAACCCCCTCACTCTCAGCCATCCATTTAATGTTAATATCAAAAGCCCCCCTTAGAAAACCCCTCACTCTCAGCCATCCATTTAATGTTAATATTAATGTTAATATTAATGTTAATGTTAATATTAATGTTAATATTAACATTAAATACTAAAATTAACATTAAACTTAACATTAAAATTAATATTAACATTAACATTAACATTAATATTAACATTAACATTAACATTAACATTAATATAAAAATTAATATTAACATTAATATTAACATTAAATGGACGGCTGAGAGTGAGGGAGTTTTTAGGGGGTTTTCTACGGGGGCTTTTGATCCGCTCCATTTAATGTTAATATTAATTTTAATATATATATTTTTTTTATTGATGTTTATATATATATATATATATATATATATATATATATATATATATATATATATATATAGACACAAGAAAAAAAAAAAATATATATATATATATATAGACACACACACACACACACAAATATACTAATATACATATATGTATATATATATATCAAAGGAGTGAAAGCAAGTGTGTGCGTGTGTGTATGCTGTGTTATGTAAGGGGGTAGACTAAATCTCAGAAACTGAGATTGAACTCAAGTTCAATCTCAAAACAAAACCAAAAACCAAGTCTCAACTTATCAACCTACACTAACATTAAATAGTACATACATATATACATATACCAATACCTATAACCAATAGCCTACAACACTCAATACATGTCATATCCATATATATAGGTATTCCAACTCTCATACATATATATACATATATAACTAAAATCTCCTAATGTATCTCAAAAAACTGAGAACACAACCCATATTGCTAACCTATATACTATACCTTATAATTCCCAACCCTCACATGTATGTATATCAACCCACATACCCTCAAAAGAAACTGGACTCAATAGGTATCTCAGAAATCTAATTCAAAACTAAATATCAGTGTCAAACTCAAAAATCTGAGTTGAACACAAAATCAATTCTCAAATATCAAAACCAATTCAATATCAAAAACCCGTATACTACATAAACCCAACTCAAAACCTAAAATCCGAAATACACAACTAAAACTCATGAAACTTGACAAACACAAAGGTGTACATGTGTGTGTCATGCTTGTGTCCTCACAGAGTCGAACATGTGTCTGTATCGTGTCCAAACAGTACGTATCGCACAGGCACGTACACGTGTATAGAAAAATCCTCGTGGGCACGTGCCGTGCTCGATAGAACACTACATGCAACACGAGGAGCCTCGTGCTCATGCACGTAGCTAGGTGGGGTCTAGGTCAAGGTGTACACCACCCTAACACGCGTCCATGCGGTGTCCACGCATCACACGAACAGCGTGTCGGGAAGGGCTGTGCGTGCGTGCACAGTGTCAGCCGAATCAGTGCAGGCGTGATAACTTCGCGCACACTCAATATAATCTCATGAAATTTCACGAGCACGTGGGCAGAGGTTGCTCCCACGTGTCCATAAAATTTCATGCCAAAACGTATCGTATCCATCGAGTTATGACACTCAGAATGCAGGACAGTGCACGGGCTGTGCACGGGATCCCGTGCTACGTCCCCGAGTCCGATTTGGACACCAAAAATCTGTCAAATCGAGATCCATCTTCACAGAACTTGTTTCAAATATAAACAGCAATAAATTCGTGAAAACATAATCAAAAAATAAGAACTTTTGATTCTAAGAGGCATTTCATCGAACACGTGTTCCAATATACCGAAACGCGTCCGATACGCCTACCAAACGGATACGAAATCTTACCAAACTGCATCTACAGGTCCGTGACACCTAGATGGATGCATCTATGAAGAAAAATCAGAATTTACAGGGGTTTAGAGGGGTTTACCTATTGAGAGTCAATATCTCAATGAAACGAGCCTTCAAACGTCTCGACGTCGATTTTCTCTGGTCCAAAGCCTCTGATTCCTTGCTAGCAAGTCTCCAGCAAGTTCCTCTCCTCCCAAGGATGGAAACATACTTCTTTTGGTCTGATTTGGATGAGAATTAAGGAAAAGAGGCTATTGGAAGGGAATGAAAGTTTCTACGGTTTTGAGAAAGCTTGACGGCTACTATACTATAACACATATAGGGGGCTGCTGTTGTGGCCGGCCAGGGGTGCTGCTAGGGCTAGGTTAGGGTTTAGGATGGGCCACAATACAACTAAAGTCCAAAAGGAGCCCATTAGCAAAAAGGCCAAAAAGCTATATATTAAATAGCCTAAAAATAACTTAAATTGTTTCCTAATCAGGACTAAGCTCTAACTTAAATTCTAATTAGCTAATTAAGTCTCTAATCACATGGTTAGTCTTCTAATCAAGGTTAACTAAGGTTAACCCATCTGCTAATACCAAGAGCACAAATTAAAAACTACAACACCAATCAAATTAATAATCAAATAATCAAAAATTCAAAATATTACACAATTACTAAAATACCCCAAATCTAGAAAAGTATAGTGACATCGGCCCTTGCAACACCACCATTGACTGTACAGGAAAGAAGGTCATTTTTTGCATACCTGGAGTGCCCGAATTCTACTACTCATGTGGTGAAGCATCGTCATCCTGTATGGTGATCTCAGCAATTTTTGCTCGGAGGATGCTGCATTCAGGATGCGAAGGCTACTTAGCGTCCGTTTGAGACACGTGACAGGATGGTGCAAACGCGGATCAGACCGACGTTGTGACAGAATTCCCTGACTTGTTCCCGGACGAGCTATCCGGAATGCCACCCGACCGAGAAATCGAGTTCAGCATTGACATATTCACTGATACCTGACCGATTTCCAAGGCCCCGTACAGAATGGCACCTGCAGAACTAAAAGAGCTCAAGGTCCAATTGCAAGAGTTGCTCGACAGGGAATTCATTCGTGTCACGACCCGCACCCTGAGGAAGGGCACGAGAACGTGGGTACGTCCAGCCTACGCCGCAGTGTCGACGATAGAACACTGTATAGTTCGTCTATAACATCTAACATCTAACAACAATATGATATAAACATATCATCTTCGCACGGAGGTATAATATAACATCTCAACTCTATATCTCAATCACAAGTCTAGGAAAGATAGAGCACGATATGGAATAAGATAAAAAGGAAGAACTGAATATATAATTAAAGTCATCACAACACATATATAGATGTCCAACACAAATAAATACAAGTCCTGAATATAAATAAGTCTCAACTACCAATCGGAACAATCTGATACAAACTGAAAGCTAAAAGTTCTAAGCTAATACTAAAGCACTCTCTACTGGACTAGATCCTCATCTGGCTCTTGTGTGCCACTCTTGTAGGTCTCATGGAAAGTGGAGAAAATCATCTATATCATCTGTAATATTTTGTCAACATATCCAGTCAGGATAGAACGAGCACATCACCTCTAACAGTTCAAAATAATTGACAAGCACTATGAGTATGAAATAATAATGAAATTCTTTATGATTAAGTTATAGAGGTAATATATAATGAAAAGACAAGTGTATAAAGATCATATGGGAAAAGGCAGATATGTAATAATGGTAAACCTGTCATGCAAGATATGTTGTAGACAACTCAGACAAACTGTGTTAAGGCCAGTGATTTGAAATACCAAGTTTGACATGTGAACGGCTAGAAAAGGATATCCGACAACCATACACGTACGTGTGTGGCCGCTATTATTCACGTAAGACCAATGGGATAGAATAGGTATGTTCACATGTCTCCTAGGTATTCTCCCGTTTGACTAGTACACATGGAATCCAGGTTCTTCGACACGCATTTTATTAGTCACGATGGATGTATTAGTCATGATTACATTATTCAAGATAGGCATGAAACCACGTATCTCCAGTCAAAGAATCCATAAAATACCAATCCGTGAGTCCATCGTGTCAGAATCAAGATAGAACACTAGTATAACATGCATCACAGGATATATCAAATAAAAAGAACTATCAGAGAATGTACTCGCCTGATACCCTGAATGACTGATATGAATAGATGTTCGAACTGATGTCACAGAGTCCTAATTGGAGCAACACATGTTATAAAGAGTTCAATTTGAAATGATAGAAATTTATAATGCAATCTACATGTTTCTAAGTCAATCTAGGTCAAGTCAACTCTTGGTCAACCCTAAGTCTGGTCCACCTTGGGTCAAACTAGGAGTCAAGGTTAAGCTTCTATGGTTTTGGTCAAACTTAGATTAGTGGTCAACATCTATGAATATTAGGATATATTAATATATATACATACTACATATATCCTTATCCATATAGTACTACCCTAACACATACATATAGATATCATATATCAAGCATATACATATCCTCACTATGAACCATAACCTATATCTATATACTCTCATAATATAGATAGATACTATATAACCCAAAAATATATATACCTATCTATATAACCCTTCCACAATCTAACATCACTTACTCAAACTCAAATACTTAGACACTAATCCACTAACACTAGGATACCATATCAACCTTGGTCATATTGGCATCCCAATACCAATACATTGGTTGGAATCCAATACCTTAACTTGGGTAAACCTAACATTACCTTGATATATTTGTAACTCCACCTTTCTAAATATTGAAAAAATTTAAAAGTTTTATATTAATTAAATAATTTGGAAATTTTATTATATTTTAAATATATGTGAAGTCATATATATATATATATATATATTTATAGTTATCATTTAATTCTTAGCCTTTGGGCTTAATTTTGTTTTAAACCCATCATTAGGTTGGGCCCATAACTGGAAGCCCAAACCAGTGTCTATTAATCCTGAGGAAAGGAATTTTCTTTCCTTTACTAACTGAACCTTCTTAACAATTCAACCTTTCTTTCAATTCAATTTTTTCTATAACAAACTCCTTGCCTATTCTCTAACGGCCATGGCAGGCCATGTGCTCTAACAATTTTTCTAATTTCATTTCCTCTACTTTCCCTCCCTAACTGCCTATTTAAGAAACCGATCACCCATTCCTTCTTCCTCATTCCAAAATTTGTTTCTGTAGAAATCCTTCTTTCTTTCCAACCTGAAGCTCGACTTCAACCAGAGGAATGGTGGTGATGGAGCTAGCAGGACATTACGTCGATCCTTGAAGCAAGGTAATGGTGAGTCTCCTATGGTTCTTCTCTGTTCTTCCTTGATTCGAAACTCAAATGTTTACATTGATGGTTGAACGACTCATTCAGGTTTCTCTTCGTGTCCTGATCTGTTCTTGATGGAATTATCAATCAATTAACATAGTGAGTATCGATCTCTTGATCTAGATCTGAAGTTTTGCTGATACGAACATGTATGCTTAGATTGAGTTGTTGTTCCTCTGTTTTGTTGAAGATTTCTTAAGAGAATTTGAGGAGTGAATCGTTGGGCTTGAGAGAAGGATCAAGTGTAAAATCGATTAGATCGGTGAGTATTATTTGAATGATGGCCTTCAATAAAATTCTCTGAACAAATTCTAATTCCATGATTAATTGACTTTGTTCTTGGTCACCACACATTTGGTTATTTGCCTGATCAGGAGTTAAATCCTGCTGGACACAAGAAGTTGCTGTGTCATACTTGAGTGTCCTAAATTCAGATCGAGTTCCAATTTCCAGGTATGACTCTTTATAGTGATAACTGGGTGTATGATTAGTATTATGGTAGGATAAGGAATTGAATGTATATCCCTTAGGACTGATTATATCAGTTTATTAGGAATACAGTTTTGAATAGGCATGTCGCTAATCTATCTGTGATTAAGGAAACTTCTATGATAAGCTGTGAATAATTGTTAATCTTTGAGAACTTAGGTTATATGGATAGGTTATTTTGTGTAAACTGTACTTGGCAAGGTATCCATGGGTACCAGTAAAGAGATTGGTTTGGGACTGTCAGTTAAGGAAGGTAGTTCAGTTCTAGACTGAACTGTAGTGCCAGTAGCATATTTTGGTGAGCAGAGCTTGCATCAGTAACCCAAGTTTGACCCTGATTAAGGAACCTGAGAATGGGATGTATTTTGATTTGTAACGAATTAGAAGTAATGTTTTTGACTGAATATATATCAGTTTAACTCCACTGACAGATTAGTTGAGTTTATTTGATTTCTGTCATTTCCTATTAGGATGGTTAATGCAGTTAGTTAATAATGATTTTGAATAAGGAGGCCTAATCATGTTAGTACTGGTTTGAGTCTTCTTGCAAGAAGCACAAAAACTCCACTCCCATATTTTTCTGTACTGAGACGGGTGTTCAGTAGATTGAATGTTACCTGGGATTAATGGGAATAGACTTAATGAGACTTATCCTTGAACAGGACACTCATATAGTAAGGTAATACCATAGGCCAGTTAGGAGGCAATGAAGCCATGAGTAGTCATTGAACTAGAAGAACTGTTAGTTATGGGTGTTGAGAATCATGGACCTGTTGATACTGTGGACAGCCTGAGTAATCCTGGAAATATTTTTAAATAACAGCTTCCTCTCATAAGGCAATTCCTGAATTGTTTTCATAACACTAATAAGCTAGCCAATATGGAAAATAGGGCAGGTTAGATTGTTTAGGAAATTCCTGACAATCCTGTTGAGTAATATATAGGATTTACTAATTATTTAGATTGCAAATTAGTCTTGAAATGGCCAGGATTTAATTCGATCCTGGGATAACCTGATGTGGATTAGTTCAAGTTTTCCATTACTTCTAATGATAGCAGGTTTCAATGGTTTAGAATCATCCTTTTATTAATGCATCAAGATTTGATTACAAGTAGGTTTGATTTCAGCTAAGACTATGGTGAGAGAAATACTAGAAGCAAGTCATGATTTGGAAATGGAGTATATCAGTGAGAATTAGGACTGACATTTGGACTTAGGCTATTTAAATCATAGTGACCAGTGTTGGGTCGTTTTCTTTGGATCATTTCAAATGGCAGATGGTTGCAAATCAGTTCCTATTAAAAACTGAACTGTACCAATCCTTTGCAAACTGGGTTACCCATTGAACCTAAGATTGTTTTGGGATATAATAGTAATTAGTACTGTGGATTGAAGTATCAGTCACAATGTTAGAACTGTTTATCTAAGGCAACAATTGGACTGATTGTCCAGGTTTCTGTTGACTGAATTTGGACAGTTGTGGGTTGGTCATGTTTGGCATATAAGCTACAGGAATGCATGGGTAAGACTTTGGGTTCCCTGGGTTAATTCTTGGATATTGTGAGCTGAAAACCAAATTACAAATACTGTTATATAGTAGCAAGTCCTTTTTGAAGATGAATTAGATTCCTAAGTAAGGGCTGAACCATTGAATCAATGTTCTGAGAGTTGGGGAAAGTTCCAGTTGCAAGGTGGATGGCTAGGAATAGTAGTTTAGTTGTGTGGCATTTAGGACTGTTGTATATCAAACTTATTTAGGATTGAATTGTATCAGTACCATCACAAGACTGATTCAATCAAATTCTTAGTAGGAACTGATCTACATCAGCCCTAAGGAGGTTAGACAAGCTAACTTAATAACCAAGAATGCTTAAGATTGATAGGTTAGCATCAAGGCTTGGGAATGTTAGGAAATTTGAGACTTAGATTGGTTATAACTTTTGATAATGATACTCTATAAAAAGTGTTAGAAGAAGTAACCCTAAGATTGACTTATATAGAAGTTAATCATAGTTAGATTTATTGATAATAAATTAGATTTAGTCTGTTCATTAATCAACTTGTAATCATTATAACAGGAGGATTCCCAGCTCTACTATATTTTCTCGATCACCCGGAGCAAGGCAAGTATACTCTTCGGATTTGTTCATTTTTCATGTCTTGCATGTTCATCCCTGTATCTCCTTGATTGACACGATGTATCACGATATTGTCTGGTTTCATATTTCATGTATTACTTGCGTCTGGGAGGGAAAATACTATAGATATGTGATCAAACCCTGTTACTACTCATGTGAATAGCTTGGGTCCCACACCGTGCACGCGGGACCAAAGCCGTACCACTTTATGTTCATTGCATCTACCTAAGCCGATCACACTCTAAAAGTATTTCAATATTGCACATGTCAGGATTTTAGGTTGTATTTCAGGATTCATGGTTGTATTTTATGTTCAGGTTGTATTTCATGTTTAGGTTATACTTCATGTTCAGATTGTATTTCATGTTCAGGACTTTTACCATGTTCCCTATTTTACTTTCAGTATTTCCTGTTCAGTTTCGTGTCTTGATTCTCATTTCCTGTACTTTACATATATTCCTGTTTCTTGTTCATACCATGATGTACATGTTCATTTCCTTGGATATACTTAGCTCCGCTCCTGACTAGGATATATTGCAGGTGAGCTGGAGGCTCTGTACGACACGTACTATGGCGAGGAGCCAATTGATGCAGGAGAGCTGGCTGGTGCTGCTCTTGACTTAGAGGCTGCAGAAGCCTAGAGCTTACCTTAGTATTCCATATTATCTTTCTTGTATTGAGACTAGTAGACTTACTTTCATTTGCTGGAACGTAATAGAAATTCTGAGACTTGTACTTCTTTTCTGGGATACATTTATAGATGCTGTATTTTCATACTTGTCTTGATATCTGGTTAGTTTTCCCTAGATTGGTACAGCTTACTTTGTTGTGTCTAACGACAAAGGCTGGGCGTGTCCGACTCGTGTCCGATTATTCGAGAGCGGGTCGTGACATGTTTTTAGTGATGGCCCATGCAGGTCTATCCTAATGGTACCTAGGTATTAGTGTACTATTGGGGGACTTGATTACACTAGGGAAACTTGAACACAACATAGGAAAATTGGGAAATAAGGGTATCTCAGGTATATCAGGTATATTGATATTCTATAAACACTTGTTGTATTTAGGTCTAGGTTATTTTAACAGTTTTCTGTTTTTCAGATAGTTCAAAAGCACGCGACACCGGAACGGTTGATCCACCTATACTTGAGGATTTCGAGCTTCCACCCCTCATGTCGTCCCTACTATCCCCATGGGTAGTACATAGTTGACGGAGATGTTTGAAAAGTTTCTTGACACCCAGAGAGAGAGCAAGCCATCATTTTCCAAGCCAAACTTGTGGATGCGCTTCTCGAGCCAGAAAAGACTTCTGCTTTCCAGACTTCCAGACCTTTAGACTTCTCCGACACCAAGCACATATCTTGCATCAAGGAGCAGATCGAGAACCTGGAGTCACAACTGAAGATCATTTATGTCCCTGAGAACCCGACTCCTCTGAAGATTGAAGTCACAAACCGGGAGATCCAGCTCGTAGCACAAGATGGGAAGCTAAAGCCCAGGAGCGACATGAAGACTTATGACGAAGACAACAACTATCCTGGATCCGCAAAGCGTCGCAACACTTAGTTTGCGCTTCTTCGGTCACACCACCAGTCGCATCATCGGGAGCAGATCTCAACAGCCAGCACGCCAGCAGATGTATATTCCTAATAGAGGCTCTACGCTTCAGCCCAGCGGGAGACCCAGACTCAGATTTATATGACAACCACCTGCAATTTCTGCCGTCGCCAGGACATCACCATAAAGAGTGCCGCCAGAGACGAAGGCGACGCCTGTACTGTGGATCGCCTGTCCATCAAGTCAAGGATTGCCTGGAGATCATTGATCACACTGCCCAAGGACAAGTACGGGGAGCATCAGGACTGCAGCAAGGGGACCCGCCTCTCCAGATTCAGCCATCACATGGAGCACTGTCGTAGGGACCAGCCTACGTCAGGGTAGTTGAGGAAGATTGAAGAGACTCCAGTTCCGGAGGAACACTGAAGATAGACTGAAGACAGAATGCTTCTTTTGCATGGTTGGAGAGAAGCATGTATCTTGATTCGTAATCCAGTCTTTTCTTAAAATTTCTCTTAGCACTTAGTCCATTTCTTGCAACTTTTCATTTTCTATTTTTGAAACCTGGGATGATATTCGAAACTTATTTCGAGATATTGTTCCTATTCAGTAAACACGTTTCATATCCATAATTCGATATTGTTTGAAATCCACTACTCGATACTGTTTGCCTATTTCCTTTGATGATTCGATTTTCTATTCGAGAGTTGTTGTTCACTACTTGTTTCGACCTTGTCTTCTATCCAAGATTTCATTGTTTTTCGGGATACTTGTTCCTACTTGTTATTGATATTCTATTCGCTAATCAAACTTGTACTAATCAAGATTTATTCCTATTTGAAATATCATTCTGAAACCGTGTTTGAACCTTCGCTTCTATTGATGCTTGTTTGAGATTTTATTTCCTATTTTGACTTTATTCGGGACTCGCCCTCTATTTACGACTTTGTTTACTATTGAGATTCGTTTGTTTCATATTTACGATTCAATACCATGTTTCCTATTGGAACCTGTTTTCTAGTCACTATACAATACCTTGTTTCCTCGTTGAAATTTCTATTCGAGATTTTGTTTCTTATTCACGACTTTGTTGATACTTGATTTTCTATTTTTGACTGTGTACCCTATTGGAGATTTTGTTTTCTATTCAGGATTTGCTCAAGATTTCATTGTTATTCGAAATTTTATTGAAACTTGTTTTCGGTACGAAATTTTATTTCTTATTTTGAAACTTGTCTCCTATCTGATACTTTGCTTCAGTTCATCCTTCGAGACTCCGTTATTCCTTCGGAATAATGTCCTATATATGTAATCTTGTTACCATTCCAGGTTCATTTGAGATTTAGGTTACCATTTGAAACTTTATTCACTGTTAAGGTTTGAAAATTTCCTTGTTGCCTTTGTACTCACTATTCCTTGATTGGATTCGTTGCTGCTTCTTAGTACCTAATAAATCCTTGTATTCTAACAGGCAGATAATACCATTTTTGTGACTTGGACTGTGAGAACCCATTTTGAATTCCTTGAACCTTTTTTGAAATTCCTATGGATAAGGTCGAGAGACTACTCAATGACCTACTAGGGCGTGGCAGTTGCATACTGCAACCATTATCTGGATTATGGAGACTAAGGGTTCACTGCAGCCAGTAGCGCACTGGCGAGCCGGGAACTTTAAGTCGAAATAATTTTAGGTATTTGTCGGTTTTCGAGTATTATCGAGACTTTGTCCAAAACTTTCATATTTGATCTCTTGAGTTGTTTCGTTAACACTTGTTTGGATTGATAAAATTGATAGAGTATTCGGTGACATATCATTGTTTGAATCATGGAACTGAATGTTCGCTGCAGCCAGATGTATACTGGCAAGGCAAGATTCTAAGTACAGTGATTTCAAATGGCTATATATTTTCGGACAACCTAAAGACTATATATATCTTTTCATATGATTATTGATATTTCAAAAATCGCAATCCTAGTACATTTTCCTTGATTGATACTAATACTTCTTGGGTAGTTCTATCTGATTTTCAAATCGACCGTTGCAAATTCTCTTCCTACATTTTGTTGACGGATCATTTGACTTCCTAGACTTAGATTCCATCAGATTTTACCGAATCTATATTTTAATCATGTTTTGTCTAAACTTGATATGATTATATCTATCTAACAGTGATTCTCCTATCGTGCTAAACTTTCAATCATGCCTGAAAGATAGTGCCTCACGACTCATCCTCTAAATTGTAATTGAAAATTCATTCCACTTCGTGACTGTTTTGATCCTCGATCCTTGTCAAGCGTGATATCTCAAACTTTTTGTGTGTACTTGGTCTCAAGGCTCAGAGCGTCATAGGATCGACAGAATCACTGGGCAGACAGCAGCAGACGGCCACTGGAGTTCGCAGTTGGAGATAGAGTATTCTTGAAGATCTCATCGACCAGAGGCGTCATCAGATTTGGCAGAGGCAGAAAGCTCAGTCCGAGGTACATCGGACCTTTCGACGTGACGGCACGGATTGGGGAGGTGGCATATCGATTAGCGCATCCAGCTAGCTTGGAGGGGGTACACGATGTTTTCATGTGTCTCAGCTTCGACGCTATATTCCAGACCCGAGCCATGTGGTAGACAACTCAGAGTTAGAGGTGGGCCCGAGTTTGACCTACGAGGAGCAGCCAGTAGAGATCCTTGATCGTAGGGAGAAGCGTTTGCAGAACCAGATTATTCCTCTTGTCCGCGTCATGTGGAGACACCACTCTCCGGAAGAGTCCACATGGGAGCGTGAGGATGAGATGCGAGCGCGCTACCCTAGATTGTTTACCTGATTGTATTTTAGTATTTTGAATTTCAAATTTTTTCAATAAATATTTCGTGGTGTTTCGTGAATCAATTTTGAACTACTTCTGAATTTCGAGGGCGAAATTTTTCAAGGGGGAAAGATTTGTAACTCCACCATTCTAAATATTGAATTTTTTTAAAAGTTTTATATTAATTAAATAATTTGGAAATTTTATTATATTTTAAATATATGTGAAATTATATATATATTTATAGTTATCATTTAATTCTTAGCCTTTGGGCTTAATTTTGTTTTAAACCCATCATTAGGTTGGGCCCATCACTGGAAGCCCAAACCAGTGTCTATTAATCCTGAGGAAAGGAATTTCCTTTCCTTTACTAACTGAACCTTCTTAACAATTCAACCTTTCTTTCAATTCAATTTTTTCTGTAACAAACTCCTTGCCTATTCTCTAACGGCCATGGCAGGCCATGTGCTCTAACAACTTTTCTAATTTTATTTCCTCTACTTTCCCTCCCTAACTGCCTATTTAAGAAACCGATCACCCATTCCTTCTTCCTCATTCCAAAATTTGGTTCTGTAGAAATCCTTCTTTCTTTCCAACCTAAAGCACGACTTTAACCAGAGGAATGGTGGTGATGGAGCTAGCAAGACATTGCGTCGATCCTTGAAGCAAGGTAATGGTGATTCTCCTATGGTTCTTCTCTGTTCTTCCTTGATTCGAAACTCAAATGTTTACATTGATGGTTGAACGACTCATTCAGGTTTATCTTCGTGTCCTGATCTGTTCTTGATGGAATTATCAATCAATTAACATAGTGAGTATCGATCTCTTGATCTAGATCTGAAGTTTTGCTGATACGAACATGTATGCTTAGATTGAGTTGTTGTTCCTCTGTTTTGTTGAAGATTTCTTAAGAGAATTTGAGGAGTGAATCGTTGGGCTTGAGAGAAGGATCAAGTGTAAAATCGATTAGATCGGTGAGTATTATTTGAATGATGGCCTTCAACAAAATTCTCTGAACAAATTCTAATTCCATGATTAATTGACTTTGTTCTTGGTCACCACACATTTGGTTATTTGCCTGATCAGGAGTTAAATCCTGCTGGACACAAGAAGTTGTTGTGTCATACTTGAGTGTCCTAAATTCAGATCGAGTTCCAATTTCCAGGTATGACTCTTCATAGTGATAACTGGGTGTATGATTAGTATTATTAGAATTTATGATGTATATGTAGGATAAGGAATTGAATGTATATCCCTTAGGACTGATTATATCAGTCTATTAGGAATACAGTTTTGAATAGGCATGTCTCTAATCTATCTGTGATTAAGGAAACTTCTATGATAAGTTGTGAATGATTGTTAATCTTTGAGAAATTGGGTTATATGGATAGGTTGTTTTGTGTAAACTGTACTTGGCAAGGTATCCATGGGTACCAGTAAAGAGATTGGTTTGGGATTGTCAGTTAAGAAAGACAGTTCAGTTCTAGACTGAACTGTAGTGCCAGTGGCATATTTTGGTGAGCAGAGCTTGCATCAGTAACCCAGGTTTGACCCTGATTAAGGAACCTGAGAATGGAATGTATTTTTATTTGCAACGAATTGGAAGTAATGTTTTTGACTGAATATATATCAGTTTAACTCCATTGATAGATTAGTTGAGTTTATTTAATTTCTGTCATTTCCTATTGGGATGGTTAATGCAGTTAGTTAATAATGATTTTGATTAAGGAGGCCTAATCATGTTAGTACTGGTTTGAGTCTTCTTGCAAGAAGCACAAAACTCGACTCCCATATTTTTCTGAACTGAGACGGGTGTTCAGTAGATTGAATGTTACCTGGGATTAATGGGAATAGACTTAATGAGACTTATCCTTAAACAGGACACTCACACAGGAAAGTAATACCATAGGCCAGTTAGGAGGTAATGCAGCCACGAGTAGTCATTGAACTAGAAGAACTATTGGTTATGGGTGTTGAGAATCATGGACCTGTTGATACTGTGGACAGCCCGAGTAATCCTGGAAATGTTTTAAATAACAGCTTCCTCTCATAAGGCAATTCCTGAATTGTTTTCATAACACTAATAAGCTAGCCAATATGGAAAAGAGGGCAGGTTAGATTGTTTAGGAAATTCCTGACAATCCTGTTGAGTAATATATAGAATTTACTAATTATTTAGATTGCAAATTAGTCTTGAAATGGCCAGGATTTAATTCGATCTTGGGATAACCTGATGTGGATTAGTTCAAGTTTTCCATTACTTCTAATGGCAGTAGGTTTCAATGGTTTAGAATCATCCTTTTATTAATGCATCAAGATTTGATTACAAGTAGGTTTGATTTCAGCTAAGACAATGGTGAGAGAAATACTAGAAGCAAGTCATGATTTGGAAATGGAGTATATCAGTGAGAATTAGGACTGACATTTGGACTTAGGCTATTTAAATCACAATGACCAGAGTTGGGTCATTTTCTTTGGATCATTTCAAATGGCAGATGGTTGCAAATCAGTTCCTATTGGAAACTGAACTGTACCAATCCTTTGCAAACTGGGTTACCCATTGAACCTAAGATTGTTTTGGGATATAACAGTAACTAGTACTGTGGATTGAAGTATCAGTCACAATGTTAGAACTGTTTATCTAAGGCAACAATTGGACTGATTGTCCAGGTTTCTGTTGACTGAATTTGGACAGTTGTGGTTGGTCATGTTTGGCATATAAGCTACAAGAATACATGGGTAAGACTTTGGGTTCCCTGGGTTAATTCTTGGATATTATGAGCCGAAAACCAAATTACAAATACTGTTATATAGTAGCAAGTCCTTTTTGAAGATGAATTAGATTCCTAAGTAAGGGCTGAACCATTGAATCAATGTTCTGAGAGTTGGGGAAAGTTCCAGTTGCAAGGTGGATGGTTAGGAATAGTAGTTTAGTTGTGTGGCATTTAGGACTGTTGTATATCAAACTTATTTAGGATTGAATTGTATCAGTACCATCACAAGACTGATTCAATCCAATTCTTAGTAGGAACTGATCTACATCAGCCCTAAGGAGGTTAGACAAGCTAACTTAATAACCAAGAATGCTTAAGATTGATAGGTTAGCATCAATGCTTGGGAATGTTAGGAAATTTGAGACTTAGATTGGTTATAACTTTTGATAATGATACTCTATAAAAAGTGTTAGAAGAAGTAACCCTAAGATTGACTTATATAGAAGTTAATCACAGTTAGATTTATTGATAACAAATTAGATTTAGTATGTTCATTAATCAACTTGTAATCATTATAACAGGAGGATTCCCAGCTCTACTACCTTTTTCGGTCACCCGGAGCAAGGCAAGTATACTCCTCGGATTTGTTTATTTCTCATGTCTTGCATGTTCATCCCTGTATCTCCTTGATTGACACGATGTATCACGATATTGTCTGGTTTCATGTTTCATGTATTACTTGCGTCTGGGAGGGAAGATACTATAGATATGTGATCAAACCCTGTTACTACTCATGTGAATAGCTTGGGTCCCGTACCGTGCACGTGAGACCAAAGCCGTACCATTTCATGTTCATTGCATCTACCCAAGCAGATCACACTCTAGAAGTATTTCAATATTGCACATGTTAGGATTTCAGGTTGTATTTCAGGATTCATGGTTGTATTTCATGTTCAGGTTGTATTTTATGTTCTGGTTATACTTCATGTTCAGATTATATTTCATGTTCAGGACTATTACCATGTTTCCTGTTTTACTTTCAGTATTTCCTGTTCAGTTTCGTGTCTTGATTCCCATTTCCTGTACTTTACATATATTCCTGTTTCTTGTTCATACCATGATGTACATGTTCATTTTCTTGGATATACTTAGCTCCGCTCCTGACTAGGATATGTTGCAGGTGAGCTGGAGGCTCTGTGCGACACGTACTATGGCGAGGAGCCAATTGATGCACGAGAGCTAGCTGGTGCTGCTCTTGACTTCGAGGCTGCAGAAGCCTAGAGCTTACCTTAGTATTCCATATTATCTTTCTTGTATTGAGACTAGTAGACTTACTTTTATTTGCTGGAATGTAATAGAAATTCTGAGACTTGTACTTCTTTTCTGGGATACATTTATAAATGCTGTATTTTCATACTTGTCGTGATATCTGGTTAGTTTTTCCTTGATTGGTACAGCTTACTTTGTTGTGTCTAACGACAAAGGCTGGACGTGTCCGACTCGTGTCCGATTATTCGGGAGCGGGTCGTGACAATATTGATACCTTACTCGGGAGCGGGTCGTGACAATATTGATACCTTATCTTGGTACCTTGATACCATTTCTTGGTCATAAGATAAACTAATCATTTACCTTGAAGGTAAAGGTAATTCATATTTACCTTAAGATACTAACTTGGTATCATGAGATACCAAGATACCCCTCAATTATCTAATAACTAACTATCTAATGTACTAACATAACATCTTAACTAATATCCAACATATAACCTATAGAGACTAATTTGCTAACATACCAATATCTAGAACTAACATAACCTACTAACATATCAATATCTAACATACTAGATATCTAACATCAAACTATCTAACAACATATCAAATATCTAACAAAATACTAACCTCTACTATCTAACTAACACTCATACTAACAAATATTACCTAACAATAATATATATATGTACTATATCATATATATACTCTATGATACCTACATTCACTTAATATCCATACTTCATAGGCTCATAGGTTACACAAAATGCCTATGTCGTATAGTCACTCTTCTACTTAAAATCAATATTGTACCAATTTAACCTTCACAAAATTCTAGGATTAAAGTATGTTGTATCTCTTCGTGTTAGCTTTCCAAAACTTCAAACGGATCTCATTTTCGTGTCCGAAAGCTCCCGAAATCGCGAAAACACCGAAACACGTTTGTCTTTCGGATAGCTAACACTCAAATAGTTTTACAGAAAGTTCTAGAACGATTTTGGCATAATAAAATATATATTTGGAAAGCTAATTTCGATACGGTTCTTTTAAAAAAAATAGGAGATTAATCAGAGTTCTGAGCTAAAAGTTATGGCATTTCTAAGTTGCTATGGTTACTAAAAACGTGTGTGAATATTATGACGAATTTGGGTTGTTTTGGACAAAAGAAACACATGTAGGCCAAGATACTTGGATACTACAACATAGGTATCCAAATGAAGCTCATTCTAACCATCCTAACTAAGATCAATCTACTCTCTAACCATTCTAAAACTGAATTTAAAACACAATTAATCCTATTAGGCAATAAACCAAACGCAAGGGATGTCCTAATTTGGGATCTATCAAGTAGGACACAAAATACATATCTAAAATCCTCAAGAGAGCTCCAAATGGCCTCAAACTTGAATCTAAAGGGGGTACAAGCATGGGGGTGGATCCTATGGATTAAAAACTAACTAATATGCATAAAAAAAATCAATTTAGACGGTTGGTTTTACCTATTGGAAGTGGGATCCCAATGATACTCTCAAGGACACGGCTCCGATACGAAGATCCTTACAAAATGGACACTTCTCCTTGCACTTTGTTCCAAATCTTTGCTACCACCCTCCCTTGGTAGTATGAGAAGGTTGGATGGAAGTTTTGGAGGAGGAATGAAGAGATTTGGAGATCAAATCAAAGAGGAAAGCTCTCTAATTTGGAGAAGAATACTTTGTGAAGGAAAAGAGGCAAGATAGAATGAAATGAAAGGAATGGAGGCTAACCTACCTATAGTGGCTGCCATTAAAATCTATTGGGCCTTGGGGGAAAGCTCATTAAGGCCTCAACTAGTCCTCTTGGTTAATTTTAAGTTAGGTTCAAGTTTGGGATCAAAAGGGTTAAATTTAAGCCTCTAACTTAACCAATCTGACAAGTATGATTAGTCTAAAATTACTAACTTAATTAGTGGGGTTTATGGGCCATGACTAACTAATCTTGGGGTCTCGTCTATAGTCTAAGCTACCCGGGTCACTAATACAAGTCGGAACGAAACAAAACTCAAATCCGACTAAACAAATCCCGTAAAATTAATATTAAAATATAAAATTCTCAAAATATTAAAATATAAAAAATGACCAAAATCATAATACATAAATTTAAATATTATTAAAATAATCTAAAGTTTACCAATTAATCAAAATCTTAAATAATTCAAAAGTCACAAAATGACCAAAATACCCTTAGCCTAAAAAGTGTTAATTAGCTAATCTAATCACATGGGTTAGGCCTCCATAGTCATGTTAGTCTCTATGCTAAGCAGCTCTAAGGTTACACTAGCCAAAGAATAAAATCACAAAATACTAATTTAATGATATTAAAATAATTAAAATTTACCAGTAAATCAATAATGTGATTTAAACCTATTATTAATTATTAATTTTACAAAAGTTCAAAATTACCCTCATTTTAGAAAAGTGGTGGTTACAAATCTACCCTCCTTAGAAAAAATTTTGTCCTCAAAATTAAGATGGTCGTACTCCTTCTAAGTTAAACCCCCAACAATCAAGGTCAAAAAAACTATATCTAAAACATGCAAATTGTGGTCCTATTGGTCATGATATCACGGTCTTGATCAGGGTCACTATACTATCTATGACAGCACAAAATATTCGGACAGGTACTAATGGAATCAGACAACAAGATGGAAAGAAGAACAGGAAAGACAGACCTACTAATCCGTCACCCATAGCGTCGGTCTACTCGACTGTCAGCGCAAAAGCCCTGTCCCTCTGGGGTATATTCCTCTGATGGTGCGTGTCACGCCCCAGAACCAGAATACTGGAGAACGGGGGCGGACATAGCCAGCTACGTATAATAAAATGGAATCCACCTCACTATACGGTCATGGCTGTCTAGATATATGAGGGTTTAACTACAATCCATCAGTCTCCTATGGTCAATAACAAGCCTAATATCTCAATCTCAAGCAAGCAAGTAAAGTTACAAGATGTAAGATCACCAAATATACAATAGTAAGGCGCCCCAAATATTACATATTCAGCTGATCATGAAGCTAGTCGTTACAAAATGTGAGGACTAGCAAGAGTTTAGTCATACATAATCAACCCTAGGATCTTTCAATCATGTTACAGCCCGTAGGCAGACAGTAAGTAAAATGTACACGAGCTAACACTTGCTCGGTGGCTAAACGCCTCAAAAGAATAATTTTTACAATAGAGTGGGAGAGCCAAAATAAACCCACTCGTTGCCAGGATTCCTTCTAGTGGTCACCATCTGGCTGGAAGGTCAGTAGATCCTCTGGAGTTGCTCCGGTATCTAGACATATAAAACCAGCTGGATCAGATCCCAGAAGGAGCAAGTGCCACAAAGGAGGCTTCACTTAGAAACTAAAACCAGCAATTAGCACAAGAGTATAATTAAATAATAAAGACAGTAATTAAAGAAAAGCAGGACAGGTGATATACGATGAGATAACCATGGGACTATTCAGATAACCAGGTTATAACCCGTAAACCAAACAAGGACCGGGGTTGTAACCCTTCGTCTGAACAGAACTTGGTTTCTCCTACCATTTATCGGCAAGATAAAATAAGAAATCAGGACATGTAACAATCTTGTACAGGATCAAGACAAGACTAGACAGATTATACCTCATCCAACAATCACGGCCAGGCAATAAGTACGGCTTGATACTTTAACTAACTAGGGTTATCACAGGCCTAGTTACTAGCAAGATGTAGCGAGATTATTCTACAGCCACAAGCCCTGCAGACCATCCAGGTTACCCAGGTCGAATATTAGTACAATAAGGGTGCAACACATGACAGTGTGCTGGAAATGTGCCCTACTCGTCGGCAGGCTACAGATCCCAAGTGGGGCGCCCAGATAACGGGATTGCCTATAGCTGGGGAAATCTCTTCATGACTACTGGATTATTCTAGTTATTAGCCTTAGCCATTTTATTAGGTACCCCTGACCGTGGTACTCAGGGGTCCCTGTCCTAGACATGATGCAAGACAAGACGGGTCTATTTGTACAAGCACAATCGTCCACGGTGTCCATGTCATTCATTCTTGTCATGTCAAGCTAGCCGTCGCAACAGCATATCGAGATATATCATGTCGAGTTCACTGTCAAGAGTGCGCCACGACCGTAACGTCCCAGTCCCAAAATACGTAGGACTAGGAACGTAGACATGCCAGTCGTATAATAAATATACGTAAGCTGTAAAATGCAGTAGAACCATAACTAATCTCATCTACACTGTTTACAAAAACAAAAGTATAAAACTTTATTGATACAAACTTTGTAAAGATTACAAGAATTCTGGGAAAGTACAACTGTAGGAATCCAATCTAGAAGACGATTGCTTTATCCCTTGGACGATGTGAACTTTGAAGACGATAGCCTCTGAAGTTGAAGGCAAAAGCCTCGGAAGAATGCAGCAGCACTTAGGCAAGAACTCCTGAACTCTCTGATATTTCTGAATTTTATTGTCTGATCCCCTTGAATGAAGACTTGAAACTCTATTTATAGAGTTCTGGAAATAACTAACTTTTAGTTATTCTGGATGCCGCAAGTTGGATTGTGCAGGAACTGGATTGCACAACATCAGACTACGCAGGCAGTTGTCTGGTCGTGGGCCAACTGTCTTGGACACATGGCATCATTTGATTGAAATGTGCATGATCGTGTAAAGACGGTTGCCACGTAACGAGCAATTGATGGCATGAAAGCCACGTGTACTTTTGTTAGTTGTCATGATGAAGTGTGCCACATGAATTGCGCTGACTTCGGATTGCGCTGAGATGGATTGCGCTGGGCTAGATTGCGCAGGCACTAGATTGCGCTGCATGTACAGCTGTCCTGGAGCGCTGTACGGCACAATAAATGAACAGTCTCCTCGTTCTTTGTGCTGTCAGCTGTCAGAAGATTTGATTGTGTCAGGTAATGATATTGCCACATCAGCTTGCACAGTTGAAAGTGTGCGCAGTCTATTGTACGCAATCTGAATGATGCGTAATCTGATGTATGCGCAGTTCATTTGAAAGTTGTATTTCTTGATTCTATGGCTTTTTTGATGGGTGCAACTTGATTTTTTAGGACCTACAAGACCCCCTTCAAAGTTTCGAAAGTTGAATTTATTCAAAATTTCGAAATACTTTGAATTTTGAATTTTAAATCAAGTTGCGCATGAACTGTCTGCGCAATCGAATGAATCGACTCCTACGTTTTCAGCGTAATCTGAGGCGGCCATTTTTTTTTTTGAAAAACTATAAATAGTTCTCTCGATCCTTCGATTTGTTCTTTACTTGTTTTCTTGTGTTTGAGAGAGAAAAATTCCTGAGCTCATTCCGACTTCTGCCTTCTTCTTCGTCGATCTCATGGCCCCAAAACGATCCTCCGCCGCCGACAAGGGAAAGGCCCCCGCCGAGACTTCGGCTAGGGTTACGTGTTGTCCTTTCCGTCACGAGACCGTACACCCTGCTTTGCGCGGTAGGCAACCCAATCGAAAACCCCTTTTTAGGGCTTTTTGACTTCACTGATCTTCAAAATCCATCTCTTTTTAGAGATGTGATCAAACTGCGCCACCCTTTTTAGGGTTTTGGTTGCACGAACACATTATTCTTCATTTTTATGAAGAATATCTTCTCGCACAATCGGTTGAATTACGCTGGCAAAAGTCAGCGCAATCAGCTGTTTTGCGCGAGATTGTCAACGCAATCTGACATTTGCGCGATCTGACATCTGCGTAATCTGATGCTTGCGCAGTCTAATATCTGCGCAATCTGATGCTTGTGCAGTCTGATATCTGCGCAATCTGATGTTTGTGCAGTCTGATATCTTGCGCAATTTGATGACAGAATTTCTGATTTTGACTTGTACTAAATTCTGCTTTCTTCTGTTGGATGCAGTTGATACCAGAGAGGATCCTGAATATGAAACATTTGTAGGAACTTTATCTGAACCAGATTTCAAAGAAGACCTATCTCATGTACTATTTCCACAGTATGCACTTCCTTCTTCTCGCCAAGCTATTTTGATAGCACAAGATAACGACTCTGCTAAGCCTGATAAATGGACAGCCTTTACAATCTGCTAACGCTGTCACTCAAAAGAAGCCCATGTTTCTCTTTGGAGACGCCATTGATAAAAGTTCTCAACCAAGACCCAGAGTTGAATTGAGAACTTTCCAATGGAAGAAGAAATTGATTCTGTAAGCCCCCTGAATTTCCGAATTTTTTTCGAATTTCCTAAATGATTTATTCTTAATAATTAATTTTGATTTAATTAGTTATTATCATTTAATGCTCTTTACCGTGACTTGGAATTCTAGAGCATCAGGGATGCCAGTCTCTGGAAACTTTCTTCTTGAAGTTTGTAGTAGACGAGATTACCTTCACATCGATATATCATGTCCCATCCAAACTCGTTCTCTTGTGCTCCTATTTCATCCATGATTTAAATTGTTTAATTTATTAATTAATTAAATCTTGGCTTCGACTTTGTCCAAACTTGGCCCAACGTCCGACCCAGTTTGGCGTGGACCCTACCATGACTGCCCATACATCCCCCTGATGTGTCTGCATTTTTTCCCTTTTTGAAAATACGTTATTTTATATAAAATATCTTTATTTCTCTCTCTTTTGTATATGTATATATATATATATATATATATATATATATATATATATATATATATATATATATACATATATAATATAATATATAAAATATTTCTCTCCTTACTAATCAAATACTCCACCTCACTCCCCTCTCACATCAGCACTCACCCACACCCCCCTCCTGTACGAGCAACACTCTCCCCCTCTCTCTACATTCTCTCTCTCCCTCTCTCATTAATATCACACACACACTCATATATAATATACATCATCTCTCTCTCATTCCCATCACACACACAACACCACAAACCCCCCCCCCCACAGCCCCTTGGCCGAGCCCCCTATGGCCAAGCTCCTCCCTGAGCTCCTCCTTTCCTCCTCCTCTCGAACCATTACTTCCCTCCTCCTTCTTCATCTTCATCACCTACATCCCCATCACCATTCCACCACCACCTTACTTTCCTTCTTCTCCTCCTCCTCACCTCCATGGCCGACCACATGAACCACCCCTCCTCTCCCCGAGCAGCAGCTCCAACATAGCCATCCTGAGCTCCTCCATCAACCTCTCTATTTTTTCCTCCTCCCGAACTCATCCGAGCTCCTCCACGAACCACCACCCCATCATCACCTCAACACCACCACCTCCACCATTGAACCGCCGCCACCACCATCTCCGACGTGCCCCCGCCCACCTCGTTGTGGCTGCGCCACACGCAAGGCCGCGTAGCCCCCGCAGCAGCGGGCAGCTGCAGCCGACAGCAGCTGCAACAGCAGTAGCAGTGCGCGGCGAAGCAGCCACGTGTGGCCGCGCCACCGCACGTCGCCGTCGGCCATGGCCGCCGTGGCCAGCCTCCCTTGGCCGGGTACGACCCCCAGCGACCTTCCCATGGCGGCCAACGTCCCCCGGGATGCGCCGTCTAGGCGATTCGTGCGTTTTGTACGGAATTCCGTCGACGCGCACGCGAACGAAATTCAGAATTCGTGTCTCGGGACAGCGACTTCGTGCCGATTTTCTGGAAAATTCGACCGTTGGATCGGTGAACTCCTTGCTCCATCTCAATCTCGGTATATCCCTCTTCACCTCTGTCAAATTTCATCCGTTAATTTCGTCGTTTGATACATCAAAACTGGCCACCAAGTTGACGTTTTAATTTATACTGTTTTTGGACAGTTTTGCGATGCCAACTTCGCGGGTTCGTATCTTCGTCGTCGTAGCTCCGTTTTGTGCGCTACCAGTTCCGGTGCACAGCTGGTATAACCCTCTTCCTGCCCCCTTTAGATTTTATTTCAGTTTGAGCTTGTTAGGTTGGTCGAATTCGACGCCAAAGTTGGCCGTTCGAATTCTTAGTGTTGCACTTGTAAAATTCCATTTTTGAACCCGGGACTCCGGATTCAATTTTTGACACCACCAGTAGACTCGTGGCGTCGTTCTGGCCTGTTTTCATATAAAGTTTGCTTGATTTGGAGAACGTGGGCCCTGGCACGCATTTCGGTGCAAAGCGGGTCCCACTTTCTGAGTCAACGGGTCAATTTGAGATCGGCTCATCGGAATCCAATTTTGGATATACCGTTGAGTTCGTATCGTCATTCTGGACTCGTTGACATATAATTTGCTAGGTTTTAGTGGACATTGGTTCCGGCACGCATTTCGGTGCAAGTCGGATACCAATATATGGGTCAACGGGTCATTTTGAGTTCGGCTCATCGGAATCCAATTCCAGATATACCGTTGAGTTCGTATCATCATTCTGGACTAGTTGACATATAATTTACTGAGTTTTGTAAACATTGGCTCCGACACGCTTTTCCGTGCAAATCGGATTTCAATGTCCCGGTCAACGGACCAATTTGAGATCGGGTCAACGGAATCCAATTCTGGATATACCGTTGGGTTCGTATCGTCATTCTGGATTCGTGGACATATAATTTGTTAGCTTTTGTGCACTTTTATTTTGGCACGTTTTTCGGTGCAAAGTGTGTCCAACGGCGGACATCATTTTGGCCCGAAATTACCGTTTTGCTCCTGTGTCCAAATTGGACTTTTGGACAGGCTATCCTAGCTGATTTGACCATTCTGGATACGTTGGTGATGTTAGTTTCAACATCCGACAACATCTGTAGGTTTTTATCCTATTATTATAATCCTTCTTCTTTTGTGGTATTTTGAGTTCCATCGATTCTGGTGATTTCACAATCACTGAAATTGATGTGTTGACCTGTAGATGTTTGTAGAGACTAGCTTTGACCCAGTTGACCATGGTTGACTAATTTGACTGAACGTCGAAGTAGAGTCAACATTTGACCTAGGTTAGACTAGTTTTGACCTTGGTTGACCACAGTTGACTATTGTGACCAAAAGTCAACCGGAAGTCAACCATAGCATAAAATTGATTGGAACTGGACCGAAGTTGACCAGTTGACCCAAAGTCAACTGTTAGTCAACGTTAGTCAAGTTTGACCTAGAGTTGACCTAGGATTGACCAGAGTTGACCAGTTGACCAAAGTCAACTGTAAGTCAACCCTTGACTTAGATTGACCTAGTTTGACTTAGTATGACTTGATTTTACTTCCAAACCCTTATATTGATACAGTATTCCACCTATAGGTCCTCGAGGCACTGTTCTTGGACCAGTTGACATATTTCACCAAATCGCAGGCGAGTACATTCTCTGATAATATTTCTGTTTTATGATATCGTCTATGTTTCTTGTATTTAGTGTAAATACCCTTGTTCTCTGGACACATTGTTCACACAGATTGGTATTTCCCTGGATCCCGTCATGAGATGTTATTCCTCGCTCTCCTTGGTATATCTTGTGCAAGTCTTTCTTGTTCCTTGTGCATTGTATAAACACGATTCCTGCGAAGGCTAGCTACCCTCTCAGGGAATCGCGTGTCATGATGTGTCATGGTTGGATCCACTATACTAGTCGGGGACGGGGAGTATTAGTGTAGATGTGTGGTCAATACCCGCCTTGTATATCTTGTGAACCTTGTGAATGCCAATCATACACCACACGTATGGTTGGCTAGATCATAACCTTGTACAGACCCAATCTGGCCACATGTTGTAGCTAGTACTCACACACTTAGATAGATGTTTCTTGATTCTTGTACATGCCATGATCAGTTTTACTTGCCTTGTTCTAGCTCTAGATTTACAGCTTACCTTGCCATGATACTCACATGTATATTTCATGATTTCTTGTATATTCTCTCTATTTACTGCTACATGTTCAATATCGTCTAACTAGAACTGTTATTTGAGATTTGTGCTCGTTCCATCCTGACTGGATATGTTGACAAAATTTTAGGAGTAGTTGTGCCCTCAGTATTGGACTTCATGATGTTGCTAGCTGAGGTGGATCTCACTATTCTTCTATGTGAGTTGCCTGGTAGTTATCCTTAGTTAGTTTTGTTGTTCAGTCTTTATTTTCCTGTCTTATGATCCTTGTAGATTATAGTTGTTCTAGTGATATCGTTATTATTTCTTGTCTTATCTTCCTTAGTTTTTGTGATGTGACATGAGTACATTTCTAGTTATGGATCTTTAGATGTTGTAGTTAGTATAGTATACTTGACAGCGTTCTACCGCCGATACCACGGCGTAGGCTGGACGTGGCCCACGTATTCGTACCCGTATATCCGGGTGCGGGTCGTGACACATTTTAAGTGGTGGCCCATGCAGGTCAGTCTTTGCAATTAATGCGAAATCGTGGTAGTACTTGAGCTTATCTGTACTACTGCGAGCCTGCCCTAGGATTAAGGTTGAGTAATAGAATATTTTAGGATTTTGGTACTCAGTCACATATTAGGAACTCTTGGTAGATTCTAGGGATGACCCCTGGGAATCTTATTTCGAAACTCTTCGAATCTATTCCCATTCGTCTCTATCCGTCCTGATTCCTGAGATATCTCTCAGTTATCGTACTTTATTATTCTTTGGGATGAGTTTGTGGACCCCAGAGGGAAGGTATAAGTTGGACTTGTATATCATCTAGGTTGGGGAGAGAATATGATTTACCAACCTCGTATCATGGTCGAGGTTTGTTCTAGATTATATTCCACCATTTTCTATCTTGACCTAGGTAGTACCCTCGAGACTTTCCTGATATTTTCCTCTGAACCCTATCTCGGAAGTTGTTTCCGTTGTTTCTATTAACTTACCCTTGACTTGTTGTTGAATTTTAAATCTAAATATTCGTTGTTGACCTTTGATTTGTTTTGGATAATTCTTTTAAGAATTGAGTTAAGATATCCTGATAAACATATTTTGGACGAGGACGATGAGAACAGTAAGTGTCTACTTTATTTATGGAGTTTAGAATTTATCGCAGTCATATTAGCTAGCCTGACAGGGACATGGAGCCTGATTTTGGATATACTATCCTAAGTTACGGAATTTAGATTCTCTTGCAGCCATACCGGTTGGCGTGGTAAGGAATCTAGATGACCTGATTATAGGATGTATACCTTAGTTATGGACTCTATCGTTTATTGTAGCTATGTTTACTGGCGTGGCGTAAATTCTGGCAACATGATTTTGGATAGACGTGTATGGTTATCAGGTCATATCTTAAGTTGATTCACTTCTTTTACCAATTGAGCAAGATACTTCCTACCATTATTTCTTGTTTATCATTTTTTTCTCTCTTTCTCATCGCATGATGATTTCCTTCTTAGATGCTCGTGTCCAAACTTCGTTGATTTTGTTCTCTATCTTGCCCAAATTCTGATTTACTCAAAACTTGAACAATTTCAATCGTGCTGAGACTAAATTATTTATTTTCATCATGATTGGACAATGCTATCATCACTCGTGCTTTAAACTTTCGATTCAATTCTGGCAAATGACTAAATTCTATTCCAATCACGATTAGGCTTCATACTATCCTTGATTATGCCGGAGTCTCATTTTCTGAATCGTGTCCCAATGACTTAACTTATCTATAATCGTGTCTATATGATTCTGTTCATATTTTGATTCTATCGTGCGAAAAATTTTCATCATGCCTGAATAATTGTGAATTGAATATCTTAATCGTGCAAACTTGTCATTCTATGATCGTGCCTAAGTTTTTACCTAAAATTTACTATCTTGTTTTAACCCCACTACCAACCTTTAATTTCGAGGACGAAATTTTTATAAGGTGGGTAGGATGTAAGCCCCCTGAATTTCCGAATTTTTTTCGAATTTTCTAAATGATTTATTCTTAATAATTAATTTTGATTTAATTAGTTATTATCATTTAATGCTCTTTACCGTGACTTGGAATTCGAGAGCATCAGGGATGCCAGTCTCTGGAACTTTCTTCTTGAAGTTTGTAGTAGACGAGATTACCTTCACGTCGATATATCATGTCCCATCCAAACTCGTTCCCTTGTGCTCCTATTTCATCCATGATTTAAATTGTTTAATTTATTAATTAATTAAATCTTGGCTCCGACTTTGTCCAAACTTGGCCCAACGTCCGACCCAGTTTGGCGTGGACCCTACCATGACTGCCCATACATCCTCCTGATGTGTCTGCATTTTTCCCCTTTTTGAAAATACATTATTTTATATAAAATATATTTATTTCTCTCTCTTTTATATATGTATATATATATATATATATATATATATATATATATATATATATATATATATATATATATATATATATACATATATAATATAATATATAAAATATCTCTCTCCTTACTAATCAAACACCCCACCTCACTCCCCTCTCACATCAGCACTCACCCATACCCCCCTCCTGTACGAGCAACACTCTTCCCCTCTCTCTACATTCTCTCTCTCCCTCTCTCATTAATATCACACACACACTCATATATAATATACATCATCTCTCTCTCCTTCCCATCACACACACAACACCACAAACCCCCCCCCCCCCACAGCCCCTTGGCCGAGCCCCCCATGGCCAAGCCCCTCCCTGAGCTCCTCCTTTCCTCCTCCTCTCGAACCATTCCTTCCCTCCTCCTTCTTCATCTTCATCACCTACATCCCCATCACCATTCCACCACCACCTTCCTTCTCTTCTTCTCCTCCTCCTCACCTCCATGGCCGACCACATGAACCACCCCTCCTCTCCCCGAGCAGCAGCTCCAACAAAGCCATCCCGAGCTCCTCCATCAGCCTCTCTATTTTTTCCTCCTCCCGAACTCATTCGAGCTCCTCCACGAACCACCACACCATCATCACCTCAACACCACCACCTCCACCATTGAACCGCTGCCACCACCATCTCCGACGTGCCCCCGCCCACCTCGCCGTGGCCGTGCCGCGTGCAAGGCCGCGCAGCACCCGCAGCAGCGGGCAGCTGCAGCCGACAGCAGCTGCAACAGCAGTAGCAGTGCGCGGCGAAGCAGCCGCGTGTGGCCGCGCCACCGCGCGTCGCCGCCGGCCATGGCCGCTGTGGCCAGCCTTTCTTGGCCGGGCGCGACCCCCAGCGACCTTCCCATGGCAGCCAACGTCCCCGGAACGCGCCGTCTAGGCGATTCGTGCGTTTTGCACGGAATCCCGTCGACGCGCGCGCGAACGAAATTCAGAATTCGTATCTCGGGACAGCGACTTCGTGCCGATTTTCTGGAAAATCCGACCGTTGGATCGGCGAACTCCTTGCTCCGCCTCAATCTCGGTATATCCCTCTTCACCTCTGTCAAATTTCACCCGTTAATTTCGTCGTTTGATACATCAAAACCGGCCACCAAGTTGACGTTTTAATTTGTACTATTTTTGGACAGTTTTGCGACGCCAACTTCGCGGGTTCGTATCTTCGTCGTCGCAGCTCCATTTTGTGCGCTACTAGTTCCGGTGCACAGCTGGTATAACCCTCTTCCTGCCCCCTTTAGATTTCATTTCAGTTTGAGCTTGTTAGGTCGGTCGAATTCGACGCCAAAATTGGCCGTTCGAATTCTTAGTGTTGCACTTGTAAAATTCTATTTTTGAACCTGGGACTCCGGATTTAATTTCTGACACCACCAGTAGACTCGTGGCGTCGTTCTGGCCTATTTTCATATAAAGTTTGCTTGATTTGGAGAACGTGGGCCCTGGCACGCATTTCGGTGCAAAGCAGGTCCCACTTTCTGAGTCAACGGGTCAATTTGAGATCGGCTCATCGGAATCCAATTCCGGATATACCGTTGATTTCGTATCGTCATTCTGGACTCGTTGACATATAATTTGCTAGGTTTTAGTAGACATTGGTTCCGACACGCATTTCAGTGCAAGTCGGATACCAATATCCGGGTCAACGGGTCATTTTGAGTTTGGCTCATCGAAATCCAAATCCGGATATACCGTTGAGTTCGTATCGTCATTCTGGACTAGTTGACATATAATTTGCTGAGTTTTGTAGACATTGGCTCTGACACGCTTTTCCGTGCAAATCGGATTTTAATGTCCCGATCAACGGACCAATTTGAGATCGGGTCAACGGAATCCAATTCTGGATATACCGTTGGGTTCGTATCGTCATTCTGGATTCGTGGACATATAATTTGTTAGCTTTTGTGTACTTTTATTTTGGCATATTTTTCGGTGCAAAGTGTGTCCAACGGCGGACATCATTTTGGCCCAAAATTACCGTTTTGCCCCTGTATCCAAATTGGACTTTTGGACAGGCTATCCTAGCTGATTTGACCATTCTGGACACGTTAGTGATGTTAGTTTCAACATCTGACAACATCTGTAGGTTTTTACCATATTATTATAATCTTTCTCCTTTTGTGGTATTTTGAGTTCCATCGATTCTGGTGATTTCACAATCACTGAAATTGATGTGTTGACCTGTAGATGTTTGTAGAGGCTAGCTTTGACCCAGTTGACCATGGTTGACTACTTTGACTGAACGTCGAAGTAGAGTCAACATTTGACCTAGGTTAGACTAGTTTTGACCTTGGTTGACCACAGTTGACTATTTTGACCAAAAGTCAACCGGAAGTCAACCGTAGCATAAAATTGATTGCAACTGGACCGAAGTTGACCAGTTGACCCAAAGTCAACTGTTAGTCAACGTTAGTCAAGTTTGACCTAGAGTTGACCTAGGATTGACCAGAGTTGACCAGTTGACCAAAGTCAACTGTAAGTCAACCCTTGACTTAGATTGACCTACTTTGACTTAGTATGACTTGATTTTATTACTTCCAAACCCTTGTATTGATACAGTATTCCACCTATAGGTCCTCGAGGCACTGTTCTTGGACCAGTTGACATATTCTACCAGATCGCAGGCGAGTACATTCTCTGATAATATTTGTTTTATGATATCGTCTATGTTTCTTGTATTTAGTGTAGATACCCTTGTTCTCTTGACACATTGTTCACACGGATTGGTATTTCCCTGGATCCCGTCATGAGATGTTATTCCTCGCTCTCTTTGGTATATCTTGTGCAAGTCTTTCTTGTTCCTTGTGCATTTTATAGACACGATTCCTGCGAAGGCTAGCTACCCTCTCAGGGAATCGCGTGTCATGATGTGTCATGGTTGGATCCACTATACTAGTCGGGGACGGGGAGTATTAGTGTAGATGTATGGTCAATACCCGCCTTGTATATCTTGTGAACCTTGTGAATGCCAATCATACACCACACGTATGGTTGGCTAGATCATAACCTTGTGCAGACCCAATCCGGCCATATGTTGTAGCTAGTACTCACACACTTAGATAGATGTTTCTTGATTCTTGTACATGCCATGATCAGTTTTACTTGCCTTGTTCTAGCTCTAGATTTACAGCTTACCTTGCCATGATACTCACATGTACATTTTATGATTTCTTGTATATTCTCTCTATTTACTGCTACATGTTCAATATCGTCTAATTAGAACTGTTATTTGAGATTTGTGCTCGTTCCATCCTGACTGGATATGTTGACAAAATTTTAGGAGTAGTTGTGCCCTCAGTATTGGACTTCATGATGTTGCTAGCTGAGGTGGATCTCACTATTCTTCTATGTGAGTTGCCTGGTAGTTATCCTTAGTTAGTTTTGTTGTTCAGTCTTTATTTTCCTGTCTTATGATCCTTGTAGATTATAGTTGTTCTAGTGATATCGTTATTATTTCTTGTCTTATCTTCCTTAGTTTTCGTGATGTGACATGAGTACATTTCTAGTTATGGATCTTTAGATGTTGTAGTTAGTATAGTATACTTGACAGCGTTCTACCGCCGATACTGCGGCGTAGGCTATGGCCCACGTATTCGTACCCGTATATCCGGGTGCGGGTCGTGACAGATTCAATTGCCAGTCATAGCTAGATGCCTGCCATTAGCAAGATATGCTCATGCGAGCCACCCTAGGAGGATGGAATGGGACATCACTCCTTTGCAACAGGCACGGACCGAAAAAATCTGTGTTAAGAAAGGTCCGAACAACAGGGACATGTTCTACAGTTCTTCCGAACGATACAGCACCTTATTAAGGGGGTTGAAACCATGTTGTATTCCCCCCGAGAACTCATCTTTGCTACTACCGGTAAGGACACCAATTTTCGCCAACGAGTATGCCAAAGCAGAGGGTAAATATCCGGATCAAAACATCCGGTTGACAGGTCTGGTAAACCCAGAGATCAAACGATGGAGCTGTATTGCCAACTGGATACTGGTCCAGTTTGAAGATAAACTCAGAAAAATTGAGCTGTATAATACAATTCACGCTACTGTATACGGCTTCTTTCCAAATCCTCATCTGTTTTTGGCTCTAGCGGAGAGGTACAACTACAGGACAGGGACGTTTATGACGCCCTACGGAGAGATGGGCTTGGCTTTACATGAGATGAAGTATATCTCATATTTACCAATGGGTGAATTGCCTTACGAGGAATACGTCCCGACCAATGACGAACTAGATAGACTTCGTCGAGAGAATTCAAAGATGGTGGAAGTCTTTGATGAGCTCCTGTGCCATTACAATATCTGCTCTTTGTATTACCAAAGTGGCTCTTCTGGCACGTGCTATTCATCCAAATGGCTGACTTATCTTTTTCTCAACCGTATTATTGAGAAAAAGACAAAAGATCATGACCCATGTAACCCTGATTTCTTCAATCCCCTCAGCAACAGTGAAGTTATAAAACTGATGGAGGAGAACAAGAGAATGGATATCAGAGTTGATGATGAATACCAATATCCTCCTCTTAAGGCTGGAGAATTTGTGGAGAGCTTCATAAGAATGGGCTACAGGTCCATGTCCAAACAAGCCCAGCTAGCAGGATTCTTGACGTACTGGCTACGTAGATTCGTCGTTCCTGGAGCAAGTACAGTAGACCGCTTCCATCGCGGTGTTCTTTTTGCTGCTGTCCGGTTAGTCTTCGGCTACCGGATGGACTTACTTTCAGCGATGACCTGTAGTATAAACGCGGGTCTTCGTCTATATGTTGATTCTATGATCAAGTGCAAAGGTGATAAGGTGAACTTCCCCAGACTGGAGTTACCTTACACATACTTATTTGGATGGTTGCTCTTGCATCATCCATCATTGATGAACCCTGCCATGGGAGCCGTTGGTGGCAGTTTTCTACGCAGATTCTCACAGAGCAGATGGATATATACTAGTTTGAGAGACTACAGACGAACCCTGAACCTCGGCAAAGGATGGAATTTTCTTTGCACTCCTCCTCCAATTGGTTATGAGCATATGGCAGCCAATCTGATTGATCTTGGGAGACAACCAGTAGGTCGGGTATCTTTTGAATGGCTGAAGACAATCAGACCATCCCATCTAGTATATAGATTTGAAGAAGAATGCTTTCTTGAACCATATATGCCGAGCCGCTTTGCTCGTCAGTTTGGGTATGACCAGTTTCATGTAGGTAACGCCATCACGTGCCTATAAGGAAAAGGTTATTTGATCGATGGTGCTCGGGCCTGGGCTTACTACAATGCTCGAGACACAAAAACTGTATTCTCGATGCCAAACAGAACCGATGCTGGTCCAAGAATGTTGTATACTTATTCACAGTTTTATACAGCTGCAAATACATTTGCTGAAAATATAGCCTTGTTGATAGTTTTGCAACAGCAAATCGTCTGAAGAGAAGAGCAACTGACACATTAGCTCCCAATAATGATGAAGAACATGAGCCAGTGGACGACCCATTGGAAGCTTCCAGGGAAGCTAATTTCCAAGAGGAAGTTAATCAACCTTTAAGAATTTCTTTCAAGGTTGTTAAGTCTCCAGTCAAGGACAAGAAGAGAAGGAGAGAAGAGCCTTCTTCTCCAGCTATGAAGAAGAAATTGATCTTGGAACATTCTTCAGAGAAGATTACCACCAGATCGTAATCCAGACAATTAGCCGAGTCCACTCGAGATGAAGCCGCTACACCGACTTCTGTTCAGAAACAAGTCGATGTAGTAAACATAGAGAGTCCTGAGAGGCCACTGCATAGAAAGAAATTGGCCCACAGAAGACAGAAGAGAACAGTTTCTCCTCCAAGGCAAATTTTGTCTTCGGTAGTGATGAACGCTGCGGCTGGAATCACTATGCCATCTCCTACCCCTGTTTCTGAGTTTAGTCCACAACAGAGGGAGGACATTAAACAAAGAGAGGAGGCAATAGAGCCTAGAGAAGAAATCGAGCAGAGAGAAGAGGCTGCGAAGCCCAGAGAAGAGGAAATTACACGATCACCTTCACCAATGGCTGTAACAACTCATCTTCCTGTTATACCGGGAGCAGCCCGTGAGGAGGAAGATCGTCTCATGATCGAAGCACTGAATGATTGTGACTTCGGTTATCAAGAAGAAACCGATAACGCCGCTGCTGCTGCTAGTGAAGAGGTTCCTGAGGACAGTGAGGACGAGGAGAGCACCTCATCAGAAGCTGTTGATGGGACACAAAATCCGGAAGAGGATGTTGAGATCCAGCCGTCTCCTCGAGCTGTTGATGACACTCTAAATTCCGAAAAGGAGGCTGAGGTGCCGATATCTCCAGAGAAGACTACAGATGAAGAAGTGACTTTGGAGAAAACTCCAGTTGTTGCTCCCGAAGGTATTGTAATAAAATTAGCGATCTTCTTTTAATACATAGCTTGATAGCTAACATCTTTATTCTTATCCATACAGAACCCGGATCTTCTCCTGCTCCTCCAGCATGCATGGACATAGTACTGGCGACGACAATTGCTAGTAGCAGTCGCCATTTATCCTGTAGCTCTGAAGCAGGAAGTAGTCAGGCAATAGTGTCTGAAGCTACTTCTGCTCAGCTAGAATCTGTTCCAACAGATGATAGGCATGTTGTCGGATCGAATCATGGTAAGACTGTTTTTACTTTTGATTCTTCTTTTTTACAATAGCAAATGACAGGCAAAATGATAATATTTAATTTTGCAGAGGAGCAACCAGGAGGAGCGACTAGCTCTACTCTAGCTCCTCTATTCAAAGAGCCTACTATTCAAGAAACTGAACGTCCTTCTGCCTCGTCATCAACAGGAGTAGCTGCGACTCCCGGTGCTCTGGCGATTAATCAGCTTGTCATCCAATCATTCACCAAATGCTTCTTCAAGTCCTTGGGGCCTTTGATCAATAGAATGATGGACAAAGAAGACGCTAATTTTTACATGGTTAGAGGTCCGACCTCTTTTTTAGTAAAGGCCATCCGGGAACAAGGTGACGAGCCCCAGGCCACTTTCCTTGACCACATATGAAATGAGCTGGAAGCTTCAATAAAGAACTATAAAGAGCTCAAAAAGGGGGAAGTAGAACCCTTAGTGCAAGCAGAGTTTGAACAGATGACTCAGACAGCTGCAGTTGAAAGAGTGAACTTCCAGAATCTCTTGGATGCCTATTCTACTAAATCTGCTGAGTATAATTCTAAGTTGGAATCGGTGACCTCAACTGCTGAGAGAAAAGAGAAAAGAATTGCCGAGCTGAGAGTGGAGATTGCTCGTCTCTAAGAGGAACTGGAAAATAAGGTTACCGAACATCAGACTGCAGTCCAACAACTTGGTGCTCTAACTCAGGAAAGAGACGAGTACGTAGCAGCTCATGACGCTGAAATCACTCGCCGAATGGTAACCATGCCCGCTTTTAATGAAGAATCTGGGATAGAAGAGGCCAGGAGGAGAGTGATGGCATCTCGCGAAGAACAGTTGCAGATTCTGAAACAACAGATTGCTAATCTGATGACGCCTCCGTCTCAGTAGAAAGAACATCTTGTATCTTTTTGTCTTTCTTTATGCTATGTATGTAATGTCTTAAATTTTGATCAATAAAAGACATTTTGTTGTGGGTCTATTATTTCTTGCATATCTTATTCAGATATAAATAATAGCGATAGAAAATATATTCAGAGGCGCAGGACATGATATATTTCTTGATGATTTTATAGAAAATAATTATATTCATTATATCTGCTCAGAGGTAATGTGGACGTGGCAGAATATAATTTGTCGATTATTATTTCAATAGACAACTTAATCAAGGATGATAAGTTGCTGATGTGTATAAACGAACGAAATGAATCGTCAAAATGTGTGAATAAAATAAATGAACGAAATGAATCGTCGGGATGAACGGATAGACCGTCAAATAAATTGAACGAACGGGTGAACCGTCAAATAAACGGGTGAACCGTCGAATGAACAAGTGAACTGTCGGATGGTGATGAACGGACGAACCGTCAAATGATGACGAACGGATGAACCGTCGGATGAATATGATGAACGGGCGAACCGTCAGATGATGATGAACGGATGAACCGTCGGATGAACAGGTGAACTGTCGGATGGTGATGAACGGACGAACCGTTAAATGAATGTGAATGAACGGGCGAACCGTCAGATGATAATAAACGGATAAATCGTCGGATGAATGTGTCGTTTTGTTATTTTGAGAATCTCCGCCTATAAATAGAACAGAAATCTGGAAGGAATGATCATTTCCACTTTTCAACATAAAGATATCGTCCGAAGATGCATCCAAGAAGGCTGAAGTCACCCCAAAGGTTGAAGTGGGCACTGAAGAACGTCCTGCCGATCCAATCCTACCAAAGCAAGAAGAAGCAAGTGAAGGTTCGTCTGCATCCAAACTACCGCGGGATATCTTGGACTTTCTGCTTGAACCCGGGACGACTGAAGAAGAGGAGGCCATGAGGATAGCTGCTTGTAAGTTCCTGGTAGGCTCAAGTAAGGATGTTCTCAGTTCTTTTGCTGATTATGTCTTTGATAAGGACGGCAGTGATCCACGTCCCAATGTTAAGAAGGATGATAGTGACCTTCCTTGATATCATGTAACATCGTTTATGATAAAATAAAAATCAAACTTTATTTATGAACTGTCTGATCTTATTTACATAAAATCTCTGTTACATTTATACATAGTATTTCTTAAGGAATTTGCCATTGATAGGCATCATTGCAACTCGACCATCTAACTCTAAAAGTTGATAGGCTCCATTTGAAAAGACTTTGCTGACAACGTAAGGTCCTTCCCACTTTGCATCGAACTTACCTTTGCTTGAGTGAGTCATTGTCATAGGACGTCTTACTGTTAGAACAAGTTCTCCTTGCTGAAAGGCTCTGACTTTAACTTTGCGATTGAAAGTCTTCGAGATACGGGCTTGATATAACTCAATATGCTGTTGAGCCAATAGCCGCTTTTCATCAAGCGCTTCTAATTCTTGAAGTCGGAGAAGATCGTTATTCTCTGTAGTGAGCTCATTAGCATTGGCAATCCTTAAAGAAGGAATTTGAAGTTCTAGAGGAAGAACTGCTTCACAACCGTAAACCAGATAGAAAGGTGTAAAGCATGTGGGATTGCGGACTGTAGTGCGATAAGCCCAAAGACATTCACCAAGCTTTTCACTCCAGTTTCGTTTGTTAGTAGATACAAATTTCTTGAGGAGCTTGATAATGGTTTTATTGAAAGCTTCAGCTAATCCATTAGCAGAAGGATTGTAGGCTGTAGAAGCAACATTGTCAATCCGATGATCATCGCAGAATCTCGTAAACTTCTGGCTGATGAATTGTGGTCCATTGTCGTGGATGATCCTTCGAGGTACACCAAATCGATAGATGACATGGTGTTTGACGAAGTTGATGACACTGCTGGTCTTGACTTCAGCCAGAGGTATAGCTTCAGCCCATTTTGAGAAGTAATCGGTTATTGCTAGTATGAACCGATGTCCTCTAGAAGAAGGAGGATTGATAGGACCAATGATGTCCATGCCCCAAGCTTCGAAAGGCCATAAAGCAGCCGTTGGATACAGAAATTCTGAAGGTTGATGAATAAAATCTACGTGGATTTGACAAGCTCGACATTTCCTTGCATATTCAATGGCATCAGAAACCATAGAGGGCCAATAATAACCCATGCGTCGAATACGATCCTGTAGTTTAGGACCAGGTTGATGTGCTCCACAGACACCATCGTGAGCTTCACGCAATACTTGTTTTGCTTCATCACCAGCTAGACAGCGTAAGAGTAGGCCATCATAAGTCCGCCGGTAGAGAGTCTTGGTAGTCTGATTGTAATAGAATCGGAGAGACCGTCGACGAATACTCGTAGCCTCCTTGGGATCTTCAGAGAGTATGTCATGAACTACGAAGTCGATGAACGGGGTTCTCCAATCTTCACTAATGACATTGACTTCAGTAAGATTACTGAACTCAATATTACGATTATTTTTGACGCAGAATAATTCTCGATTAGAGATGACCACCACCTGCTGTCTTTTGATTAGGATGGCTAAGACTGCTGCAAGATTGGCCAAAGCATCTACCTCAGTATTTCAAGCTCGCCGGACATATTCAATGAAGAAGGCTTTGAATAACGTAGCCACGTTGATTGCAGCTTCATAGTAAGGCAGTAAATCTTGATGGCGAACTTCATAAGTCCCTCTAACCTGGTTAACAACCAGCTTAGAGTCACCATAAACTTCAAGATACTCTATGTCAAGTTGTTTGGCTAGCTGAAGGCCAATGAGTAGAGCATTGTACTCTGCCACATTATTAGAGCAAGGCTCATCTAAGGAGTATGCTCTTTGAATAGCTGACCCGTCTGGAGAAACAAGGATAACTCCAACTCCTGTGACGATGGCACCATTGGGTCCAATCCTAGATGCACCATCAAAGAATAGTCGCCAAGTAGGAAATTCTTCAGAGATTGTATTAGATTCCAATATCTCATCTAGAATTTTATCATAGAGTTTGGACGTCTCTGGAACAGAATGAGCTGCTAAGAAATCCGCCAAAGCTTGACCTTTGACAGATTTTTGAGGAACATATACCATGTCATATTGGGCTAGCAGAATGGCCCATGTAGCCAGCCGAGAGTTGAGTGTGCTAGACTTTTTCATGAGTACCCGAAGAGGATTAACTCGGGATATGACATGAATAGTTTGGCCAATGATGTAATGCCGAGTCTTTTGAACAGCAAACATAAGAGCTAAGCATTCTTTTTCGACCGGACTATAACGGTGTTCAGCACCAATCATAGTACAACTGAGATAATAGATAGCTTGTTCGTGGCCTTCTTTGTTCTTTTGGGCAAGTAAAGCACCCAATAAATGGTCCATAGCACGGACATACATTAAGAATGGTATGCCAGAGATCGGTGGCACTAAGACTGGTGGGTTCATGAGATACCGCTTTATGTCGTCAAATGCTCGTTGACATTCTTCGGTCCAAACGAAAGATACACCCTTCTTCATTAGTTGAGTGAATGGTCTGCAGCGTCCAGACAAATTCGAAATAAATCTCCTGATGTACGCAAGTCGACCTTGGATCCTCGTAGCTCTTTTAGGTTGCGTGGAGGACGCATCTCTTGAATGGCTTTGATCTTCTCGGGATCCACGTGTATACCCTTAGAGGTAATGACGAAGCCGAGAAATTTGCCACTAGAGACACCCAAGAATGACTTGGTGGGATTTATTTTGAGTTGATGTTGGCGTATGAGATTGAAGATAGTTCTCAAGTCTTGGATGTGATCTTCCTTTTGATGACCTTTGACAGCGATATCGTCAATGTAGCATTCGACAGTCTTGCGTAGATGATCTCGAAAGATGGTACTTATTGCTCGTTGGTATGTTGCACCAGCATTCTTGAGACCAAATGGCATTACAGTATAGCAGTAGACTCCGTGAGGAGTGCGGAAAGAAGTATGCTTCTCATCTTCAGGATGCATCCGAATCTGATTGTATCCGGAGAATCCGTCCATAAAAGATATTCTTTCGAATCCACAAGTGTTGTCGATCATGACGTCCGTAATAAGGAGAGGAAATTCGTCTTTTGGATATACTTCATTAAGATCCCGGAAGTCGATGCAGACTCGAACTTTGCCGATTTTCTTTAGAACTGGGACGACATTGGCTACCCAATCGGGATGCTGTTCTTCTCGAATAAAGCCACAAGCGATGAGCTTCTTGACTTCATCGTCAATTGCGTCCATCATTTCTGGCTTAAAATGCCGTTGTTGCTGTTTGACAGGTTTTGCATTCGACAAGATGTTCAATTTGTGAGTAGCAACTTTGGGATCTAGTCCTGGCATGTCTTCATAACTCCAGGCAAAGATGTCAATGTATTCTTTAATCAGAAGAATTAATTCTTGTTTGTCTGCCTCTGGGAGATTCTTGCTGATGAATATTGGACGAGGTGACCCGCTCTCCCCTACATCAATTTGAACTAATTGATCTTCAGTCGGTGGTTCTCTTTGTTCGAATCGGAGTTCCCATTGGGTATCCATTCGTTGAGCCCAAGGATCTGTTTCAGAACTTTCTTCAACATCCTCGTCATAACTTTCTGGAAGTTCGACGGAGTCCATGTTAGAAGATAAAGTCAGCCGATGAACTTAACCGATGCTGGTGTCAGAATCCCATGATCTGGAATCAGAAGAGTTAGAACGCTCTTCACTATCATATTCAGAGCCTGCTGGGGATAATACTGGGGGAGAAGCATATCTGAGACCTCTTTTGGTCCTGCTGAAGTACATCTCTGACTTTTCTTTTGGAACAGCCGTACGGAGGGGAGTTTTTCTACCTTTACCGTAGTTGAGGCCACTCTTGAAGTCGTAACCCATCTTTCGGATGATGTCTTTTGATTGCTGACTGTAACGACAGAATTGAAGATGCCCCATGTCGTTGACTTTGCTATCATCCGTATAACTGAATTGTTGTTCCGGTCCTTTACTAAAAAGTATTAGATTTTTGCCTTTCTTACGAGCGGGAACAATACGATATGAATCCTTTGGGTGTTCATATGAAACTTCTGTTTGAAGAGATTGCACAACTCCCATTGTAAATGACTGATAGCTATCTAACATATCCAAATAGCATTTAGCATGATAAATGACATCAGTATACTGGAAAGTAGATGCTTTTTCATTGATTTGTACATTAGTATTTACAGCAGGACCTTTAGCCTTAGCAAGCTTGGTCAGATTGATTACAAGAGGGGGAGAAGAAGAACGTGGAGGAGGATTGGCTTTGTTACGACGGAGGTCGATAACAAGCGGCTCAGAGGAGGTGAGCTCCCTTTTGTCCTTATTATGAGTTAAATCATTAACAAGTGGCTCAGAAGAGGTGGGCTGCCTTTTTTCCTTGTTACGACGGAGGTCGATAACAAGCGGCTTAGAGGAGGTGAGCTCCCTTTTGTCCTGATCATCATTTGACTGTTTCTGGACTGGCAAGTGAATAGCCAGTGGCTTGGAAGATTGAGGACGGGAAACACGCCCTTTGACAGGAATGATGAGGGTGTCATTAGGCACTGTTTCTTGCTCTTCTTCAGTGTCCAGAGATAGGACAACCTTCATGAATTCGTCCTTGTACATACGTGCATCATTGTAGTATGCTTCAATGCCTTTGAAATGATAGAGATCAGCAACCTCCTTTTTCACCTCTCCATTGTCATCAACATATTTAAAACATTGATGGAGAGTCGAAGGGACAATGTTATGCTCGTGCAGAAATGGTCTTCCCAGCAAAGCATTGTAAGAACAACCGTGGTTGTCAATGATGTAGAAGGTAACCTTTGTACGAAGATTGCCTATTTGGAGTTTTAGGCGAATCTTGCCCAGAGGCTCACTCCTTCCCTGGTTAAACCCAAGAATAGTGGTGATTATACTGGAGAGACTATGCACTGGGATCTTCAGTGCATCCAACATTGTCTTCGGCATAATACTGAGAGCAGACCCTGGATCTATCAGAATACGATCGACTTTCATCGAGTCGACATATTATGTATAGTAGAGAGGATGATCGTGCATGTTGTCTTCCATCAACATGTCATCCTGTGTGAAAGTTATGTTTGGAATTAACTCCAACACACTATGATAATGAAGGCAAGAGACTGGTTCTGCTTCCGGCTTCTTAAGCAGAGCTAGACAGGTTTCTGCTTGCATGAGAGCCTCGCTCAGAGTTTCCCGAGTCTCTTTGGAGAGGCATAAGAGCTCGAAGATTGACAGCCGGGCCGGTGTATTAGCCAACTGGGCTAAGATGTCAAAGTTATAAGGCTTTTCAAGTCCAGAAGGAGATGACTTCTTCAAAGGTTTGTCGAAATGGACTTGTTGTTTGCCTTTGTCGGCGACCGTCGGCTTGGGAAGAATGGACACTATAACCGGTGAAGATACAGTAGGAATTTCCTCAGTGGAAGCAGGCTGCACTGGAGCAGGCTCAGAGGAAGAAGAAGCATGATTCTTTTGAGCTTGGAGTAATCCTTCAGATAGGCTTTCCCTGATCTGGTGCCCAACAAGATTTCTTCATCAACTATGGGGTCAAACGATACCATATTGCAAATCTTTGTCTTGCCTTTAGAACGATCCTTCTTCTTGGAGGAAGAGGGAACTTCGAACTCTGAAGCAAGATCCGGATGAATCCACATAATCTCACCGTTATCAAGAGACAAGGGGACGAGACCTTCACTTCGTGGAGGAGGGAGATTCTCAATCTCAAGAGTAGCTTTGGGAATAGGAATGACGCCATGCTGCACCATCTGGGTGGGAAGTTACCAAATTGGACTGAAACTATATTTGCGGTAACAGTCTTCTCGTCTTGTTACAGAGTGACAACACCAGCCGTTGACCAGCTCCTAGATTTTGCCTTTGAGCACATAACGTGCTCGAGTAGGATGTCCGATGAACCTGTGATAGACACAGTACTTAGGATGATCAGTCTTACCGACTTCATCGGGCTTCTTGGGATCTGGAAGTTGGATTTTATTGCTTTTGATTAAGCAATCGAAAATGCTAGCGGTGTCATTCTCATCAAAGGAATATTCTACTTTAGGACGAGGTTCCCTTGGTGGAGGTACAGAAGGAGTGGAAGTAGACGTAGGGGAATCTACGTTGACCGCCAAAGATTCTTTGTTCTTGTTCAAATTGATGTTCAAAGTTTCTTTTTCCTTGCGATTGTTCTGGTGATTGCCGCCACCTGATGTCTGGTGTTCATCTCGGTCGGGGTTAGACATTTGTACCCCTAGTTGCTTGAATTTATCAGCGCTAACTTCAGCGGCTTTAGCGTTGACAATAAAGGATGGACAGTCTTGGAACTGAGTAGACCCCGTCCACATGCTGATGATAGGCAAAAGATTTGCCTTACAGGTGTCTATGGTAACAGCAGCAGGAGTTCCAGGAGGCATTTTTAAAGCTTTCCGTCAGAACCTTTCAATGAAACTCTCAGCAGTTTTATTGTGCTTTTGTTTGATTTTATTGAGGGCTGACATAGTCATGTCGTTGATTCCCTCATAGAATCGTTCCAGGAAGATTTGCTTTAGGCCAGAGAAGGAGGTGATACAACCATCGGGCAAGCTTCTATACCAATCGTATGCTACGCCAGCTAAACAGCCGACGAATACTCTGGTAAGAAGAGCGTCATTTGGTTGAAGTTGGACAGTCATAACCTCAAAGTGATTAATGAACTGGCTGGGAGAGGTGCTGCCATCAAACAGCGAGATGGTTGGGATTTTGTACTTCGGAGGAAACGAAACTTCCTTCCATTCAACTGGGTAGGGCTGCTTGATCCCTAACCTTTGCAAGTTGTCTTTCTTCTTGAAAGCTTCGAACTGAGTTTGCAAGAGCTTGACAGCTTCATTGGCATCTTCCACTGATGTAGAAGGAGTAGGCTGAACCACGGTGTTAGGAGGAGGAACAGCATGATAAGCACTACCCCCAGTACCTGACTGACTGGGTGTAGGTTGGACTTGTACAGGAGGTACTTGAGTAGGTGCTACCCCCAGTCCAGCATTGACAGGCACCGACGATGTTATGATTTCAGGATTTGTAGGAGGTACTGTTTGCCATAAAATATAAAAGAACAGAACAATTATCGGAGGACCGGACTTTTACTTCATGTTATAAACTCGCTTGTACAAAGAAAGCCTAGGGACGAAAACCTAGGTACAGCAGTCTAAGTACAATTGTTTATTTTTAGATTCTGGGGGGTGACGATAGAGGCTCGGGAAGGCGACGGCAGCCCTGCCATACTCCTTGGACGATCGGTATGCAGCCTTGGCTCCTGTGAAGAGATGGTTGGTGTTGATGAAGAAATGCTCTTCTTGCTCTCCCTCTATTACTCTTCTTGTTTCTCTCTCTCTGTGTATTTTCTCTCTGATTATTGGGGGAGTCTCTCTGTATGGGCGTATCTCTCTCTGACCGTATATATTTTCAAGGGAATGGCACCTTGCTATTTATAATAGTAGGGGCATCATTAGGGTTTGGATGATTACCCATTCTCAAAGTGGCGGCAGCCTGATGCTTAATCAATCTGGACTATTAGCTTTAAGCGTGAAGGATCTGGGCCATAAATGGGGATAGTATCGAATCCTGTGAATGATTAATGCTAATTGCTTTAAATCTTCATGATTGGTTGTGTCAAGCTTGGACCTCTCACCACGTGTCCCATTGGCTTGATCATGAATGATATGACCTAATCTTATTAATTATGAGGATAATGTTAAATATGGTCATTGGGATCTGGTAAATCTCTGATTGATCTTCATCCCATAAGCATCCATGCTACCAGCTGTCAAGTCGTGGGGGCAATTGAATCTCTGCCACGTGTCTTAATGGTGGACTCTGCCAGAGCCGCATGATATCCATGAACCGCATGAGATAGCATCTCAGTGAGCCGCATAGGTATAGCACTTGCGAGCCGCATGTGATGGCTTCTTGGTGAGCCGTAGGAAGATGATTCTTGCCAGCCGTATGAAACTGTTCTTCAATTGAGCCGTATGGGAGTAGCCACGTGGCAATCTTGGATCGCATCAGAGATTTTCTTCTATTTTCGAAGAGTCTGTCATTATGACAGGACCATCATGACACTTCATGTCAGAGCCGTCAGCTGTCAAATCAGAGCATTTAAATAAGGCCATTACTTGATGGCCAGCTGTGTGAAGGGACACGTGGTGTCGATCGAGCCGTATATCTCTGTTGGTCGTATGTGAGTCGCATGTACTTCTAAGCCGCATGCGGCTGGAAGACTCTTTGAACCGCATGGGACTGTCCCTATGTAAGCCGTATGGACTCTCCTATCCCGAGCCGTATGAGACTGAGGGTCTCTCTGAACTACATGGGACTGCTCCTGTATAAGCCATATGGGGTTCTCTTGTTCCGAGCCGCATGAGACTGAGAGTCTCTCTGAACCGCATGGAACTGCTCATGTATGAGCCGTATGGGGTTCTCTTGTTCCGAGCCGTATGAGACTGAGAATCTCTCTGAACCGCATAGGACTGCTCCTGTATGAGCCGCATGGGGTTCTCTTGTTCTGAGCCGCATAGAACATTATTCTGATATTTTTCATGCTTCTACAGGACCCCCTTCAAAGTTTTTAATTTGCAAAATTGAAATACTTTAAATAAGAAGCATGGATTTTGTTGACCATATGGTTTTATCTGGCCGTATGAGCTGTTAGGCCGCATAGACTTTTTGCCACGTGTCCCAACCACGTGTGCAAATCTTCTGCATTAAATGCCCTTGATTCGTTTTTTGAATTAACGCCGCCTTTTGGGGGAGGATCCCAAGAGTCGGTTTCGTTTTGACCGAAGCATTTTGCCTTTTATTCTTTTAGGTGGCGTGCGAATCGAGGCGTTTGTTGATTTTCGAGCCTCCTTCGCCTATAAATAGGAGTAATTTTATTTTTTGAGGGTTTCTTTACCTTCTCCCTTTGCTCGAACTCCTTGTTGCTGACCTCCTTTTCGTCTTCTCCCATCAACGATCGACAATGGCTCCCAAGAAGACTACTGCTGCAACGGGCAAGAAGGCCGCGTCATCTTCTGCGGCAGTGAAGGACAAGAAGGCCGCGTCTTCATCGACTGCGGCGACGAACGTGGTGGCTCCTCCGACGGCTGACGTGCCTATTTTTTACCCCGACGTTCACCCGCCTATTGCTGGTAGGACCATCAACATGAACTGTCATGGCTACGCCGCATATCTTATGCGCGAGCCTATATTTCTAAGTATGCTGCGTGTCCGACTCATGTTCGAGCCACATGGGATATGACCCAGGCCTGAGCCGCATAAAAGTTGTTGTTTGCAGTCGCATAACTACTTCATCGTCAGGGCCGCATAAGCTCATCTGGACTTGGATCGCATGAGCTCTTTCAAACTGAGCCGCATAAGCCTATTTCGAACTGGTCCGCATAAGATCATTTGAACTAGACCGCATAAGCTCATCCGCACTGAACCGCATAAGCCTATTTCGAGCCGAACCACATAAGCTCATCCGCCCTGAATCCGCATGAACTCTTTTAAACTGAGCCGCATGAGGTTATGCTGAGCTAAGCCGCATAAGCATCACGTAGTTTATGTTTCGGCTATCTTTTTGACCTTGTTTCTTTTGTCTTTCTTCAGTGAATCTGCCAGTAAATCCTGCGGAGGAACTTCTGGTTGGCTTGAATCAGCTTGCCATGGATGTGCGATGGGATGATTTAGTTCGTCAAGTGTCCGAGCAGCTCCTTGTTAATGAACCTTTGGAGCGACTAAATGCTATCAGGGTCCAATCTTTCCAATTCCTTAGTGACATGATGAGTTCCGGGAAGCCTAATGGGAAGCATCTGAGACCGGTCTTCCTCTTTGGGGATGCATTGATCATAGAAAACTCACGAGTGCTGGATGTTTTTGAGAGTTGGGATTTTGATCTGGACGGGATGCCGATTCACATCCCCCTTATGAAGCATAATTTCCCTTTTGCGTAGTTCAACATGATCGTTTTGGACAGGCAGATGCCAGACCCCCTCACTCCAACTAGACCGGGGATGTTTGTTGGTAACATCCGTTACAACAAAACTACTGGGTCAGTGCGCGCGGTCAAGGATCCGACCAGTCGATCTGTGACGGGGTTAGCTCCGGGTACCTTTATCAACACACCCGGTCCTAACTTCTCATTCTCTCAGGCTGATATCTTTCTGAGTCAGCTTGCTCGCAAAGGATCCTATCTTGTTGGCAGATTGGTGCTGCCGAGCTGGTTACACCCCATTTCTCCGTGGGCTAACCTGACCTCGTGGGTTCTGCCAAACTACGGGGAATTTTTGCGAGAAGTCAATCTTTATGATGCTATCCGGGGTACCAGCCACGGATTGCCCGTTAATAAGACGTTATTTATGGCCCTTCTGGAGATGTATAATCATCGGATAGGAACTTTCTTCACACCTGTAGGGGAGTTGGGGCTCGCTCTTCATGAGATGTATGTTGTCTCCAAGCTCCCCTGGGGAGACGAACCCTTCGAAGCGTACAGTCCGACGAATGAGGAGTTCCAGGATTTGGATCGACGATTCCCAAGCTTTGTCACTGTGTATCAAGAACTGTTGTATCATCATAGCACCTGTCACCGAACGGCTATCCAGAAAAATGATAGCTTGGAAGGGGACGCTCCTCATACCAACTCTTGGGTCTCATATCTCTTCAAATTCAGTGTTGCTGGCCGAGTTACTTCCCGAGATCGTCAAACCCCTAGGGAAGTAGAAGACTTGGTGTCGACTGCTAGGAGGTCGAAGTCTAAGGATGACAAATTTGGGAATCAGATTGACTCCTTCAGCTATTTTTATTATGGTACTCGACGGCTGTCAGAGAAGGCACTCTTGGCAGGGTTTTTAATGGTATGGCTGCGCAATTGTGTGGTCTCAGGAGGGGCAGGTGCTATTGAGAGGATCGGTCGTCACTTCATTCTTCCCGCTGTGAAGTTAGCCTTTGGGGTCAGGCTGGCTCTTCTTTCCGCTATGGTGTGCAGCATTCAGCATGGTCTCCGTGCCTTCTCGTCTAAGGTCATCGCTCGTGACGTAGCGATGGACTTTGAATGTATATAGTTGCCTTATCATTACTTGTTGGGATAGCTGTTATTGTATTATCGGTCTTTGATGAGACCTGGGACGGGAGACGGCGTTACGGACGATGACGCTTTTCTTTTCAGACACCGTCATCAGCCTTGGGAATATAGTACCATGCCGGTGTGGCGGAGGATGCTGGCGAGGGCGGACGGATATGATTTCTTCGTGTCCGTTCCCTGTTTCACCGACCAGGAAGTGAGGAATGTCCATGTTGATGGCGTTGGACCTCCTCATTTCTTACCTGAGAAGATGCGTTTCTGGTTGCGCAACATTCGCCCGGCACATTTAGTTTATCGCAATCGCAATACCGTGTACCTGGAGCCCTACTTGCCTAGTAGGTTTGCCCGCCAGTTTGGGTACAGCCAACTATTCCTTGGGCATCCCAGTTCCTGCCTGGGATTCGAGGGTAGAATTCTCGATGGTATTAGAGCGTGGAGCTACTATGACACTTGTCATACTCGAACTAACTTCTCAGTTCCTGCAGCAAGTATGATAGAGAAAATTTTGCATATGGCGGCCCTATATCATGTTACGGCAAATCAACCTCCTCTCGATTTTGACCCGAGGACTAGCTTCATCGTGGGCACTCGTCTGGCGGAGAAGGCTACGGTGTCGAGGGCAAAGAAGAAAGGGGTGGATAGAGTTCCTACGCCCGATTTCGAGTCCTTTGACACAATTGAGGAAGACAATGAGCTGGACGATGAGGACTCTCTCTCTTCTGGTGGCAAAGCAGAGGCGGGTCAACCGCCCATCATGGCAGATGAGATGATGACGGATCAACCGTCAGTCGTATTAGATGAGGCGGTAGATCAGTTGCCACCTGTATCGACGGTGGTGCGGGTAGAACTACCGCCTGTCGTGCCTGGTTCCTCGCGTAAGCGAGGCAGGCGTGAGTCTACTGGCGGAGGAGTAGCCTTTTTTGTGAAGAGAGCGGCGGTCGGACCTCGTAGGCTACTTATTACGGAGAGGGGTAAGGATGATGACGATGTTCCGGAGGTAAGACCAAGTCGGAGCCATCTCTTTGTTGTGGTTTTCTTTTCTCTTGGAGATATGACCTGACCATTTTTTCTTTATAGGCGTCTGACGACCCAGGCTCTCCTGAACCGTCTGCCGCCCCTGGAGTTGATCCGGCCCTTGCTGCTCTGATTAGCAACATGTGTGCCGCGGTCCTTTCTGCGGGGGCTCTCTCAGCAGCGACCGAGAATTCTCAAGTTGCTGAGGCCCCAGTCCGGAATGACGAAGGTTTCCTCGAGCCTGTCTCCGAGGTTGCTAAATTTCTGCAAGGCGACACCGATCTTGTCGCATCCCCTCCCGAGGGTACAGGGGCGGAGGAATCTATTATACCTGACTCGGGGACTGCTGGTGAAGAGGCTGCGGTGGCTGTAGGCGAACCTCAGCCTCCACACTCTTCCACTGGTAAGATAAGCCAAATATTGACTAGTGAGGGGGCTTATTTGCACTATCAACATATCCTCCGGGTCAAATCGATTCATGGTTGCCTTGGCCCTACAGGTCCTGACCCTTTACTTCCTACCGCGGATGTTCTTGGGGAAGGCTCGGCCTGCCGTGATCTGGGAGAAAGGAGCATTTCCTCTCCTTTGCCGTCTCATGTCGAAGGGCCTCCCGCCAGCCCCGGGCAGATGGGAATGGAGCTGGCGATGGTCTCCACCTCATTCTCTGCTGATCATATGGCTCCGGAGATTGACCTCTCGATCCTGCCGAGCATTCAAGTTCTACGGGCCGCTGAAGAGGAGTTGGCCGCTGTTCATGCATCCTTTCGTACGGAGTTTGTTTCTCTTGTGGCAGGAGCGGTAGATTCTGTTGCGTCTTCTTCAGCGTTGTCGGCTACACTCCCGTTGACACCGGCTTCCTCGGAGGCTCTGGACGAGGTGACGCAGGACGTGGTCGACAGCTTCTATCGTCATTTAAAGAGGGGCGTAGATGCTGCTGTAGAACGGGGGACCCCTTTTACTCTGTCTCTGCGGTGCGCTCGGGGTCAGGTTGCAACTTTGAAGTCTCTTCCTGGCGGGGTGGGGTTGGCTGCACTCCTGGAGCCTAAGTTGGCAGAGGCTGATCAGCTTGTGACCCAATTGCTGGCGATACGGCAGGCGGGCTTGCCTGCTGCGATTGAACGGGAGCGGGGCTTCCTCATTGCTGCTCGGGATAGGATCAAGCTCGCTCGAGATACTGCTGGGCCAGTTGTGCAGGGGGACCTTGACAAGTTCTCCGCTTCGTATGACAGGCTGGGTCGTCGAAGTCAGGCTTATCGGGCTCGGGAAGAGTCTGCTTCTCGTGGAATCGCTGATACGAAGGAGCAGATTCTCGCACTCCAGAGGGAGTTGACCTTCTTAGAGTCAGAGCTGGAGGCTGCTCGTGCGGAACATGAGTCGATTGCTCGGGAGGCCGAGAGGGTTTCCCGATCTTCTGTCAACCTGGAATGGACCTTTAAGAGATTCGAGGATAACTGGCAAGCCCATGCTCAACTGGAGGACGAGGCGGTGTTGACCCAAGAGGCGGAGCGTCGAGCTACCCAGAGGTTTGAGCGGTCGGTTGCCTTGCTGACGGACCGTCTCAGGGCATTATGTGCCCCGGAGCAGTGATCAGCTTTCTTTTTTTTCTTTTGCTGTTGTTTTCTTTTTCGTCTTTTTGTTTTGATTTTGTCAAGGATGTGATCTAAATGATATAGCACTTTGAATTTTGAATGAATGAGCATGTTTCAACTCATCTTCTCTTTCTTGTACTTGCGGTGTTTGTGGAACTGGACTTGCTGGAGGATTATTTGTGGACCTGTTACCCTAGGCGTACCTTGGTTTTAGGTACGGATAACAAGTTTGGTCAGGATATCCGGAACAGCCATGGCAAAGTGGTTATGGGTGCTCTCGGTATTGGGAAAAAGAATGCCGTAGAGCAGCTGGGCTCCCGGGGCATGGTGAGATGGTAGATTTATGCTAAGGAGCTTAGCAAGGGATATTTGTGGACCTATTATCCTTGGCGTACCCTGGTCCCGGATACGGATAATAGGATGAAAGAAAACCAACATATTTGCTCAGAGGTTATGAGGACATGGCAAGCATGAGGGTTTTACCGTGGCATCTTCCTGCTCAGAGGTAATGAGGACATGGCAGGGGAGACTTCCCGGAAGATATTGGTGGTCAACAGCGGACATTCATGGTCAACAGAGGACATTTGTGGTCAACAGAGGACATTTGTGGTCAACAGAGGACATTTGTGGACCTATTATCCTTGTCGTACTTCGGGTGTGGGTACAGATAATAGGTTGAAAGGAAGCCGACATACTTGCTCAGAGGTAATGGGGACATGGCAAGCATGAAGGTTTCTTCGACGGAGCCTTCCCACTCAGAGGTAATGAGGACATGGCAGGAGTGGGCTCAATGAAGAGGGGGTATATAGAACGACTCAGAGGTAGGAGAACGTGGAAGTTCTATGCGAGGGGGCGGTTTGTTTTTGGTGGAAGTGAAAACGACTCAGAGGTAATGAGGACATGGCCGTTTCGGAAATTTGTGAATCGATTACCCTTTTTGTGCACTGGGAGTGCGGGTAGTGGATCATGAGGGAGGATCCCTTCCAGGAAGAAAGTTCAGAGGTATATTCCTACGTGACTTACTATCTGAAAGAGTGACCGGAATGTGAGTTCAGAGGCACCAGCGGGTACATAACTCGATAATTTAGAATATTAAGAAAGTGTGAGTTCAGCGGCACCAGCGGGTACATGACTCGATAATCTGAAGAGAATGTGGAGGTGAGTTCAGCGGCACCAGCCGGTACATGACTCGATAATCTGAAATGTTGTGGATGTGAGTTCAGCGGTACCAGCGGGTACATGACTCGATGATCTAGAGAGAATGTCGTTTAGACATAATATTTCTTCAGGAACTTGCCGTTGTCGGGCAACATGAGCAAGTCTCCGTTTTGTTTTGCGAGGCGGTAAGCACCGTTGGAGAATATTGTCTCAATGATAAATGGGCCTTCCCACTTTGGCTGGAATTTGCCGGCGATCTTGTGAGTCATGACCATCGGCCTCCGGACTGCCAGAACGAGATCGCCCATCTGGAATGTTCTGATTTTGACCTTCTTGTTGAAGGCTCCGGAGATGCGTGCTTGGTATAGCTCAATTCGTTGCTGAGCCAAGAGGCGCTTTTCATCTAGTGCCTCCAATTCCTGTAGACGGCGATGGTGGTTTTCGTCTGTCGTCAATTGATGTATGAGGGCGACACGTAGTAAGGGGATCTGAGTCTCCAATGGGAGGACTGCCTCACTCCCGTACACCAGGGAGAATGGTGTATTCCCGGTGGCCGTTCGAACTGTGGTACGATAAGCCCATAAGCATTCGCCGAGCTTCTCATTCCAGTCGCGTTTGTTAGAGGAGACAAACTTCTTGAGGGGTTTGACGATTGTTTTGTTGAATGCCTCTGCCAATCCGTTCGCTGCCGGATTGTACGGTATCGAAGCGATATTTTGAATGCGGTACTTATCGCAAAACCGATAGAATGTGTGGCTTGCAAACTGTGGACCATTATCATGGATGATCCTTCGGGGCAGTCCAAAGCGGTAGATGACGTGATGCTTAAGGAAGCTGATCACGTTTGAAGTCTTAACTTCTGCGAGTAGGACAGCTTCCGCCCATTTGGAGAAGTAATCAATGATCGTGAGTATGAAGCGATGTCCTCGGAAGGAAGGTGGGATGATTGGACCAATGATATCCATTCCCCATGCTTCGAATGGCCAGGACGCCACTGTCGGATGTAGAAACTCGGATGGTTGGTGGATGAAGTCTGCATGGACTTGGCAGGCTTTGCACTTTCTTGTATAGTCTATCGTATCTGCTACCATTGTGGGCCAATAGTAGCCCATTCGTCGAAGGCGGTCTTGCAATTTAGGGCCGGGCTGGTGGGCCCCGCAGACGCCATCATGAGCTTCTCGTACGGCTTCTTTGGCTTTTGCGTTTGACAGATACCGAAGCAGTAATCCATCGTAGGAGCGGCAATACAGCATTCTTGTCTCTGTATCGTAGAAGAATCTGAGAGAACGCCGTCTGATGGAAGTGGCTTCCTTTGGGTTCTCGGGCAGGATGTCGTAGACGACGAAGTCGATGAATGGTTGTCTCCAATCTGGGGCATCATCGATCGTCTGGGCAGAATAACTCGCCATGAATTGCACATTGTTCTTAGGACAGACCAGTTCGTAGCCTATTACATCCACTGATTGGCGATCATAGTTCGGAACTGCTAGGGAAGCGGCAAGACCAGCTAAGGCATCAGCTTCGATATTTTGGAGTCTGGGGACATGTTTGATGAAGAACCCCTCAAACGACGAGATGATGTCAATCGCTATTTGATGGTAAGGGATCATGTCTTCGTGGCGGACCTCGTTTGAGCCCCGGATCTGATTGACGATTAGTTGGGAATCGTCGTATGCTTCAAGGTATTCTACTCCCAGCTCTCTTACGAGTTGGAGGCCAATGACCAGAGCGTTGTACTCGGCCACATTGTTAGAACAGGGCTCTGTGAGGGAATAAGCGCGGTTAATCACCAATTCGGAAGGGGAGATCAGCACCACCCCGACTCCGACGACTACATTACCTTTAGGTCCGGTCCTCGAAGCACCGTCGAAGAACATTCGCCATATAGCCTCGTGAGAGGTTGCATGCGAGTCGACGATCTCATCTGGGATCTCTTCATATATTCTGGAGGACTCCGAGCCTGGGTGGGCTGCTAACAAGTCCGCCAGGGCTTGACCTTTGACTGCCTTTTGTGGGACGAAGATCATATGATAAGGGGATAGTAATATTGCCCATGTAGCGAGGCGAGAGCTGAGTGCCCCTGGTTTAGTCATGAGGACCCTGAGAGGGTTGACTCGTGAGATCACATATATCGTTTGTCCGGTGACATAGTGTCGCGTTTTCTGAATGGCGAACACCAGGGCGAGGCATTCCTTCTCCACAGCAGTGTATCGGTGCTCTGGCCCAATCATCATTCGGCTGAGGTAATATATGGCTTTCTCATGGCCTGCGTTATTATTTTGAGCCAGCAGAGCCCTGAGGGAATGTTCCATTGCTCGTACATAGAGCAGGAATGGTTTTCCAGGAACCGGGGCCACCAAGACTGGAGGATTTGACAAATATTCTTTGATGCTGTCGAAAGCACGCTGACATTCCTCGTCCCATACGAATGAGACTCCTTTCTTCATGAGGTGCGTGAACGGTCGGCATCGCCCGGAGAGGTTAGAAATGAATCTCCTGATGTAAGCTAGCCTCCCTTGGAGGCCTCTGAGTTCGCGGAGATTTCTCGGGGGACCCATCTCCATGATTGCTTTCGTCTTCTCAGGGTCTACATGGATACCTCGTGCCGTGATGATGAAGCCCAAGAACTTCCCGCTGGATACGCCCAGAAAGGACTTCGTAGGGTTCATTTTCAAATTGTGCGCTCGTATTTGGTCGAATACCGTCCTTAGATCCTGTAGATGGTCTCCCTTGTAGCGACTCTTAACGGCTATGTCGTCAACATAGCACTCCACTGTCTTGCGTAAGTGGTCTCTGAAGATGATGCTCATGGCTCTTTGATATGTGGCACCGACATTCTTCAAACCGAAAGGCATGACTGTGTAGCAGTACGTGCCAATTGGTGTTCGGAATGATGTATGTTTTTCGTCATCAGGAGACATTTTGATTTGGTTGTACCCCGAGAAGCTATCCATGAATGACATACGTTCGAAGCCGCAGGTATTGTCGATCATGATGTCCGTGATAGGAAGAGGGAATTCATCTTTGGGGCACGCCTCGTTCAGATTGCGGAAGTCGATGCAGATTCGAATCTTCCCATTCTTCTTGAGGACGGGCACTATATTGGCGACCCAATCGGGATGTTGTTCCTCACGAATGAAACCGCTGGCTATCAGTTTGTTGACTTCGGCTTCGATCGCGTCCATGATGCCCGGGCGGAAGCGTCGCTGTTGTTGTTTGACTGGCTTCGCATCTGGCCGAATGTTGAGTTTGTGAAGAGCAATGTCGGGATTTAACCATGGCATGTCTTTATAGCTCCAGGCGAACACATCAATGTATTCTCTGACAAGTTCTAGCAGTGACTTCCGTTCTTCGTCTGCTAGGCTTTTACTGACGAAAATTGGTTTTGGAGAAGATTCGCTGCCGAGGTCAACTTGTATGACTTCATCTTCAGTAGGAGGTTCTCTTAGTTCAAACCGCTTTTCTTATTGTGCATCCAATTGCTGGGCCCATGGCTCTGTTGACACAAAGTCACAGTCAACCAGATATTGATAACATTGACTAAATAATATTTGTAATAATTCAATACGACACACGACGTCTACATAAAGCTCAAGTCAGACGACAGCTCAGTCTCAGCTTCTAAGTTATTTGAGTCTGTATTTTACACTTTTGTTGAGTCTAGACTGATGTAAACTGTGTCATGCTGAGCTCTTAAGACTTGACCTATAGCCTACCCAATAAACCTCAAACTCCACCATCCAGAAAAATACCTACTGGCCACTTAGACCAGCTCTGTGCTCTGGAGACAGAGTTCGGGCCGAACTCTGCCTCCACACAGAGTTCGGGCCGAACTCTGTCCCCTAGAAATCAGCATCCCTAATTTTAGGGTTAGCTGGTTGCTAGTTGTCCAACGGCCAAATATTTGAAATTTTCTACCCGAATTCTGCCTACAAAAACACTATAAATAGGCCATGAATTCTCTCATTTCAAATCATCCAATCTTCTCTTCTCTCTTATAGCTCAAATAAGCCATACCCTTCCCATCTACTAGCCACAAGCCTCCTAAGTCTCGAGTGCTCAGCATCTCTCAGTTAGGATTCTTGTGCAAGAGTTGAAGAAGTCGCTTGGACAATTCCAAGCAAATCGCCACTGCGATCCTCTGTAAGAAGTTGACGTGCTCTTCTGAAGTAAAGGCACGGGTTGTAAACTACTATTTCACAAATAGTGGATTTAATCCTGAGCTAGAGTTCTTAGGCCTGGACTAGTCCTCCATGAGGGAAACCAGGTTATAATCGCTGTGTTTGCGTATGCTTTCTTGCTCTTCATTTACTTTCCGCATTTTACTCTGATTATTTATTATTCGTGAAAGAGTTAATTTTTAATTGGTTATTTTCTATATAAACTCTATTCACCCCCCTCTAGAGTTGCCATCTGTTCTTCAATTGGTATCAGAGCTCTGTTCTCTTTTCAAAGGATTTACATCCTAGAGCTGATCCATGGCAACCACACAATCCTTGATTTCCAATCACGGTGAAGGACAGTCCACTCATAGGCCTCCCCTATTTGATGGAACTAACTACACGTATTGGAAAACAAGGATGAGTTTTTATCTCAAGTCTCTAGACTTTGACCTGTGGACAGTCGTCACTGACGGTTACAAAAAGCCCGCCAGGATAGTTGTCAACGGTGATCTTATTGAGAAATCCCATGACAAATATTCTGACGAAGAGAAGAAACAGGCAAGTCTAGACGCGAGAGCTATTAATGCTTTATTCTGTGCTATAGACAGGAATGAGTTTAACAGGGTATCCACATGCACCACATCTCACGAAGTATGGAAGCTTCTAGAAGTGACGCATAAAGGAACCACCCAAGTCAAGGAATCAAAAATCAGTCATCTTACGCAAGAATATGAGGCATTCAAGATGAAGCAAAACGAGACGATCACACAGATGTTCACAAGATTCCTCGACATCATCAACCCCCTGTCTTCACTTGGAAAGCAATATTCAAATCATGAGAAGATTCGCAAGTTGCTTAGGGGGCTACCAAAAATTTGGAACCCTAAGGTGACAGCCATCATAGAAGGGAACGATCTCACAACCATGTCAATGGAGACCTTGATGGGTAAGCTCATGACTCACGAGCTTGACCTCAAGGACTTCGAAGAGCCTGCTCCGAAGACTAAGGAGATCGCTCTCAAAGCTCATCGACGAAGGGCTGAGCACGATGAGACCGAAGACGACAACTCGGATGACGAAGACCAAGCTCTCATGGTTCACAACTTCAAGAAATTCCTTCGCTTTAATAGAAGAAAGAAGGAACCACAAGAAGACGATGAAGAAGAGCCAACCTGCTTTGGTTGCAAGAAGACTGGACACGTCCGAAAAGACTGTCCATTCTTGAAGAAAAGCAACCGCTATGAGAAGCCATACAAGAAGACCTCATCAAAGAAATATGCCAACACAAGCATTTGGCATGAAAGTGAAGCAAGTGACTCCGAGGAAGAAAAGGACTCTCCTCAAGATAAAGCTAATGTGTGCCTAATGGCAACTTCCAACAAGGTATCTAACAAAACTTTAGATGACTTCTCTTTTGATGAACTTGGCGATGCCTTCGCTGATTTACTCGATGATCACAAAAAGGTCATCGGTAAATACAAACATGCCAAGGATAAAATCAAAAGTCTTAAAGTCGAAATACAAAGAATTTCTCTATTACTTGATAACATTAGAGACACGACACCCACTGATGACACTAATGAAGTATCCAAGCTTAAATTAAGCTTACATAATGCTGAAACACGTATTGAGCAACAGACACAAGAAATCACAACACTTAACACGTTGCTTGCTGAAGAAAAGAGTAGACACAAGGTTTCAATGACTAAGATATATGGCTTAAATATTAAGGTTGATGAACTGCAAGCTGTTTCTAAGAGATTAGAAACCAAATTGGGAAAATAGGTTGCTCAACCTCAAACCCAATCACATGGGCACAACACCACTCAAGCTAGTCAACCACGTCATCCTCATGCAGCACGTAACCATGCTTTTATATACACTAACTTTCATAAAACACAAAAACCACGTGCACGTAAGAATACTTCTCATACTCATCATGCTGCACAAAGACACAACCAATATCACTCTACATATAGAAATCATCACCATGCCATGCCATATAGACAAGATCATCATACCATGCCATATAGACAAAATCACCATATCATGCCATATCACCATGCTATGTCATATAGACAATATCAGCATACTATGCCACATAGACAATATCAGCATACTATGCCACATAGACAATATCAGCATGCCATGCCACATAGACAATATCACCATGCCATGCCACATAGACAACATCACCATGCAAACTCTACAAATCATGTCCATCCACATCATGCTGCCTATAGATATTATTCTCATATTCCTAGTGTAAATAAAAATGCTACATGTACTTACTGTGGATCACATGGACACATTTTACCACAATATAGAGTTAGAAGACTGGTAGACAAAAAGATATATGCATGGTTTCCGAAAACTAACTTTTCAGGACCCTCAAGAACTTGGGTACCAAAGGTCACATCTACTCTTGATGTAGGTGGACCTTCCCTCCTCAACTAAAAGTAAGTGGATTCTCGATAGTGGATGCTCGCGACATATGACAGGAGACGCAAATCTTTTCGCATCACTATCGATGAAGAGAGAAGGATATGTATCCTTCGGTAACAATTTAAAAGGGCACATAATAGGTAATGGTATTATTGGTCATCCTCCCTCTCCTGTAATAAAGGATGTCTGCCTAGTGACCGAGTTAAAGCATAACCTGCTCAGCATTAGTCATCTTGCTGATCATGGATATGATATTAACTTTGGACAAAATAATTGCCTCATTTATGATAGGTCAACGGGAGACATTGTTTTTGAAGGGAAAAGAGAGGATAACATTTATATTTTCTATCTTTCCATAGATACTAACAATGCAGGTAGATGTTTATATGCCCACAAAGATGAACGATTACTTTGGCACCAGCGTCTTGGTCATGCCAATATGGATACTATATCCAGATTATCAACCAAGAAGCTAGTGAGAGGATTGCCCGACATCACATTCAAAAAGGACACGGTATGTGCCGAATGTGAATTGAACAAAGCAACCAAATCCTCATTTCATTCCATCAACTCTGTAAGTACTTCTAGACCCCTGCAACTACTCCATATGGATTTATTTGGTCCTAGTAGAGTAGCTAGTCTTGGTGGTAAACTTTATGCATTTGTTATTGTTGATGATTTTTCGAGATTTACTTGGGTTTTCTTTCTCACAAACAAAAGTGATGCTATTTCAGTTTTTAAGATTTTTGTCAAGAAAGTTCAAAACGAAAAAGGCTACATGATCACTCGAATCCGAAGTGACCATGGAGGCGAATTCGAAAATTCTGATTTTGAAAATTTTTGTGATTCTAATGGTTTTGATCATGAATTTTCTTGTCCAAGAACTCCTCAACAAAATGGTGTTGTGGAGCGGAAGAATAGGACTCTCGGCGATATGGCTAGAGTCATATTGAATAAATTTTCACTTCCGAAATATTTCGGGGCAGAAGCTGTCAGTACAGCATGCCACATTTTGAATAGGATGTTTATTCGTCCCATTACGAAGAAAACACCCTATGAGCTTTGGTTTGGGAGAACCCCCAATATTTTTTATTTTAAAGTTTTTGGATGTAGATGTTTTATCCTTAACACCAAAGACAACTTAGGCAAATTTGATGCCAAAGCTGACGATGGTATTTTCCTTGGTTATGCCGCCAAGAGTAAGGGATATAGAGTCTTTAATAAACGCTCACTAATTGTGGAAGAGTCAACAAATGTGACTTTTGATGAAGATAACAGTGCAGCAAGTACTCTTGATGATGACGTTGAACCATCAACTTCTACTCCAATGAATACTTCTACCGAAACAAATTCTCTGGAGGGCTTGCCAAAGAAATTCTCTTTCAAGCCTTCTCATCCAGAAAATTTAGTGATAGGTGAAGTTTCACGTAGATTAACTACCAGATCATCACTAAGAGACTCTATTGCTAGCACTGCCTTTATTTCACAAGTTGAGCCGAAAAACATTTCTGAAGCTTTTAATGATGAATTTTGGATTTCTGCTATGCAAGAAGAACTCAACCAATTCGAGAGGAGCCAAGTGTGGGAACTAGTTCCTAGACCGGCTAATCACTCGATAATTTGTACTAAATGGGTGTTTAGAAACAAAGTGAATGAAGATGGTTCAGTCACACGCAACAAAGCTCGTCTAGTAGCTCAAGGATACAACCAAGAGGAAGGTATCGACTACGATGAGACGTATGCTCCGGTTGCTAGACTAGAATCCATTCGGATGCTTTGTGCATTTGCAAATTATCAAAATTTTAAATTATTTCAAATGGATGTGAAAAGTGCTTTCTTGAATGGTTTTATTAAGGAGGAAGTTTATGTAAAACAACCCCCTGGCTTTGAAAATCATAAATTTCTCGACCACGTGTTCAAGCTAAAGAAAGCGCTATATGGCCTTAAACAAGCCCCCAGAGCTTGGTATGAAAGGCTAAGCAGCTTCTTGCTTGAGAAAGGTTTTTCAAAAGGGAAAATTGATACTACATTTTTTATAAAATCTTTTAAAGACACTATTCTATTAATTCAAATTTATGTTGATGATATCATTTTTGGGTCTACTGATGAAACCCTCTGTCAAGAATTTGCCAAGTGTATGCAGACAGAATTTGAGATGAGCACGATGGGAGAACTCAACTACTTTCTTGGTCTGCAAGTGAAACAAATGGCAAATAGAACTTTCATCTGTCAGTCGAAGTATACAAAGGACATGCTGAAAAAGTTCGATCTTAACAACGTCAAACCAATCAGCACTCCAATGGCTACTTCAACCAAACTCGAACCAGATGAGAGCGACAAACCTGTTGATCAACGCAAGTATCGAGGTATGATAGGCAGCTTACTTTATTTAACTGCTAGTCGCCCCGATATCATGTTTAGTGTTTGCTTATATGCTAGATATCAAGCAAATCCTAAGGAATCACATTTGACCGCGGTTAACCGTATCTTTCGATACCTTAAGGGTACGGTTACAGTGGGCCTATGGTATCCCAAGTCAACATCATTTGACCTCATTGGTTACTCTGATGCTGACTTTGCTGGATGCAAGGTCGACCGTAAAAGTACAAGCTGCACGTGTCATTTATTAGGAAAGGCTTTAGTCTCTTGGTTTAGCAAGAAACAGAATTCTGTCACACTATCCACAATAGAAGCTGAATACATCGCAGTCGGGCGTTATTGTGCACAAATTCTGTGGATGAAGCAAACCCTTAAAGACTACAATTTATCTTTCATGCACATTCCTATATTCTGTGACAATACTAGTGCTATTAACTTGACTAAGAACCCTATCTGTCACTCACGCACAAAACACATTGAAATTAGACACCACTTTTTGCGTGATCATCAGCAAAATGGCACGATTAACTTAGAGTTTATTGACACTGATCATCAGCTAGCAGACTTCTTTACTAAGCCATTATCCGAAGAGCGCTTCAATTTCCTTTGTCGTGAACTTGGAATTTTAGATGAAGCTGTCATAAATTAAAACTCACCTGCATAAATATCGATTATATTATGATTCTCTTACGATAAACTTGCTATGGGTACAAGCCAAAATGGCCCTTCTGACAACAAGGCGTACAAGCCTAAGCGACACGGTGCACTAGTCCACGGGACTACCGCTAGCTGGGATCCGGCCCCTGCAGCTAACCCATAGCAACTTCAAACTATTGAATTATGATATATCTCCTTATTTATTATATGGTTCGTTTTGATTTCTTACTGCTGATTCACTATTTTTCAATTTTATCCTGCTATTTTTCATATTGATCGCATATTTCAAGCTCTTTCTTTCTTATCTTACTTAATTTCCCATACTTAGCCATTTTTCCATCTTCTGGCCTGTTTTTCAGTTCTGGAACAAGGATCCAGAACTCGGGCCGAACTCTGTCTCCAACAGAGTTCGGGCCGAATTCGGTTCCCATATTCCAGAATCGTGGACAGCCACAGCCGTTTGATCAATTGTCATCCTACGGTCCAGATTTACTCCGACCAAAGAAAACCCTCCTCTTTTATTCGGGTTTTCATCTCTCTCCTTCATTCTTACCACCACCTTCACCTCTCCAAACTTATTTTCATAAACCCTAACCCTAGTTTTCTCTCCAAAGTGCTCCATTGCTCATCAAAATCAAGGAGAAGGGCTATTTCCTCATTCTCTTTCACTGTTCATTGTTGATTTGAGGTATAACTCCTTCTCCCTCTCTATTTCAAGTTCTCTACTTATTTGCAAATGGCTCCTCGCTTGTCCAATCGTGGGAAGAGGATTCGAACCGAGGGTGCTTCCTCTTCAAATCCTTCTCCTCCCATTGAGCAACCCGTTGAACAACAACAACCCCTTCATCCGTTGTTCAATCCACCTCCTTCCCGCGACCCTAATACTTATGACGACCGATTGTTTGTGTCGCTAGACGCCTCCAACGAGTGGTTTAGTGACTTTCGGACTCGTCCGGTCTTCGCGGGACATCCCATAAATTTTACTATTTTCTCACAATTTGAATTATTGTTTCAAGATCTTTGCTTAAATGAGTTAGTGGCTTCAAACTTTGTTATTTATCGTAGCGCCATACAAATGTTCTATTGTAACTTGACTCACGATGCCACTCACATCTTTTCCCGGGTTGCCGGTATTGATATTGCTTTTGATGCTTCTGAGTTGGGCGAGTATCTTGCACTCCAAGATCTCGATATTTGGGATAAGCTTGTGGAAGCTCGCCAATTCCAATTTGTTGGTGAAACTTCTCTTGAGAGTTTCAAGGAGGAATTATGTGCTCCTAACATAAGTCCTCGCAAGCTTATGGCCAAGCACCTCAACCCGTATTTCTATGAACTTCATCGAATTATTTTCAACACTATTTTGCCAAAAGCTGGCTCCACCGATGAGGTTATATATTTTGAGATCTCTGCTTTATATCATCTTCATTATCGCATTCCGTTCAATCTTCCATGTACCATGATGGACTGGATGATTAACTGTAGGAAGAAACCACGAGCCCTGGTTTATTCTTTGTATCTTCCTATGGTTTTCGTGCATTCATTGTCCATCTTCATGATTGTCCCTTCTTGCCTGCTCCTGCATTCCTTTCCAAGGCACGACGCCTTCAGGCAGTTGTTGCTTCTTCTGACACTTTTGAGCATTCTGATGAGGAGCCCGACGCCCCTCCACTTAGACAGGATGCGCCTCCTCCTCCTGCTACTCTTGACTCCATTCAGACCATGCTCAGAGATCGTTTCGCATTAGAGGACGATCGCTGGACTCAGATGGACTATCGGACTACCCTGCAGATGAGTGCCCTCAGCAACTCGCTGTACAATATCCGGTATTCCATGTCTCGTCACCCCTCTATGCCCATTCCCATGGAGCGGGATCCTGGTCGTGCTGGTTATCGCATTGACGACCCTTGGGTCATGCGCTATCTGGATCCGGATGCTGCTATTGTGGACCCCAGCCGTTCATTCACTGATCATTCAGACTCTGCTGGGCCTTCTCGTGCTTCATGATGGAGATGGCGTTTACTATCTACTGCTGCTGCTGATGATTCTAGTTTCTGTTTTCTGATTTCCAGTCATTTAGTTTTATTTGGTTTTATGTACTTGGGTTGTACTAAAACTCTGATAGTTTGATGACTCTGGTGATGTGTGATGACATTTTATGCTTATCATAGTTTATTATTCTATGCTAGTTGCTCGTTTTGATCATTCATATATAGTTTCTTCTCTATTTGGTGTGGTTGCATCATTATTATTCATATACAGTTCATATTGCTAATGCCAAAAGGGGGAGAAATATGTATATTCTTGTTTGTATGTGCTATTTGGTGCTTTTAGGAGATATTGTTTATCAGGCCAACAGGTTCAATACATTCTTTACGGGGGAGCTATTGATTCTAGCTCGGCACCGTTCACCGGTTACGGGAGAGCTATTATTTCTGCTTGGCATTGATTATGGGGGAGCTATATTTTTGTGATCAACTGTGTCCAGGTATGAATATTGAATATACATATATTATTTTGTCAGTTGTCAATATGGGGGAGATTGTTGACACAAAGTCACAGTCAACCAGATATTGATAACATTGACTAAATAATATTTGTAATAATTCAATACGACACACGACGTCTACATAAAGCTCAAGTCAGACGACAGCTCAGTCTCAGCTTCTAAGTTATTTGAGTCTGTATTTTACACTTTTGTTGAGTCTAGACTGATGTAAACTGTGTCATGCTGAGCTCTTAAGACTTGACCTATAGCCTACCTAATAAACCTCAAACTCCACCATCCAGAAAAATACCCACTGGCCACTTAGACCAGCTCTGTGCTCTGGAGACAGAGTTCGGGCCGAACTCTGCCTCCACACAGAGTTCAGGCCGAACTCTGTCCCCTAGAAATCAGCATCCCTAATTTTAGGGTTAGCTGGTTGCTAGTTGTCCAACGGCCAAATATTTGAAATTTTCTACCCGAATTCTGGCCGAATTCTGCCTACAAAAACACTATAAATAGGCCATGAATTCTCTCATTTCAAATCATCCAATCTTCTCTTCTCTTCTCTCTTATAGCTCAAATAAGCCATATCCTTCCCATCTACTAGCCACAAGCCTCCTAAGTCTCGAGTGCTCAGCATCTCTCAGTTAGGATTCTTGTGCAAGAGTTGAAGAAGTCGCTTGGACAATTCCAAGCAAATCGCCACTGCGATCCTCTGTAAGAAGTTGACGTGCTCTTCTGAAGTAAAGGCACGGGTTGTAAACTACTATTTCACAAATAGTGGATTTAATCCTGAGCTAGAGTTCTCATGCCTGGACTAGTCCTCCACGAGGGAAACCAGGTTAAAATCGCTGTGTTTGCGTATGCTTTCTTGCTCTTCATTTACTTTTCGCATTTTACTCTGATTATTTATTATTCGTGAAAGAGTTAATTTTTAATTGGTTATTTTCTATATAAACTCTATTCACCCCCCTCTAGAGTTGCCATCTGTTCTTCAGGCTCTAGCTCGAGGATCTCGGGGATGTCTTCGTCTTCTTCGTAAGCGTCGTCGAATGCCATGTTGACTGACATGACTTGTCTGAACACATCTCCGATGCTGGTATCCGAGTCAGAAGTTGGTGACCCGGTTGAATGTGACTGCCAGTCGCATTCTTCATCTGAACTCTCAGGGGTCGTAGTAGGCGTTACATACCCTAACCCGCATCGATTTTTGCTATAGTAGTCCCGTAGTTTGCCCGCCGGGACCGGCAGCTTCAAAGGTAATCGTCGCCCAGTGCCGTAGTTCAAACCTGGCGTCGTCTCCAAATCATATCCCTGTTTCTGTATGAGATATTTAGATTGGGGGCTATAAAGATACAGAGGCAGTCTTCCGGCATCTGACCCGAGGTCGACTTCCTCTATGGTGAAGGGATACGGGTTGTTCGTCTGGCCGAAGATGATCGGATGATCCCCTTCCTCGATTATTCGGTAAGCATCTTCTACTGGAGTAAGCTGGATCGCGGTGTACATATTTGTCACTTGTGTGTGTAGGTGAGAGCCTATACCGTGTTCCATAGCATACATTGTACATAGCTTACTGAGCTCGGTGTAGTTCAAAGATAACCCTTTATTGATGAAGTAAGGTATCTTTTCAAGGGGGATTACATCATCAGCGGAGGGAACATCAGTGTGGGCAGCCACATACTTGGCTAACTCTGGTTCCTCTTCGGCTACCTCCTGTGTGAATAAAGACTGAGAGGACGTCCTGGGAAGCTTGATTGTCAGTGGTTCAGTTGATGGAGTAGAGCGTGGAGTTGTTGGCAGACTAGCAACCCCCAGTTTGGCACTTGATGTGGAGCGAGGAGTGGCTGGTTCGCTAGAAGTGTCAGACCTTGCATCGGGGTGACGATCCTTCTTGGGAAGGCGTATCGTCAGTGGCCTATCGGAGGGATTGAGCTTCTCCGTTTGGGGTTGACCGACTCTCGGCAGTCTGATTGTCAGTGCCCCGTTGTGGGTCTCGGCACTTGGCCGGACCTTGGCATCCGGATTATCATCTGCTCTTCCTGCGCCGAGAGGCTGATCGCGTCCTTCCGCAGAGTGGCAGTAAGGGGTGCGGACCTTCCCGGTTTGCGAGCTTGGAGGTGGATCGTCAGAGGCTCTTCTGATCCTGTGGCCGTTTCGGTACTAGCTTGTTCATTTCCTTCATCAAGGTGCCTCTTCAACTTTTCGTATAGGTAGGAGTCCGAGTAGTAAGATTCGACCCCTTTGAAGGGATCGATGTCAGCAAATTTTGTCTTCACGAAGCCGTGTTTGTCGACATATTTGAAGCACTGGTGTAGCATGGAAGGCACGATCATATAATCGTGTATCCATGGGTGCCCTAAGAGGATGTTGTAAGAAGTGTCTGCATCTATGACGTAGCAGGTGACTTCGGATTGGAGGTCGCCAATTTGATATTTCAGACGAATCTTCCCAATAGGGTAGCTCCTGCCCAAATTGAAACCGCTGATGGCGGTGCTTGTAGGCGTCAGGCGATGTATTGGGATACGGAGATGATGTAGCAGACCCTTCGGGATGATGCTTATGGAGGAGCTAGGATCTATGTGCATTCGATCCACCTTCACGTCGCCGATGTATCCCGTGTAGTATAGCGGGCGGTCGTGTAGGTTGGTTTTGATGAGCATGTCCTGCGGAGTGAAGACGATGTTGGGCATTGCTCCCGTACAGGCACTGTCTTGGAGATCCACAGGTGAGTCCTCCCCGGTGAGGTTGGATTGAGCCAGACAGACATCGGCATTTTGGAGTGCTTCGCTTAATGCAATACGAACGTCCTTGGAGAGCCTTAGGAGTTCGTACAGAGCCAACTTGGCCGGTGTGTTAGCCAATTGTGCTAAGATGTCAAAGTTGTAGGGCCTCTCTAGCCCTTGGGCTGCCTCTTTTCGGAGGGATTTGTCGAAGCGAGTCTCCCTCGGCCTAGGCTTGTCGGCCGTCAAAGGCTGAGCCGGTCCCGGAGCATCAGTTGTAGTGGGTTGATGATTTTCAGCTGGATTGTCAACCACGGGTTGGGATTGCGCTCCGAACCGCGTGACGACGGCTGTAGCTTCTTCGTTATCTGCCGAGATTGTGTGGCAGGTCCTGACTTTTCCACTTTTCTTCTTGTCGGTGGAAGATGGTGTGGGCTGAGTCACTTCTGACACCAAGTCTGGATGGATCCATATGACCTTCCCTCGTGATGTGGTGAGGGGTACTAGACCGGCAGCATGATCTCGGGGAGGTCGAAGATTGGTAATCTCCATTGTCGCTAGAGGGACGGGGACCATCCCGTCTTGAGTCTCCGTCGGAGGAAAGCTGTCGAATTGTACGGATACCATATTGGCCGCCACGGTTACCTCTTCGAAATCGATGGCCAGAACGTTCGAATCGATGAGGTTTTATATGTACCGTTTCAGCTGGTAGCAATCGTGTGTAGCATGATGGACATAGCGATGATAATGGCAGTACTTTGGATTCTCCATCTCTGCCGGTCGCGGTTCCCGTCTTGGTGGAGGAAGCTAAATCATGTCCCCTTGTATGAGCATGTCCAAGATGGGCTTGACGTGACCGTCTTCGAATGAGTAAGTGATTTACGGCCATTGTTTATCTGCTGGCTTCGGCTCAAGTTTTTGTGCTGTATCGGCCACCATATCCTGCTTTTCCTTGCTATTCCGATTGCTGGAGGGGCTACCCCCATTATCGTTGTTGGGACGCTTGCCCTTGTTTTCTCCTTCCGAGATGTGTAATTCCAGTTGGCGAGCCTTCTTCAGTCGTTCTTCGGCGCTTGTGGCGCTGATGATGAACGTCTTCCAATCTTTGAATTGACTTTCGCCCATCCAGAGACTGATCGTTGGAAGCAGTCTCTTTTGGCAAATTTCAATTAAAGAGGAATCTGGATTTCCGGAGGGCAGCTTCATGGCGGTTTGGCGGAACCACTCAATGTAGTTCCTTGTCAGCTCCTTCTTCCCTTGGACGACGTCCATGAGGGTGGACATGGTGACATCCTGCCCTACTTCGTAGAATCTCTCCAAGAACATGCGCTTGAAGCCGGCGAAGGAGTGGATGCAGTTGTCTGACAGATTGCGATACCAGTCGAAGGCGACTCCTTCCAATGCCCCAATGAATAATCGCATGAGGATAGCATCATCATGGGGCAGATGGTCGATGGTGACCTCGAAGTAAGTGATGTACCGACTTGCTGAGGTCTTGCCATCATACGGGTTGATATTGAACGGCTTATATCTAGGTGGGAATGGAACATCCCTCCATTCAGCAGGGTATGGTTGCCGAATTCTGAGGTCTTGAGCATTTTCTCGGGCATAGAACATGGCTCGGAGCTCCTGAACCTCTCTTCTTACTTCTCGGGCCTCATCTGTCGCGGTAGGGGCTATTATTTCGGGAGGATTGTTGCCCGGGTTCGGTGCCGCCGAATTCGAGTCCGCATTGACCGCGGGACCCGTGCTTGTTTGGCCAGGCGTCCCTCCTTGCAGAGTTGGAAGGGCTGCTTTAATCTTATCTACAGAGTTAACCAAAGCAAGTAATATGGCTTCGAGATTATCGATGCGTTGGCGATCACTGGAACCACTTTGATTGCTGTCTGTCATGAACACCGTCCTTGTATGATGAGAAATGGAAGGGACGGTGGAGGATGTATCCTCCGAGTCATACCCATGTACCGAGAAGTCATCGGGATATGTGGGAATATTCTCTTCTGGTTCGGACTCGGAGGGAACAGTACCCCCAGCCTCAGAGCTTGCTTCGTCTTGAGAGTCATGGATGTCCTCGGAGACATCGGCGTCTGTTGTACCTGATGGAAGAGTTGTTTCCTTGGGCTCGTCTCCTTGAAACATCGAATTGTTGTGGATGTTCGGAGGAGTGCTACCCCCGGTTCCCACGACCCCCAGTAATGTGGATGATGAATTTCCCATTGCAGCAGATTTCGTCTTTGAACGGGTGTGTTGGAATATTTCGGTGGAGGACAACCGTTTAGACGACAGTTTCTTAGCTGTAGTGGTTGATATCTTGGGGCTGGAGATACTTGTCTTCTTCCCTCTCCCCTCGGCGGGGACTTTCTGAGTGGAATTACAGGAGACAACAGGAGGTGCCTCGTCCTCTGAGCTCGGATGCTGTAGTCTTTGGAAGACTGACGGCCGGTCTTCCGTCGCTGCCGCGTTGTTGCAACAGCAGTTGACGATGATTTGGGTGCAGTGACGTCCAAGCGAGGACTCTTTGCACACCGAAACCCCTTCTCTTTCCTTGCGCTTGTGGAGGATCGCCTCACGCAGGTCAGAGGAACCACTTTGTCCTTTTGCCGCCGGGGGCTGGACTCAAGCGGTTCTATACAACTTCCCATCAGAGGCCCGCATGATAGTCAACGGGATGCCCCGACAGTCAGAGGTTGGGGCAACTGACTGGGCTTGATGAGCCCGCGCTGCCCTAGACTTCTTCTTTTTAGCACTTGCGGGTGCGTAATAGGAAGAGTCTAAGTTGAATACCACAGAGTCTGGCTTATCATCCAGAGAACCATCAGGGTCAGGACCGTATAAGAGACGGTCGAAGACTGATCGAGAAGAGCGTGGAACGGACGCTATGCGTCTAGGATTGGAAACCGTGCAGGCTGTCTGCATGCGGTTATCTTCTGCTGTCGGATGAGTTGTTTTTGTGCGACTGGGAGTCACGACCGTGCAGGCTGGCCGCATACGGTTGGCAACTGTGGCCGCATAGGTTTTCTGCAAGCGATTGACTTCAGTGACCGCATGAGTCTCATCCATGTGGTTGGCAACTGTAGCCGCATAAACTATACGGCTGACAGATGTGGCGGCATGAGTTTTCTTCATGCGGCTGGCGGATGCAGCCGCATGAGCTTTCTCCATGCGGCTAATATCCTTATGCAGCTCGGATCGCATAGAGTTTCTCCCTGCCTCTGCAAGTCCAGCATCATAGTATTTTCTTCTGCCGGACTTGGGAATAGCAGAGTTGTCTACGGTCTGAAGTGGGGCCGCAGGAGAGTCTTTCTCGCCGTCTTAAGCAACAGAGGGTATCCCATCGAGGGCTTGGGGAGGAGCAAATGATTTTAGCCTCCACTCTTTGCAAGCCTTCGTGCCGCGGGTGCGCTTCTGGACCGGGCCAGCGCTTCCTTCGGAGAGCATCTCTTCAAACGCCTGTTGGTCGAAGCGGACGACCATCTTTTGTTGCGTGGAGCCAAGTTTGGCTGCATCCGATTGCGTCACCAACTCCTCAGCCGTGGAAAAGTTTGTCCCCAGTAGAGTCGCCATCGTGTTTGCCATGAAATATAAAAGAACAGAACAATTATCGGAGGACCGAACTTTTACTTCACGTTACAAACTCGCTTGTACAAAGAAAGCCTAGGGACGAAAACCTAGGTACAGCAGTCTAAGTACAATTATTTATTTTTAGATTCTGGAGGGTGACGATAGAGGCTCAGGAAGGTGACGGCAGCCCTGCCTTACTCCTTGGACGATCGGTATGCAGCCTTGGCTCCTGTGAAGAGATGGTTGGCGTTGATGAAGAAATGCTCTTCTTGCTCTCCCTCTATTACTCTTCTTGCTTCTCTCTCTGTGTATTTTCTCTCTGATTATTGGGGGAGTCTCTCTGTATGGGCGTATCTCTCTCTGACCGTATATATTTTCAAGGGAATGGCACCTTGCTATTTACAATAGTGGAGGCATCATTAGGGTTTGGATGATTACCCATTCTCAAAGTGGCGACGGCCTGATGCTTAATCAATCTGGACCATTAGCTTTAAGCGTGAAGGATCTGGGCCATAAATGGGGATAGTATCGAATCCTGTGAATGATTAATGCTGATTGTTTTAAATCTTCATGATTGGTTATGTCAAGCTTGGACCTCTCACCACGTGTCCCATTGGCTTGATCATGAATGATATGACCTGATCTTATTAATTATGAGGATAATGTTAAATATGGTCATTGGGATCTGGTAAATCTCTGATTGATCTTCATCCCATAAGCATCCCTGCTACCAGCTGTCAAGTCATGGAGGCAATTGAATCTCTGCCACGTGTTTTAATGGTGGACTCTGCCAGAGCTGCATGATATCCATGAACCGCATGAGACAGCATCTTAGTGAGCCGCATAGGTATAGCACTTGCGAGCCGCATGGGATGGCTTCTTGGTGAGCCGCAGGAAGATGATTCTTGCCAGCCGTATGAAACTGTTCTTCAATTGAGCCGCATAGGAGTAGCCACGTGGCAATCTTGGATCGCATCAAAGATTTTCTTCTGTTCCCGAAGAGTCTGTCATTATGACAGGACCATCATGATACTTTATGTCAGAGCCGTCAGCTGTCAAATCAGAGCATTTAAATAAGGCCATTACTTGATGGCCAGCTGTGTGAAGGGACACGTGGTGTCGATGGAGCCGCATATCTCTGTTGGTCGTATGTGAGCCGCATGTACTTCTGAGCCGCATGCGGCTGGGAGACTCTTTGAACCGCATGGGACTGTCCCTATGTAAGCCGTATGGACTCTCCTGCCCCGAGCCGCATAAGACTGAGGGTCTCTCTGAACCGCATGGGACTGCTCATATATGAGTCACATGGGGTTCTCTTGTTCCGAGCTGCATGAGACTGAGAGTCTCTCTGAACCGCATAGGACTGCTCCTGTATGAGCCGTATGGGGTTCTCTTGTTCCGAGCCGTATGAGACTGAGAATCTCTCTGAACCGCATGGGACTGCTCCTGTATGAGCCGCATGGGGTTCTCTTGTTCCGAGCCGCATAGAACATTATTCTAATATTTTCCATGCTTCTACAGGTACGATCGGTGGGACTGTATGCTGGGCCACAATAATGGAATGTATACTTGCGACCATTTCGGCCATGGTCTTCAGCTTATCTTCTAGTACAGCTATTCTTTGTTCTTGACTAGCTGAACTGGAAGCATCGGGATCTTTATTGACAACATAAGCTGTCACTTCCCTGGGTACAGTGGAGGACACCGTCTGTTCTGAGCTTTCGCTGTATGCATCGTAATCGGAGAAAGAATCATCTCCTGAGTGAGAAGGAAGGAGACGTTCGGAAGGATCTTGAAGATTCCTTTGACCGATTGTGTCTCGGCTTCGGGAACGGGTATATTGGAATACTCCTTCAGAGGATTCTTGGAGTAGATCCAAATAACGCTGGCTTGGCTTGCGAGGCTTCCCGTGCTTGGAGCACTTCCTACCCCCAGTGTCTCTGGAAGTCATATTGACGGAGGCGTACAAAACCTCATCTTCATCTTCAGACATAGGTTCAGAGTTAGGAAAGTTCAGACGATCGAAGACAGATCGTCTTGTTGTTTGACAACAACACTTGATGACAACTTTGTGGTTACAGTGATGTCCAAGTGGTTGTACTGGGGATGTTGGGATGTTGTCCCATTTTTTCTTGAGGTGTTCTCGGAGATCAGGGACAGCAACGGGACGAGGAAAAGTTCGAGGGATATGTTCTTTGATAACATTCGGAACATGGTTCCGGTTCTTCAAATGTTTTGTCCCTTGAGTATACAGGGAAGTGCTTATTTCATTAGTATAGGTGTCCGGATTCTTGATCCTGGAAGTTTGCTTCTGATGATGGTTGGTCTTCGGCATTGGTTGTTTACGTTTCACCGAAGTTGGCCTGTTAAGATAAGTTCTTAAGTCAGCAAACTCACCCCCAGGGGTTTCTGTCTGAGACACCAGCAGTTTTCCTTATCTTGAACGGAAGATTTTGAGGGTTGGGAGATCTTGGAACTCTGCTACCGGAGTAGGCAGAATACCTCTCTGATCAGTACACTTCCCTTTAGCAAGGAGAGAAGAAGAATCCTTGTGAGAAAGGGTTCTTGTACTGACTGATGCCGGAGCACATTCAGTTTGATCTTCAACGGTAAAAACCGAGGAAGTCTGAGAAAAGACCAAAGGGCCATTTTCTTTGTTTTGTAAAGAAGGGTTAGCTAAAGAGCGTTTCCCTCTGTTGTCTTCCAAGTCAAAAGACGAGGAAGTTTGAGAAAAGACCAAAGGGCATTTTCCTTTGTTCTGGAGAGGAGGGGGAATAGCCAAAAGACTACCCCCAGTGGATTGCGCAGGAGCAACTGGGTGTTTGAGAGGAGCAGAGCTTTTCCCCTTGTTATGAGAAGAGGAGAGATTGGACAAAGGGCTGTCTTTCCTGGATGGCGCAGACATGGTTTGCGCATGAGTAGATGGCGCACTGGCAGGTTGCGCAGGAGAGTCTTTGGTAGATGACTTTCTGGTTCTGGCCACAGACACAGTGGTTTGTGCATCAGGAGTTCTGGCCACAGAGTGTTTGGGATGCACTCTAGTTGCTGGAATGTTGGTTTGCGCAGGAAGATTGGCAGCCAACTGCGCCAGGGACAGAGGAGTCTTGCACCTTGATAGGGCAGCATATGAAGTCTCTTGTGCACTGGCAACAGCAGATTGTGCAGCATCCTTGACAGCAGAAGCATTAGAATGTGCAGCTGTCTTAGAGGCAGAATCAGCAGACTGCGCAGTAGTCTTCTTAGCAGAAGGAACAGACTGTGCAGCATTCTTAGGGACCCACACTGGGCGCACTTTGCTTGTGGCAGAAGTAGTCGCAGTGCGAGGGGTGGTCCTGGAGTTGATCATGGCTTCGTAGGCCGTCTGGTTGACCTTCACAACCAGCGTCTTCCCGATAGACGCAACGTCATATTGAGTTGTCACTTCCTCGTCGAAGGAGAAAGTCGTCCCCAGCAGAGTCGCCATTTTGTTTGCAAAAACAAAAGTATGAAACTTTATTGATACAAACTTTGTAAAGAATACAAGAATTCTGGGAAAGTACAACTGTAGGAATCTAATCTAGAAGACGATTGCTTTATCCCTTGGACGATGTGAACTTTGAAGACGATAGCCTCTGAAGTTGAAGGCAAAAGCCTCGGAAGAATATAGCAGCACTTAGGCAAGAACTCCTGAACTCTCTGATATTTCTGAACTTTATTGTCTGATCCCCTTGAATGAAGACTTGAAACTCTATTTATAGAGTTCTGGAAATAACTAACTTTTAGTTATTCTGGATGGCGCAAGTTGGATTACGCAGGAACTGGATTGCGCAATATCAGACTGCGCAGGCAGTTGTCTGGTCGTGGGCCAACTGTCTTGGACACATAGCATCATTTGATTGAAATGCGCATGATCGTGTGAAGACGGTTGCCACGTAACGAGCAATTGATGGCATGAAAGCCACGTGTACTTTTGTCAGTTGTCATGATGAAGTACGCCACATGAATTGTGCTGACTTCGGATTGCGCTGAGATGGATTGCGCTGGGCTAGATTGCGCAGGCACTGGATTGTGCTGCATGTACAGCTGTCCTCGAGCACTGTGCGACGCAATAAACGAACAGTCTCCTCGTTCTTTGTGCTATCAGCTGTCAGAAGATTTGACTGTGTCAGGTAATGATAATGCCACGTCAGCTTGCGCAGTTGAAAGTGTGCGCAGTCTATTGTGCGCAATCTGAATGATGCGTAATCTGATGTATGCGCAGTTCATTTGAAAGTTGTATTTCTTGATTCTATGGCTTTGTTGATGGGTGTAACTTAATTTTTTAGGACCTACACACACAAAATAAATGAATAAAAGATATAATATATCAACTATGAATTATCTTGATACAATATGTTGGGCGAAGACAAATCCACTACCAACAAATAAAGGAAAAATACATAAGAAAAGAAATGATTTTGGTGAGCGAAGCGAAGACGATCAAAGTGCAATCATCCTCGAAGAAATAGCGATAATCACGGCTAGAGCTAGAGCACCTGCGAAAGACAAGAGCACACAACTGGAGAGATAACCAGGTCCTCAGAGGGACGTAACAAGACACATAATATCATGCCATATAAACTGAATAATTATTGCTCAAATAAATAAGTCAATTGAATTATAATATGGTCCAATACATACCTATTGAACGAGCTTACCATCCCTCCAACCAAACAAGGACAGGAGATGGTAAACTAATTCATGGTGACGTATCTTCCCATGCTATGAATCCAATATGGTATCCGGACCCCAACAAGGTTCAATACCTTCTCATCGAAGTAGTAAGTCACACCTACAACCAAACAAGGACAAGATGTGACGAACTAATCCGCGATAAGTTATTGTTCCAAGCTACGGTCAGATACAAGTACCCAAACCAAAAGTACTCGTACCTAACGGATAAAGGTAGCCTAACCATTCTAAGTGAAATGTAGTTAAGAACAATCCTTCCTACGCATGGGCCCTGGCTAAATAGGAACGGCATAGTCCCCCCTTGGGGCACCAGAGGCCCCATCAATAAGAGCATGACGTTCCGCAGAACGTCAGTGGCCGTCAGTAATCATGGGTAAGCTGACGCGCATCTCCGGCGGAGCTCACGGGTTACAAAAGGAAAAGTGCATCGAAACCCATACGCTAAGGAATTGCCCTCCCCCCCCCCCCCCGTCCAATGCCTAATATGTTGTATCCACAACAGTAACCTCTATAACCGCTAAGTCAAAACTAGCATACAATCTCTATTAGCGGTTATTCCTATCGTACGGCTCGTACGTACTGGTGGCCAGCCAATCACGCACGTCCGTGTTCTACATGCGACACTTGTGTCAAGGCCAATGAATGCAACACACAAGGTGGTCTCTTAAATCTAGGTTTAGTGTGTAAGAAAAATAATACATAGCAGAAAATATAAATGAACAGTAAGTTCTAACAGGTTATGCCATATATCATAGTTTATTTGCATAAAGAAAATAAATAATACATGAAATATGAGCTAAAATAAATAAACAGCAAATGGTAAGATGTCTTGCCTGGTAGGACGCCTGGTGTACTGCAATGATCAAGGTGGCACGAACTGCGACTTCAGTAACAACTATACAATGGGACCTCTGATGGTGGCACGGACAGTTCCATTGGGTCCAGAAGGGTCAATTTAGTTAGGGTGGACATAAGGTAGGCTTGAATTGGCGATCGAATAGGAAAGGGGGGTTGAGTCTCGGTCGAAAGAATAAAAAAATTTTGACGAGTAATAATTATATGATTTTAGAAAACTAATTTATAATACTTGAAATATAATTTTATTAGTCAAAACATGCTTTTAAATAAATATCCGAAAAATCAAAAGTCGTTTCAAGGCAAAACTGTAAGTTTTGTCAATTAATATTTTAGACTAAAACCTATATCTTATAAATCAAAAATATTTTAAGTGAAGCAAAATAATATTAGAAAAAATTATTTAAGGTTAAGAACCATATTTTGTAAAAATAAAATTTTATTAATAAGCTATACTTTTAAATGCCACAAATTAATATAGCAAGTACAATTTAGGGCTTCTAACCCAATGTTGAAAATATTTATTTATACTTACAGTAATAACAATATGAATAGTAATAATAATAATTCTTAACTCAATATAAATACCAATAATATATATATATAATCTACTTTAATCAATATTATGTAATTAAAAAGATAATGGTAGCAATAATAATAATAATGATAATAATAAGAATAATGAAATCAGTATAACTGAAATTGAAGGAACCTAATATTAATAATAATAGTTAACAAAAATAAAATAAAATAATAATAAAAACAATATATAAAAGAAAAGTGCTGGTTCTCGTTCTCCTTCTCGAGGAGAGCCATTAAAAGAAAGAGAGAGATTAGACAGAGGAAGTGAGAACAAGACAAAAGAAGAAAAAAAATAAATGATAAAATAAAGTAAACACAGCAGTGAGAGAATAGACCTGAGGGTTAGGGGCCTAGGGCTGTCTCCTTATTAGAAAAGAGGGGAAGAGGATCGGGTGTAGAGAGAGAAGAAGAGAGAGTGAGAGAGACAAGCGGGGAATCGGAGCCGTGGAAAAGGGGAAGGGCGGAGGCGAGCTCGGCATACTCGGCCGGCGGGCGCGGGGCTAAGGAGGGGAAAGGAGCCGGAGGCGGCGCTCAGGCGGAGATGCGGAAAAGGGGGCACGATGACCGGTCTTCCATCGGCGGACGGTGCTCCAGGGCAAGCCGGCGGAGAGGGCTAGTCTGAATAGGGGAAGGCGGCGGCGGCGAAGTTGATGGGGTCGTCGGATCTTGGGCACTGCCCACGGTGGTGCAGGCGCTCCGGGTTTCAGCGGACGCTGAATCAAGCGGCTGTCGAGGCCGCTCGGCTGATGGCGGCGACGGAAGCGTGGACGAGGTTGTCGTCGCTCGATCGGATCCGGTAAGTGGTGGTGGTGTGTTGGTTTGTTTTTATTTTGGGTGGTGGTGTGTGTTCTGGTGTTGGCCGAACGGCAATAGGGTGCTGGTGTCTATGGTTTTCGGGTTTGGGGTGGTGAAGGGAACGGCCGTGGAGGGGTGATGACGGGGTGCTAGGTTTCGGCGGCAGCGGTGTTGGTGATGGTGGTGTGGTCTGGGGTGGCAGGGCGTGGTCGTCGGAAAGGTTGGTCGTGGTGGCGTTGTTAGAACAGGGGATCGGAGAGGAAATTGCTGGTGGCGGTGGTTGTGTGCTCGGTGATGGTGGTCGTTTATGGAGATTTAGGAGCGTGACGCCGGTGGTGTTGTTGGTAACTGATGGTGGTGGTTTGCCGTGAATTTGGCCGGAGTTTGGGCCGGGTTTTGAGGGGACGATGGTGGCGGTGATAGTCTGGTTGGTGGTGGTGGTATGGAGGCTGGGAGTCGGAGAGTTGTGAGGGTGCTGGGGAGTCGGGGTTTGGTCGGAGGGCAGGGAACGGGACGGTGAAGGCTATGGCTACGGATAGGCTAGGATTATGGATTTATTGTTTGTTGTGTCGGGGTTGTCGGCACGGAGGAGAACATAATGTATTTGTAAAGATGGAATAAGAATTTGGACGGAGAACACGGACACGATGCACGCACGTTTGTGGTAGAAATATTTGTGGAATAATTATGGCTTGTGGAGAAATAATGGAGGAGTACATGCCTATTTATAGGATGTGGGAATTCTCATTAAGATAAGGATTAGGATATTTAAACCCAATTTAGATAATTTAATTTAAATCAATAATCAAATCCAAATTCAAATTAAATTTCCAATTTAAAACTAGATACTCTAAACTCAATTTAAGTATAAATTCTATCTCTTAACTATTTAAATTAAATCCATAAAATCAAATCGAGATTTAAAATGGCCACAATAAATTCAAAATATGTTTTCCAAAAATATTATAATAATAATTTTAAAAATATATTATTATTTAAAAAGATAAACTTAATAAAATATTTATGAATTATATATGTAAGCACAAATAATGTATACATGATTATGTTTTTCCTAGTATACAATAAAATATTATTTATGATTAATAACTGCTAAAAACAAAAGACTTTTTATAGCAAGAATAATAATTATATATAATATTTTGAAAGTATATAATAATATAGAAAAAAAATGTTTTTCTAAGATATGTACGCTCGCACATATTCGTACTCGACGAGCAAGAAAAATAAAATCTTGTGCGCGACGTACAATACGTTATTGAGACGTACAATACAAAATTTTAAATCAGTACCAAATTAAAAATATATTTAGTAGAAATTTAGGGATTTTACATCCTACCCAACTTAAAAGAATTTCGTCCTCGAAATTAAGAATTAGTAGGGGTGAGAAGACACAAGGGGGTATCGATGGGGAACAAACAATGACAAAATCATGCCGTAAGAAATTGCGATCTAGATCATAGAAAATAATACGGTATGGTCATAATCGATAGGAAGGCTAGAGGAAGTTCTAGTATAACGCCTTTGTCCTTCTAGAATAGGTGAAGGCGAAAGCAATATAGAGTTCGAAGGAGGCGTTATCGAATACGAATATGTGATTCAAAGGCGACCGAATAATTTTAAAAAGAATTTTCAAGGCAGTCGTGGATGGGACTCTAAAGGATAAGTTTAGCTATGTCCCCATCCACGTAGAACGATAGATAAAAGCGAACCAAAGTGCTCTTGGTTGATCAGACCATCATGCACCGGTTCTGATTAGACAATATGTTAGTGAGTGGCCACTCTATAGCATATGTCTTGATCAAGCTCGATAAGGATTAGCTTGCAAATACTAGGCTATATTAGCATCAATAGTTTAGATAGTAAAACATAGGCACGAGGGTAGATGAAATAAGAACCAATGTGAATAGTCCAAGTGTCATAAGGATCTAAGTCTTGTTTACTCCTATACCATCATTCTACGGTTTTATTGAACAAGGCTTGGTTGACCAAATGGGTTAAATTTCTCTAGTCTCTATGGTCTAGATAATACTATTTGTATTCCCTTAATGGTCAAGGGTGTGTCAGGTCGTAGGGTATTCTACCCAACTTAAAGAATTAAGCTAAGGGTGTTTGGGACATCTAACTGGTATGGTCAATCTCTAGCAAGCACGAAGGGAAGATAAGAATAATAATAGAAGGAATCAAGCAAGATACAATCGATGAGTCGGTCGAATATGGAATCGAGGAAAAAGGTCAAGTATGTAGATGAGGTCCTAGACTTCTAATCCTATTCGCAGGCTTGTTTGGTACGGTAAAGTAACCAAACAATTTATCTTTACCTGCATGGGCCACCACAAAAACATGTAATGCCCCAGTCCCAAAATACGTAGGACTAGGAACGTAGACATGCCAGCCGTATAATAAATATACGTAAGCTATAAAATGCAGTAGAACCATAACTAATCTCATCCACATAAAATAAATGAATAAAAGATATCATATATCAACTATGAATTGTCTTGATACAATATGTTGGGCAGAGACAAATCCACTACCAACAAATAAAGGAAAAATACATAAGGAAAGAAATAATTTTGGCGAGCGAAGCGAAGACGATCAAAGTGCAATCATCCTCAAAGAAATAGCGATAATCACGGCTAGAGCTAGAGCACCTGCGAAAGACAAGAGCACACACCTGGAGAGATAACCAGGTCCTCAGAGGGACGTAACAAGACACATAATATCATGCCATATAATTGAATAATTATTGCTCAAATAAATAAGTCAATTGAATTATAATATGGTCCAATACACACCTATTGAACGAGCTTACCATCCCCCCAACCAAACAAGGACAGGAGATGATAAACTAATTCATGGTGACGTATCTTTCCATGCTATGAATCCAATATGGTATCCGGACCCCAACAAGGTTCAATACCTTCTCATCGAAGTACTAAGTTATACCTACAACCAAACAAGGACAAGATATGACGAGCTAATCCGCGACAAGTTATTGTTCCAAGCCATGGTCAGATACAAGTACCCAAACCAAAAGTACTCGTACCTAACGGATAAAGGTAGCCTAACCATTCTAAGTGAAATATAGTTAAGAACAATCCTTCCTACGCATGGGCCCTGGCTAAATAGGATCGGCATAGTCCTCCCTTGGGGCACCAGAGGCCCCATCAATAAGAGCATGACGTTCCGCAGAACGTCAGTGGCCGTCAGTAATCATGGGTAAGCTGACCCGCGTCTTCGATGGAGCTCACGGGTTACAAAAGAAAAAGTGCATCGAAGTCCATACGCTAAGGAATTGTCCCCTCCCCCCCGTCCAATGCCTAATATATTGTATCCACAACAGTAACCTCTATAACCGCTAAGTCAAAACTAGCATACAATCTCTATTAGCGGTTATTTCTATCGCACGGCTTGTACGTACTGGTGGCCAGCCAATCATGCACATCCGTGTTCTACATGCGACACATAACTTCGTGGTACAATATGTCAAGGCCAATGAATGCAACACACAAGGTGGTCTCTTAAATCTAGGTTTAGTGTGTAAGAAAAATAATACATAGCAGGAAATATAAATGAACAGTAAGTTCTAACAGGTTATGCCAATATATCACAGTTTATTTGCATAAAGAAAATAAATAATGCATGAAATATGAGCTAAAATAAGTAAACAGCAAATGGCAAGGTGTCTTGACTGGTAGGACGCCTGGTGTACTGCAATGATCAAGGTGGCACGAACTGCGACTTCAGTAACAACTATACAATGGGACCTCTGATGGTGGCACGGACAGTTCCATTGGGTCCAGAAGGATCAATTTAGTTAGGGTGGACATAAGGTAGGCTTGAATTGGCGATCGAATAGAAAAGGGGGGTTGAGTCTCGGTCGAAAGAATAAAGAAAATTTTGACGAATAATAATTATATGATTTTAGAAAACTAATTTATAATAGTTGAAATATAATTTTATTAGTCAAAACATGCTTTTAAATAAATATCCGAAAAATCAAAAGTCGTTTCAAGGCAAAACTGTAAGTTTTGTCAATTAATATTTTAGACTAAAACCTATATCTTATAAATCAAAAATATTTTAAGTGAAGCAAAATAATATTAGAAAAAATTATTTAAGGTTAAGAACCATATTTTGTAAAAATAAAATTTTATTAATAAGCTATACTTTTAAATGCCACAAATTAATATAGCAAGTACAATTTAGGGCTTCTAACCCAATGTTGAAAATATTTTTTTATACTTACAGTAATAACAATATGAATAGTAATAATAAAAATTCTTAACTCAATATAAATACCAATAATATATATAATCTACTTTAATCAATATTATGTAATTAAAAAGATAATGGTAGCAATAATAATAATAATGATAATAATAAGAATAATAAAATCAGTATAACTGAAATTGAAGGAACCTAATATTAATAATAATAGTTAACAAAAATAAAATAAAATAATAATAAAAACAATAAATAAAAGAAAAGTGATGGTTCTCGTTCTCCTTCTCGAGGAGAGCCATTAAAAGAAAGAGAGAGATTAGACAGAGGAAGTGAAAACAAGACAAAAGAAGAAAAAAAATAAATGATAAAATAAAGTACACACAGCAGTGAGAGAATAGACCTGAGGGTTAGGGGCCTAGGGCTGTCTCCTTATTAGAAAAGAGGGGGAGAGGATTGGGTGTAGAGAGAGAGAGGAGAAGAGAGAGTGAGAAAGACAAGCGGGGAATCGGAAACGTGGGGAAAGAGGAAGGGCGGAGGCGAGCTCGACGGACTCGGCCGGCGGGCGCGGGGCTACGGAGGGGAAAGGAGCCGGAGGCGGCGCTCAGGCGGAGATGCGAAAAAGGGGGCACGGCGACCGGTCTTCCATCGACGGGCAGTGGTCTAGGGCAAGCCGACGAAGAGGGCTAGTCTGGATAGGGGAAGACGGCGGCGACGAAGGCGATGGGGTCGCCGGATCTGGGGCGCTGCCCGCGGTGGTACGGCGCTCCGAAGTAGTGGTGCAGGCGCTCCGGGTTTCAGCGGACGCTGAATCGAGCGGCGGTCGGGGCCGCTCGGCTGATGGCGGCGACGGAAGCGCGGACGAGGTTGTCGTCGCTCGATTGGATCCGGTAAGTGGTGGTGGTGTGTTGGTTTGTTTTTATTTTGGGTGGTGGTGTGTGTTCTGGTGTTGGCCGGACGGCAATAGGGTGCCGGTGTCTATGGTTTTCGGGTTTGGGGTGGTGAAGGGAACGGCCGTGGAGGGGTGATGACGGGGTGCTAGGTTTCGGCGGCAGCGGTGTTGGTGATGGTGGTGTGGTCTGGGGTGGCAGGGCGTGGTCGTCGGAAAGGTTGGTCGTGGTGGCGTTGGTAGAACAGGGGATCGGAGAGGAAATTGCTCGTGGCGGTGGTTGTGTTCTCAGTGATGGTGGTCGTTTATGGAGATTTAGGAGCGTGACGTCGGTGGTGTTGTTGGTAACTGATGGTGGTGGTTTACCGTGAATTTGGTCGGAGTTTGGGCCAGGTTTTGAGGGGACGATGGTGACGGTGATAGTCTGGTTGGTGGTGGTGGTATGGAGGCTAGGAGTCGGAGAGTTGCGAGGGTGCTGGGGAGTCGGGGTTTGGTCGGAGGGCAGGGAACGGGACGGCGAAGGCTATGGCTACGGATAGGCTAGGATTATGGATTTATTGTTTGTTGTGTCGGGGTTGTCGGCACGGAGGAGAACATAATGTATTTGTAAAGATGGAATAAGAATTTGGACGGAGAACACGGACACGATGCACGCACATTTGTGGTAGAATATTTATGGAATAATTATGGCTTGTGGAGAAATAATGGAGGAGTACCTGCCTATTTATAGGATGTGGGAATTTCCATTAAGATAAGAATTAGGATATTTAAACCCAATTTAGATAATTTAATTTAAATCAATAATCAAATCCAAATTCAAATTAAATTTCCAATTTAAAACTAGATACTCTAAACTCAATTTAAGTATAAATTCTATCTTTTAACTATTTAAATTAAATCCATAAAATCAAATCGAGATTTAAAATGGCCACAATAAATTCAAAATATGTTTTCCAAAAATACTATAATAATAATTTCAAAAATATATTATTATTTAAAAAGATAAAATTAATAAAATATTTATGAATTATATATGTAAGCACAAATAATGTATACATGATTATGCTTTTCCTAGTATACAATAAAATATTATTTATGATTAATAACTGCTAAAAATAAAAGGCTTTTTATAGCAAGAATAATAATTATATATAATATTTTGAAAGTATATAATAATATAGAAAAAAAATGTTTTTTTAAGATATGTACGCTCGCACATATTCGTACTCGACGAGCAAGAAAAATGAAATCTTGTGCGCGACGTACAATACGTTATTGAGACGTACAATACAAAATTTTAAATCAGTACCAAATTAAAAAAATATTTAGCAGAAATTTAGGGATTTTACAACGGTGGGCCACTATCAAGAATTATCATGTCAAGTCTACTTGTCAGGAGTGCGCCACGTCGGGCCACTGTCATGTCACATCATTGTCAAAAGTGCACCACAACAGGTCACCATCGTGTCAGGGAACATATTAAAATTTATGGCACAAGCGTACAAGTGGTAATTAAATATTAGCAGAAGCAAGGACCGTAGGGGACTCATGCGGCTCAGGAAAACTTGTCGAATGAAATTGCCAAACAACAGTGCATATGCGGCAAAGCAAGTCACTTGGCCATATGCGGCCAAGGCAATTAAATGGGTCGCATGCGGCTCAGGTTGCTGAACCATGCGGCCACAAATATTTCTTATGCGGCAAGCCATGTGCTGATGGCCCATGCGGCCAACAAGAATTCTTGCCCATGCAAATATTGCTAATGCTAATAATGCATGCAAAATAATGCTAACAATGCATGGCCACGTGTAGCACAAATTATTACCATGCGGCCAGCTTAGGTTCCCATGCGGCTAGTAATATGGATTTATTCCATGCGGCTCACATTAGTTGGCCAAGAGCAATTGCTAAAAGGCATGCAACAGTGGCATGCATTTGCATGCCATTTATTGAAAGGCCATGCCATGCGGCCGAAATGAATAAGCATGCAAGCATGCAACTACTGCTTGCTTAATGCATTTAAACCAAGGTCATGCAAATATGCTTAAACTAATACATTTTATAATTGCTGTAAAATCCCTATTTTTTAATTATTTTTCTAGACTTAAAAATGAATTTATACAATTTATGGTTTTATTTATTTTTTATGACCAGGTTTGGCCAATTCAGCCCGAACAGGGCCAGAACCAAATTTAAGCCCATGTGAGCATGTGTGGTGACTAAGGTGACCATATAGGAACATTTCATGTGTGTACAAATATTTTTAAATAATTTTGAGACTTGTTGAATATTTATTGACTTTTGGTATAAAATTTATGTTTTATTAATAAAATAATATTTTACAAGATGGTACAATTTTTCTGTACCCATACATGGGTGAGCGGTAAAGTTCACCCATTGGGACGATTATTATTATTTTATTATTACTTAAGTTATTTTGTGGAGAATAAATATGTTCATCCTATTTAAATATTATTATTATTATTATTTTGATTTGGTTTATTGTGAATGGGAGTTATATATATATATGTAAATATATTTAAATGTATTAAATTTTTGGATAGTTGACTTTTAAATGGTATTTGGATTTTAAAAAGATTTTTGGAGTATATATATATATATATATATATATATATATATATATATATATATATATATATATATATATATATATATATATATATATATATATATATATATATATATATATATCGAAGTTTTAGAAAAAAAATAGAGTGGTCGACCCAATGGGGTGGGACCAACCACCCCAACCCAAAAGAATAAGCAGCAGCAACATATATAGCATGCGTGCCCCCACAACACAACAATTAGCATTAGGTAGCAGTTACCATGGATTGGCCGAACCCATCCTAATATATATATATATACATATATATATTTAACTCTCTAATGAAAAACCCTAATCTCCTTCCTCCTTCTTCCTCCTCTCTCCTACCTCCTCCTCCCTCTCCTCGGTATGCGTGCCCAACCTCGCCGGAGCGACAGCAGTCCCGTCCTCCGGTCGACAACAACAACAGATTCCCACTTTAAGGTATCCGACTTCCCCGTTTGATTTCTCTCTCGATTTAAGTCCGTTTTTAGATCCGTAAATTCGTGTAGAAAGCCCACATGACCCTCTTTGAGACCCCCAGGTGGATTTCGACATGGCCATCCAACTTGCTCGAAAAATCGAGACGAAGTTGGAGAAAAACCAATTTTCTGAAATATTAAAAACTGTTTTGAAATATCAACTTGTCGGCCACTTTTCTCGCTATCCATTAAACTTTCGTAAAAACTAATTGAAGGCAGTCAAAGATAACATAACCGTGATTGTAACGCACCTTCTGGATTCACTTTTCATCTAGTATGTAGAAAGTTACACGTTGTTAAAGTTTTCCGAAAAATTATAAATTCTGTTTTCAAAAAAGTGGAAAAATACCCGATACGGCGTGCGCCCCGACAAACCGGGCGACGTAGTTGCGCACTATACGCATCGAAAGGCGCGTATGGATGTTGTTGACGTGTGGGAACTGACGGAATCCGATTTTGTTGCATGTACGCGACGAAATCAGTGCGTATCCGTCGAGATACACCCGTATCGACCCTTTACAAATTAAGTCACAACTTTGTGCACACTCATCATATCGTGATAAAACTTGCGCCATTGGACTCGAAATATTTTTCTGGTCCTGTGAGCCAAGTTTGGTCCGATTCTGAGACCGTTGATCGGGACGCTATTTTGGCGGGCCCACAATCCCACTCAACGGGCGATTTTGTGCACAGCCCACCGGAATCCAAAATTGGACATACCGTTGGGTTCATCTCATCAAAACAAATCTGTAGACATATAGTTTGACGACTTTAGAGACCGTAGATATTAGCACGCATTTCGGTACAAAGCGGGTCCAACGGCGGACATTATTTTGACCTAAAATTACGTTTTTGCCCCTGTTCCAGAATTTAACTTTTGGACAGGCATTTCCTAGGCATATCTTTTATTCCAAACTCGTTCGTGATGTTTGTTGCAGCATCCGGAGTCATCTGCGGGATTTGGCATTTCTTGCTTCGTTTATTTGTCTGTTCGAGCTACTGGATTATTCCCTGTTGCACATAATCTCAGGCAAGATACCTTACCATTATACTGTTTACATTCAGTTTGTATTTTATTATATATCACTATTCATTTATTTCCAGTTCTTACCATCCTTGATTTACTGTCTGTTCAGTGATATTAGATATACTTTGTTATTATCCTTTGATTGCATGTGGACTTAGAGTTAAGAGACTACCGTCTGTAGTGTATCGCATATACCTTGACACAGTTGTACCACGAGGATATGTGAGATGAGTAGCATGTAGAGGCTCTTGTGTGTGGGCTGATCCCCCATGCGCATGCGATAGGGCTAACTGCTAATAGAGGCATGTTAGAAGACATAGCAGTTAGTAGAGGTATATGAGACATGGATGTGACTCTATTAGGCATGGTGGAAAGAACAGTTCCTTAACGTATGGGCCAAGTATGCACTTCCCTATTGCCGGTTATCTCCGTGGGAAATACGGTCCTGGATCCTGATACTGATTTACTGCTGGCCTCTGACATTCGATGAATGTTATGCTTTGAGGTCCCTGGTATCCTGATGGGGCCATACTTGAGATTACTGCTACTGAGCCAGAGTGCCCATGCGTTGGAGGTTTGTTCTTAACTGTATGAACACCGTAGTACGGTTAGATTACCTTATTGTTGTATTATCACTTACTTTCTTTGTGGCATATTTTGTATTCAGTTTTTATGGCATGTTCTTCCTGTATCTTGTTACGTCCCTCTGAGGACCTGGTTATCTCTCCAGGTGTGTGCTTCTGTGATTTTGCAGGTGTTCTAGCCAAGGCCGTGATCTTCTCCATTCTTTCGAAGACGATTGCGCTTGGTTCGTCTCGTTATTTTATCGATCACTTCTTGTACATTTTATTTGAGATAGTTGGTAGTGGACTTTGTCTCCGTCCAACGATTGTATACATGACAAATTCCAAGTTGCTTTTATATCATTTATTTATCTAGTGGATGAGATTTAGTTATTATGGTTCTACTGCATTTTACAGCTTATGTATACATACAAGGTTTCCATATATTGGAGTGTACTTCATATGTATACAGCTGGCATGTCGATGTACCTAGTCCTACGTATTTTGGGACTGGGGCGTTACATATTTTTGTGGTGGCCCATGCAGGTCGAGTTTGTCACTTCGGTTACGTTACTGTACCGATGTGAGCCTGCAACATAGGATTAGAATATAGGAATCTCATCCATACAGCTTGACTTTTCCCTTGGCTTCAAATTTCGAACTCTCGTCCGACCACCTTGAACTGCATCTTGCTTGATTCCTTTCTACCGTTAATTCTTATTTTCGTGCTTAGCGTCAACTAGGAAGATGACTACACTAGTATATGCTCATAGGTCAAACACATGGCTAGAATGGTTATATTGGCAATTGGAATACATATAAGACTTTAATTGAGTTAAAAAGTTTTTTTTTAAATAAAGTATGATTTAATGATTAGTAATTTGTAAAGTAGGATACTACCAAGGAAGGTTTTAATCTTGAGATTTCTAAATAGTAAACACCATAGGATTGATACTGCAGGAAGAAAATATATATATATATATATATATATATATATTTTATACCCATGATTTAAGAAATTGATTGGATTTTTGAGTTTTGATATTTATGAATTATGGGGTTATAGCTATACATCTTTGAACAAATATAAAATTGATTTGCTTTTCGAGTTGTGATATTTATAATTTTTGGGTGATAGATATACATCTTTGAACAAATATAAAATTTATTTGATTTTCGAGTTTTGATGTTTATGATTTATTGGAGTATGGTTATACACCTTTGAACGGTTATAAATTTGGTTTGAAAATGATCTTAGCTTTTAAAAATGGTCGTAGGAATTATTTAAATTTGAGTTAATTAACATGCGATTTTCGTGTTTAGTAAATTTTGAATTTTAAGTAGAAGTACTAATGGCGAATTTTGGTTTAAAATATTTGAAAGTTATGAAAATAATTTTTGATAATTTTTTTTTATTTTAAATTGTGTCCTATGATTGAGGATTTACAAATCTATTTAGATTTTTGGTAAAAAAAAGATTTTGACTGATAAGATTATTTAAAAATTTAGTTTAATGAGGGATTGCTAATATTAAAAAAAATTGGGAGAATTTCGAAGGATGTGATGGAAAGTTATTTTGATTGATTAAGAAAAGTTACCATTTAAAAGTTATGATTTTGTTGGAATAACTTAGCATGAATAGACGTTAAAATGGATGAGAGTATTGAGCTTAATTTTTGAGATTGCTTTTAATATGCTAAAAGTTTTTATTATGAGTTATTTGAAATTTTAGAGTGTTAAATTTTTGATTGATTGTGAAATTTTTATGGATTCGTAAATTATGAACTCTTGGGTTAAATAGTTGAATTTAAACGTTAATTTTGGAAAAATGTTAGTAGTAGCGTGATAAAATTTTGCTTTGAGATTTATGAGAGTGATTTAAATTTTTTTTTTTATGATGAATTTGAACGGCTTGGAGTGAATACAAATTTTGGTGGTTATTCTTGAAAGTTTAATTTTGAAACTTTTGGAGGAAACTTGAGTTAAATTTTAATGGTAGCCCCCAAGATAACCCTACTGAGTATTCCACACTAATTGCCATATCACCCATTACCATGATAGTAGTATATACATAAGTGTTGTTAGTCATCTACCCAGCTATGTGACTGTATTTCCACCTCGGCTTACTCGACCTTCCTTCAATTCTAGATCTTTTAATTGCGACCTTCTAACCCACTTGCAATTTGAATAATGATCTAATGGTTCTTTAACTGTATTCATCTAGGAGACTATCTTCTCTCCAAAATTGTGTTCCTAAATTATTTTTTATGGATTCTTTAATTAATTTTATTTCATGCTTTAACTTGATCTTCTTTATTTTGTGCCTTAATTATCACCTCATGAACTCCCACTTTCTATTTTTGATCTTCTGGCATCCCCTACCGTGACTTGTATATTTGGAGTACAACACTACACTTTTCCTCCTAACAAATTTCACATATAAGATCTAGACAAGCCCACCTTCCTGTAGACATATCATGTCCCACCAAAACCCGTCTCCTTGTACTCTATTTTTTTGATATGACCTTATGGTCAAAATGGCCAAACTAAAATCTTTACCATGATACCGATATGTTTTCGACCACGGATAGGGATTCAACCTCGACTCAATTCTTTCGACCCGATATGTGATTGTGCTCTACTAAATTCTTTAAATGCTTAAATTTATACTTTATCTTGATTGCTTGACCCATTGTCCCATGATACTATTAGTTTAACTCTTGTAAGTTGGATAGAATACCTCACCACCTAACAAATCTTTTTCCTTGTGAACCACATTGGTAAGTTCACTTAGACTATAAATTCAGAGGACCCTACCTTATCTAGTCTACCAAGCCATAAATGAAGAAATACTAGGACAACTGTATAGGCCCAAACTTCGAGCGAGCCTTGATTTTAAAAGATCTGGGACTATTTAAAATTTCCTTCATCAGTACCCCCTTGCTCATATTTTGACTATCTCATGCTGCTAATGTAGCTTCAGTTTTGCAAGCTTATTTCTTTACCAAGCTTGATCATGACATATTTTATTGGGTGCACCCACTAACATATTGTCTAATCAGAACCGGTGCATGATGGTCTGATCAACCTATTGCACTTTGGTTCGCTTATCACATATTATTCTACGTGGATGAAGACATAGTAAACTTGCCTTAGAGTCTCATCCGCGACAGCCTTGGCAATTCACTTTTGAATTATTTTCGTCGTCTATGAACCCCGCAATTCGTACGCAATATATAACACCATCTTTGAAACCTTTGTTGTTCTTGTCTTTTACTTATTTTGGAAAGACAAGGCATTGTACTTGCTAGATAGACTCAAGGTATCATCTTTGGTTGCCCAATCGGTTAATTATACACAAATGTAGATAGCCACCGACCGACTCATGTGGCTATATCCTCGCCTTTAACTACTCATTTCTCAACTCTAGAATTATTATCGTGTCCTTCCAATTATTCTTGAGCACTCGAGAATGATTCTAATCATTTACTTAAATCAAACTCTCAATCGAGGCGATTGGTCTCCAGTTTCTCTCTAGGAACCACATCTCCCAAATGTCTAAATTATTCTCTTTGATCTACTCAATTCCTTATTACCCTCCAAATTGGATTATCGAAATTTTGCTACCTTCACTAGCAACTCTTATTCAATTCCATAACCATGATATATTTTGTATATATCAACTCCCAAAATTTTTTTAATGCATGGTTATGTTGAACGCCATTTTATCGCCTCCTCCAAAATTTAATTGTATTTTAGAATTGACGAACTCTTCCTATCCCTCAAACCTATCTACCCTATAATTCCTAAATTTCGAGGACGAAATTCTTGTAAGTTGGGTAGGATGTAAAATCCCTATTTTTTTAATTATTTTTTTTGACTTAAAAGTGATTATACAATTTATGGTTTTATTTATTTTTTTATGACCCAGTTTGGCCAATTCAGCCCGAACAGGGCCCGAACCAAATTTAAGTCCATGTGAGCATGTGGGGTGACTAAGGTGGCCATATAGGAACATTTCATGTGTGTACAAATATTTTTAAATAATTTTGAGACTTGTTGAATATTTATTGACTTTTGGTATAAAATTTATGTTTTATTAATAAAATAATATTTTACAAGATGGTACAATTTTTCTGGACCCATACATGGATGAGCGGTAAAGTTCACCCATTGGGACGATTATTATTATTTTATTATTACTTAAGTTATTTTGTGGAGAATAAATAAATATGTTCATCCTATTTAAATATTATTATTATTATTATTTTGAGTTGGTTTATTGTGAATGGGAGTTATATATATATGTAAATATATTTAAATATATTAAATTTTTGGATAGTTGACTTTTAAATGGTATTTGGATTTTAAAAAGATTTTTGGAGTATATATATATATATATATATATATATATATATATATATATATATATATATATATATATATATATATATATATATATATATATATATATATATATCGAAGTTTTAGAAAAAAAAAACAATAGAGTGGTCGGCCCAATGGGGTGGGACCGACCACCCCAACCCAAAAGAATAAGTAGCAGCAGCATATATAGCATGCGTGCCCCCACAACACAACAATTAGCATTAGGTAGCAGTAACCATGGATTGGCCGAACCCATCCTAATATATATATATACATACATATATATATTTAACTCTCTAATGAAAAATCCTAATCTTCTTCCTCCTCTCTCCTACCTCCTCCTTCCTCTCCTCGGCATGCGTGTCCAACCTCGCCGGAGTGACAGCAGTCCCGTCTCCCGGTCGACAACAACAACGACAACAACAACAGATTTCCACTTTAAGGTATCCAACTTCCCCGTTTGATTTCTCTCTCAATTTAAGTCCGTTTTTAGATCCGTAAATTAGTGTAGAAAGCCCACATGACCCTCTTTGAGATCCCCCAGGTGGAGTTTGACATGGCCATCCAACTTGCTCGAAAAATCAAGACGAAGTTGGAGAAAAACCACTTTTCTGAAATATTAAAAACTGTTTTGAAACATCAACTTGCCGGCCACTTTTCTCGCTGTCCATTAAACTTTCGAAAAAACTAATTGAAGGCAGTCAAAGACAACATAACCGAGATTATAACGCACCTTCTGGATTCACTTTTCATCTAGTATGTAGAAAGTTACATGTTGTTAAAATTTTCCAAAAAATTGTAAATTCTATTTTCAAAAAAGTGGAAAAACACCAGATACGGCGTGCGTCCCGACAAACCGGGCGACGTGGTCATGCACTATATACATCGAAAGGCGCGTATGGATGTTGTTGACGTGTGGGAACTGACGGAACCCGATTTTGTTGCATGTACGCGACGAAATCAGTACGTATCCGTCGAGATACCCCCGTATCAACCCTTTGCAAATTAAGTCACAACTTTGTGCACACTCATCATATCGCGATAAAACTTGCGCCATTGGACTCGAAATATTTTTCTGGTCCTGTGAGCAAAGTTTGGTCCGATTCTGAGACCGTTGATCGGGACGCTATTTTGGCGGGCCCACAATCCCACTCAACGGGCGATTTTGTGCACAGCCCACCGGAATCTAAAATTGGACATACCGTTGGGTTCGTCTCATCAAAACAAATTTGTAGACATATAGTTTGACGACTTTAGAGACCGTAGATATTGGCACATATTTCGGTGCAAAGCGGGTCCAACGGCGGACATCGTTTTGACCTGAAATTATGCTTTTGCCCCTGTTCCAGAATTTTACTTTTGGACAGGCGTTTCCTAGGCATATCTTTTATTCCAAACTCGTTCGTGATATTTATTGCAGCATCCGGAGTCATCTGCGGGATTTGGCTTTTCTTGCTTCGTTTATTTGTCTGTTCGAGCTACTGGATTATTCCCTGTTGCACATAATCTCAGGCAAGATACCTTGCCATTATACTGTTTACATTCAGTTTGCATTTTATTATATATCACTGTTCATTTATTTCCAGTTCTTACCGTCCTTGATTTACTGTCGGCTCAGTGATATTAGATATACTTTGTTATTATCCTTTGATTGAATGTGGACTTAGAGTTAAGAGACTACCGTCCGTAGTGTATCGCATATATCTTGACACAGTTGTACCACGAGGATGTGTGAGATGAGTAGCATGCAGAGGCTCTTGTGTGTGGGCTGATCCTCCATGCGCATGCGATAGGGCTAACTGCTAATAGAGGCATGTTAGGAGACTTAGCAGTTAGTAGAGGTATATGAGACATGGATGTGACTCTATTAGGCATTGGGTGGGAAGAACAGTTCCTTAACGTATGGGCCAAGTATGCACTTCCCTATTGCCGGTTATCTCCGCGGAAGATACGGTCCTGGATCCTGATACTGATTTACTGCTGGCCTCTGACATTCGATGAATGTTATGCTTTGAGGTCCCTCGTATCCTGATGGGGCCATACCTGAGATTACTGCTACTGAGCTAGAATGCCCATGCGTTGGAGGTTTGTTCTTAACTGCATGAACACCGTAGTACGGTTAGATTACCTTATTGTTGTATTGTCACTTACTTTCTTTGTGGCATATTTTGTATTCAGTTTTTATGGCATGTTCTTCCTGTATCTTGTTACGTCCCTCTGAGGACCTGGTTATCTCTCCAGGTGTGTGCTTCTGTGATTTTGCAGGTGTTCTAGCCAAGGCCGTGATCTTCTCTATTCTTTCGAAGACGATTGCGCTTGGTTCGTCTCGTTATTTTATCGATCACTTCTTGTACATTTTATTTGAGATAGTTGGTAGTGGACTTTGTCTCCGCCCAACGATTGTATACATGACAAATTCCAAGTTGCTTTTATATCATTTATTTATCTAGTGGATGAGATTTAGTTATTATGGTTCTACTGTATTTTACAGCTTATGTATACATACAAGGTTTCCATATATTGGAGTGTACTTCGTATGTATACAGCTGGCATGTCGATGTACCTAGTCCTACGTATTTTGGGACTGGGGCGTTACATATTTTTGTGGTGGCCCATGCAGGTCGAGTTTGTCACTTCGGTTACGTTACTGTACCGATGTGAGCCTGCAACATAAGATTAGAATATAAGAATCTCATCCATACAGCTTGACTTTTCCCTTGGCTTCAAATTTCGAACTCTCGTCCGACCACCTTGAACTGCATCTTGCTTGATTCCTTTCTACCGTTAATTCTTATTTTCGTGCTTAGCGTCAACTAGGAAGATGACTACACTAGTATATGCTCATAGGTCAAACACATGGCTAGAATGGTTATATTGGCAATTGGAATACATATAAGACTCTAATTGAGTTAAAAAAAAAAAAATTTAATAAAGTATGATTTAATGATTAGTAATTTGTAAAGTAGGATACTACCAAGGAAGGTTTTAATATTGAGATTTCTAAATAGTAAACACCATAGGATTGATACTGCAGGAAGGAGAAATATATATATATATATATATATATATATATATATATATATATATATATATATATATATATATATATATATATATATATATATATATATATGGCTAGAATCTTTATACCCTTGATTTAAGAAATTGATTGGATTTTTGAGTTTTGATATTTATGAATTATGGGGTTATAGCTATACATCTTTGAACAAATATAAAATTGATTTGCTTTTCGAGTTGTGATATTTATAATTTTTGGGTGATAGATATACATCTTTGAACAAATATAAAATTTATTTGATTTTTGAGTTTTGATGTTTATGATTTATTGGAGTATGGTTATACACCTTTGAACGGTTATAAATTTGGTTTGAAAATGATCTTAGCTTTTAAAAATGGTCGTAGGAATTATTTAAATTTGAGTTAATTAACTTGCGATTTTCGTGTTTAGTAAATTTTGAATTTTAAGTAGAAGTACTGATGGCGAATTTTGGTTTAAAATATTTGAAAGTTATGAAAATAATTTTTGATAATTTTTTTTATTTTAAATTGTGTCCTATGATTGAGGATTTACAAATCTATTTAGATTTTTAGTAAAAAAAAAAGGGATTTTGACTGATAAGATTATTTGAAAATTTAGTTTAATGTGGGATTGCTAATATTAAAAAAAATTAGAAGAATTTCGAAGGATGTGATGGAAAGTTATTTTGATTGATTAAGGAAAGTTACCATTTAAAAGTTATGATTTTATTGGAATAACTTAGCATGAATAGACGTTAAAATGGATGAGAGTATTGAGCTTAATTTTGAGATTGCTTTTAATATGCTAAAAGTTTTGATTATGAGTTATTTGAAATTTTAGAGTGTTAAATTTTTGATTGATTGTAAAATTTTTATGGATTCGTAAATTATGAACTCTTGGGTTAAATAGTTGAATTTAAACGTTAATTTTGGAAAAAGGTTAGTAGTAGCGTGATAAAATTTTGCTTTGAGATTTATGAGAGTGATTTAAATTTTTTTTTTATGATGAATTTGAACGGCTTGGAGTGAATACAAATTTTGGTAGTTATTCTTGAAAGTTTAATTTTGAAACTTTTGGAGGAAACTTGAGTTAAATTTTAATGGTAGGCCCCAAGATAACCCTACTGAGTATTCCACACTAATTGCCATATCACCCATGACCATGATAGTAGTATATACATAAGTGTTGTTAGTCATCTACCCAGCTATGTGACTGTATTTCCACCTCGGCTTACTCGACCTTCCTTCAATTCTAGATCTTTTAATTGCGACCTTCTAACCCACTTGCAATTTGAATAATGATCTAATGGTTCCTTAACTGTATTCATCTAGGAGACTATCTTCTCTCCAAAATTGTGTTCCTAAATTATTTTTTATGGATTCTTTAATTAATTTTATTTCATGCTTTAACTTGATCTTCTTTATTTTGTGCCTTAATTATCACCTCATGAACTCCCACTTTCTATTTTTGATCTTCTGGCATCCCCTACCGTGACTTGTATATTTGGAGTACAACACTACACTTTTCCTCCCAACAAATTTCACATATAAGATCTAGACAAGCCCACCTTCCTGTAGACATATCATGTCCCACCAAAACCCGTCTCCTTGTACTCTATTTTTTTGATATGACCTTATGGTCAAAATGGCCAAACTAAAATCTTTACCATGATACCGATATGCTTTCGACCACGGATAGGGATTCAACCTCGACTCAATTCTTTCGACCCGATATGTGATTGTGCTCTACTAAATTCCTTAAATACTTAAATTTGTACTTTATCTTGATTGCTTGACCCATTGTCCCATGATACTATTAGTTTAACTCTTGTAAGTTGGATAGAATACCTCACCACCTAACAAATCTTTTTTCTTGTGAACCACATTGGTAAGTTCACTTAGACTATAAATTCAGAGGACCCTACCTTATCTAGTCTACCAAGCCATAAATGAAGAAACACTAGGACAACTGTATAGGCCCAAACTTCGAGCGAGCCTTGATTTTAAAAGATCTGGGACTATTTAAAATTTCCTTCATCAGTACCCCCCTTGCTCATATTTTGACTATCTCATGCTGCTAATGCAGCTTCAGTTTTGCAAGCTTATTTCTTTACCAAGCTTGATTATGACATATTTTATTGAGTGCATCCACTAACATATTGTCTAATCAGAACCGATGCATGATGGTCTGATCAACCTATTGCACTTTGGTTCGCTTATCACATATTATTCTACGTGGATGAAGACATAGTAAACTTGCCTTAAAGTCTCATCCGCGACAGCCTTGGCAATTCACTTTTGAATTATTTTTGCCGCCTATGAACTCCGCAATTCGTACGTGTCACGCCCCAGAACCAGAATACTGGACGGAGGCGGACACAGCCAGCTACGCAATCCCAAAGTACGTTAATACTCTGAAATCACGTATAAGCTGTCAAGACATGGGGGTTACTTTACAAGCCATCAGTCAATCCTATGGTTTAACAATCCTAGGTATCTCAATCACAGGCAATTATACAAGAGCAAAGAGTACGATCATCATACATACAATAGTAAGGCGTCCCGAACCATATATACATGAATGATCATGAAGCTAGTACCACAGAGCTGATGACTAGCTAGAGTATTAGTCGTACATGATAAGTACTTGCTATAGTCTAGAATACACATATCATGTTTATGCCCGTAGGCTACAATATCAAGGAAAATACCAAAACACGAGCTAAACACGTGCTCGGGGCTAAACGTTACAAGAGGAGAATTTACATATCAGTGGGAGAATGAAGAAGAAACCCACTGAGGCACTCTGGTGCTCCGGCTGGTCACCGTCGAGTAGATGGTGCGGTAGATCCTTCGGGCTCTTCTATCAGAACCTGGCCATGCAAAACCAGTGGGGTCAGACCCCAAATAGCAAGTACCACAAAGGAGGCCGAACTATGAACTTAAAACCAGCAATCATTAGCAAACAACAAGCAAGTAAGTAAAGGAGGATCGAGATTTGTGCAGTACCAATGCACTCGTCCCGATCATAGGAAGACAGTAAGTAAATCATCATTGAGCATAAAGTAAACTGGAGAACATGTTAAATAAATAGAACTGGGAAGATGATATACGATGAGATAACCATGGGACTATTCAGATAACCAGGTTACAACCCGTAAACCAAACAAGGACCGGGGTTGTAACCCTTCGTCTGAACGGAACTTGGTTTCCCCCACCATTTATCGGCAAGATAAGGTAAGAAATCAGGACATGTAACAATCATGTACAAGATCAAGACAAGACTAGACAGATTGAACTCCATGCAACATTCACGGCCAAGCAATAAGTACGGCTTGATACTTTAACTAACTAGGGTTGTCACAAGCCTAATTACTAACAAGATGCAGCGAGATTCTTCCAAGTCCAATTACCCGTTTGTTACTACCTGAGTGACCCCAGCAAAGAAAAGGAAAAGATAGCAGGATATAGCAGACACACTGTAGTAAATACATGTGTCCTAAGGTACCACACTCGACGGCGGGCTGGAAGTGCGCTCATCTCGACGGATAGCAACAAATCCCATGTATATATATATAAGGCCGGGATCAAAGGGGCAACAGGTAACTGGGAAAGTCTCTCCATGAACTACTGGATTATGCTAGTAATTAGCCTTAGTCCATTTCAGTATGAATCCCTGACCGTGGGAAACCAGGGATTCATGTCCTAGACATGATGCAAGACGAGACGGTAGCTTATACAAGCACATTCAATACAAACACCCACGGTGTCAGGATACTAGTTACTTCTTGTCAGGAGTGCGCCACGACGGGCCACTATCATTATCATTATTACTTATCAAGAGTGCGCCACGACGGGCCACTATCAAGTCATTCTTATTTATCATTTCAAGTTATCATGTCAAGATATCATGTCAAGATTACTAGTCAAGAGTGCACCCCTACGGGTCACTATCATGTCATGCTACTTGTTTCTGGTTACAGGTTACAGGTTAAGAGTGCACCGTGACAGGTCACTACCATGGTTATCATGTCGTGTTCATGCAGCAAACAAACATGCTAACAGAAAAGAATCATATCCTGAGTGCACCCAAACGGGCCACCGATGAGGAAGAAACATGTTATAGAAAATAGGGCGCAATATTATCAAGTCCCACTAAGGAATTTCATTTATTAAAGAATTATTAAACTATTGAATGTGGGGTCTTCGCATTTTAGGCCTGAATAAAAGGGCGTACGAAGTCATCCGAAACACCATCAGGGGACTTGCATAAAATAATTAAAAATTATATTCATGAAGCCAGTGGAAAAATATTCAACTTTCATGTTGGGAGCGGGAAGAAATTTGGGCCACAAGTCAGATAATTAAAATATATAAAATAATCAAAGTGGGACCCCATGCGGTCCAAAAGTGGGATTCAAGTAAGACAAATAGTGGGACCCAATCAATAAATGCAGTCGGAAAAGGTTCACGTGACCAAGCAATTATTATATTATTATAATAAGCCATGCAAGGTGGAAGAGGCCATGCGGACAGAAAATTCTCATGCGGTCCAAAGTGGAAATAAAGTGGGGCCATGCGGTTCACACTTAATTGCCTGCAAACAACTTGCATAGATAAAGGGCCAAGCCTATGCGGTTGCTTACAATGCAAGCGAATAAATAATGGCCAAAGCCAAGCAATAAAATATTAATGCTCCCATGCGGTTCCATGCAATTCAATTATTCCATGAATGTATTAAAATACTACATCCAATATTCCACATGCGGATCCTAAACATTCAATGCTTAATATAAAGCATTATAATAATACTTTATATTAAGGCTATGCTATATGCGGATGGAGCAAGCATATACAAGTGCTTTATGCTGATGCCTATGGTAAAATTATTATACTGATGCTTATAATCATTATAATAATGCTTAATATAGACTTTATATATTAATGCCTAATATAAAGCATTATAATAATGCTTTACCATATGCGGCATGCAACAGGCTTTTATGTGAAAAACGTATGCGGATGGCAAAATTGCATAAAGGCTTGTGCACAGGCGGATAGCATGGTGCTGATGCATGCAAAATTGCCGAGCCTTATGCGGCTCCACGCTTTAATACATTAAATTATTCCCATGCGGGTCCAAAGCTAAGCTATGCATTAAATATTAAAAGGACTAGGCCTTATGCGGCACCACTTCTAATGCAAGCAAAATACATTAAATATTTGAATGCCAGAGGCCATGCGGCTCAGAGTTAAGGAACTTCATGCGGATTCAACTTTCTTTCTTGCCATTGCAAGCTTAAGCGGCAAGTAATTATTAAGCCTAGTACAGTGATAGCTAATAAATGCTGTCATGTCAGAAGCCGTCACTTCGAGTCAGAGAATAAGGGTGCTGTCAAATCAGGTCAGAAAACAATTAATGCTTACACACTGCTTGGTTTATTGCAAATGCAAAAATTGCAAATGGCCGAGCCTTATGCGGCTCACTAGTTATTAAAGGCTCATGCGGCTGGGCAATTGTGCCAATGGTAGCCATGCGGCTGGGGGAATCTCGCCGCATGAAAATCCATGCGGTCAAGTACTGTTCTTCTCCTCAAATTCAGAGAAGAAAAACACCATGAGTCATACTTCCAAGCTCCATAATTCCATCATCCAGAGTCCAAATTCGAACTTCCATAGGTCAAATTTGGGTAAAATAAAATTTTCTACAACATGGAACCATCAAACAACAAGAACATGCAAGTTTAACAGATCAAAACCCATGAAAACCGAAATTACTTTAAAGTTAGATCTACAACAATCTAGCCATCAAATTGGAAAACTCCAAGTTCTAAACATGCTTAGAATGTAACAACAAAGAGAATGGAACAAACGAAATAGAAATCGTCCAACATTCGGCAAGGTGTACTTGCCTCTCTCTAATGGCTAGGGTTTGGTGGAAAAAGAAAATGAATGATGGTGAATGAGAAGGGAGAGAGAAAAAGTGGCTTATATAACAAGCTCAAGTGATCTCCACCATTCATTCCTCTCCACTCAATCTAAGCCATACACCTCCTCTCATAAAGAACCAACTAACCAAACCAAGTCCAAGCCAAACCAAACCAAGTCAAAGTGGAACCGAACCAAATAAAACCAAATCCAAGTTAAACCAAGTCATGAAAATCCCACTTAGGAAAATTTTAAAATTTCATGCAAATTGATAAATACGAAATACGGCTCAAATAAACACGTATCCGTATAAAATACCGATACAGTGAGACGGGTCTCACAGTACGCAATATATAACACCGTCTTTGAAACCTTTGTTGTTCTTGTCTTTTACTTATTTTGGAAAGACAAGGCACTGTACTTGCTAGATAGACTCAAGGTATCATCTTTAGTTGCCCAATCGGTTAATTATACACAAATGTAGATAGCCACCGACCGACTCATGTGGCTATATTCTCGCCTTTAACTACTCCTCATTTCTCAACCCTAGAATTATTATCGTGTCCTTCCAATTGTTCTTGAGCACTCGAGAATGATTCTAATCATTCACTTAAATCAAACTCTCAATCGAGGCGATTGGTCTCCAGTTTATCTCTAGGAACCACATCTCCCAAATGTCTAAATTATTCTCTTTGATCTACTCAATTCCTTATTACCCTCCAAATTGAATTATCGAAATTTTGCTACCATCACTAGCAACTCTTATTCAATTCCATAACCATGATAAATTTTGTATATATCGACTCCCAAAATTTTTTTAATGCATGGTTATGTTGAACGCCGTTTTATCGCCTCCTCCAAAATTTAATTGCATTTTGGTATTGACGAACTCTTCCTATCCCTCAAACCTATCTACCCTATAATTCCTAAATTTTGAGGACGAAATTCTTGTAAGTTGGATAGGATGTAAAACCCCTTGTCACTCCCCGATCCTGGAATACGTATTTTAATACGTAAACTGATAAATTGTCTTTACCTTGTATTTATACGATATTTATATACTGTATTTCTTCATGCATTTCTAAAAATATTTGACAAAATATTATTTCGTAATTTATTTTCTGTATTTGGGCCTACAGTTTTGGCTCATTTGGGTAACCTATTCTTGGTTCACCAATGGTTCATCATGAACCCTTTGTGTCACCCTCATTTCCCCGTATTTCGTATTATGCTCGTATTTGATTTTGGCACGTATTTTATTTTCCTGGACATGTGGTCTTTTGATTCTTGTAAACAGGTTTTAACCATGGCTTGGTTTTATTTTGTGGAGAATGTTTGGTTTGGTTTGGTTTGGTTCAACATGCTTGGAACACCATAAGCCTACACTCCACCTCCATTCCACCACAACACCCTCATTATAACCCACCTACTTCTCTCTCCTCCATAATTTCTTCATTAATTTCTTCTTCTTCTTCTTCCTCCACCCACACCTATAGGCAAGTGCATCTTGCCATTAAATAAGCACCACATTTTATTTGTTCATTAGCTAGATTAGGACATGGAGAACAACATTAGAACTTGGAATTTTGTGATTTGGAGACTCCATTGTTCTAGATCTAAGTTTTAGTTATTTTCGGAATTCCTTGGTTTTGATCTATTAAACTTTGATTTTAGCTTGTTTTGATGCTTCCATGTGGAAGAGAATTTAATTTTACTCAAGTTAGAACTTTGAAAATCTAAATTTGGTTTTGATTTGGCTAAGTTGTGAAGATTTGAACTTGGTGTTCTTGGTGTTCTTGAGAGTTCAGCCATGGTGGAGCTCTCGGCCAATGCTTTTTAGCACTTGGCCGATTGCGCACTATTCCCTGGCCTGCGCTCTTTAGTGCAAGGCCATTGCGCACCCTGACCCGTGCTCTTTAGCGCATGGCCATTTGCGCAAGATCCTCAGCCATGCTTGCGCTGCGCTGGATTGCGCTGGCGCAGGCCAGCCATGCGCAAGCCAGCCATGCGCAAAGCAACCCCTGCGCAATTCGACCATTGCGCAATCCATCTCTGCGCAACCAACTCCTGCGCAGTTCACTCCTGCGCAGTCTACCTTCTACGCAATCCATCTGTGCGCCATCTGCCCCTGCGCACTTGGCACCCTGCGCGGTTGGTACCCTGTGCAGCTCACCCTGCGCACTTGGCACCCTGCGCAGTGCATACCCTGCGCAACCAACTTGTCTATGATGAATTTGTTATTTCTTGATCTTGGCTCTTCTATAGTCCTATTTTTATATTAGTATTTTATTAGGTATTTTATGCCCATTTTATATCCTTACGCCTTTTGGCATGAACTTGATTTTGCTTAATATGTCTGGAATGACTATTGTACATAGCATGGTATGACAAGGAACTAGCCTAACTTGACAGTGACCCGTAGTGATGCACTCCTGACATGACCAACCTGACATGATAGTGGCCCGTCGTGGCGCACTCCTAACAAGTACCCTGACATGATTTATCTTGATAACTTGATAGTGGCCCGTGGCGGCGCACTCTTGACTTGACTTGACTTGATAACTTGACTTGACTTGCCTTGACACCGTGGGTGTTCCTGCTTGCTTGTTTGCACAATCCACTTGTCTTGTCTTGCATCATGTCTAGGACGTGACTTCCTGGGTACCACGGCCAGGGACTCGCACTAAATTGGATTAGGCTAATGATTAGATCAAACTAAAACATGAAGAATTCCCAGTCACAGGCAGTCTCGTTATCTGGGCGCTTTAATGGACTTGTAGCTTGCCGACGAGTAGAGCACATTTCCAGCACACTGTCATGTGTTGCACCCTCTAAGTCACCTAAGGGTACATTTGTCTCCCGGGCAATGTACCCACCTATAACTCTCAACCCGCGGAAGGATAACTGGATGGTCTGCAGGGCTTGGGACTGGAATTTCTCACTTGCATCTTGTTAGTAATTAGGCTTGTGATAACCCTAGTTAGTTAAAGTAGTAAGCCGTAGTACTTGCTTGGCCGATTGTGAATGAATGGTGTCCAGCCTTGTCTAAGTCTTGTCTAGCTCCAGTACCCGCTATCTCCTGAGCATGTTTGTTTTACTTATCTCTAACGATAAATGGGTAGAGACAGTGAGCTATTCAGGCGAAGGGGTACAATCCCGGTCCTTGTTTGGTTTAAGGATTGTAACCTGGCTCCCGGAATGGTTCCACGTCCCTAGTCGTTTATCGCCCTGTGTACTTTACTACTTGTACTTTTTTTATTCTTTATGTTCTGATATGCTAGCTTTTGTTCTTATTTGTGGCCTCCTTTGTGGCACTTGCTCTTTCTGGGGTTTGACCCAGCTGGTTTTGTGTGGCCAGATTTCGGAGCAGCTCCCGAGGATCTACCAAGCTTCCAGCCCAATGGTGACAACTAGACGAAACCCGGGCCAAGAGTGGATTTTCCTTTTTGTTTCACCCACTTATATGTAAATTTATTCTTTTGAGGCGTTTAGCCGACGAGCACCTGTTAGCTCGATGCACATTTACTTACTGTCTGCCTACGGGCTGTAAACATGATTAACAAATCCTAGGGTTGATCATGTATGACTGAACTCTTGCTAGTCCTATCATTTTGTACGACTAGCTTCATGATCATCCAATATGTAATATTTGGGACGCCTTATATATATATATTTGATGCTCTAACATCTTGTAACTCTGTTAATTGCTTGAGATTGAGACAATAGGATTGACCTTAAGAGACTGCTGGCTTGTAGTAAACCCTCATATCTAGACAGCCGTGACCGTATAGTTGAGATGTATTCTATTTCAATATACGTAGCTGGCTGTGTCTGCCCCCGCTCTCCAGTATTCTGGTTCTGGGGCGTGACACTTTGGTTCATCATGAACCCATAGGTTCAAGATTCTATATAATAACTCATCTCATTCTCTCTCCTCTCATTTATTTCCTCTTATTTATTTTCCTCCACCAACCAAGGTAAGTGCCAACTTGCTCAAGAGATGGATCCATAAATGTTGTTAATGTTTTCTTACAAAACTATTTGTCAAAATATGTTCTTCTCCTCATTCTATACTAGTTTAGAACTTGAAATTTTCCATTTTGAAGCTTTAATTTTTGTAGATCTAAGTTTTAACCATTTTCGGATCTTCTTGGTTTTGATCTAGCAAACTTCATTATTTTCAAGTTTTGATGGTTCTATGTTGTAGAGAATTTTATTCTACCCAATTTTGACCTTTAAAAAGTTGGATTTGGACTTATTTTGACCAAGTTATGGACTTTTGAAGCTTTGGGTTCAAATTATGGAGTTCTTGCTGATTTGGAGAAGACAGTGAGCAGTGTGCGCGAGCTTTCTAGCTTGCGCCACTGAGCTGCGTGCGCTCTTTAGCGCAGTGCAGTCTGACTCATACGCTGCCTTTTGGAGGCGTATGTCTTGCATACGCTGCCTTGAAGAGGAGTCATATGGAGTACATACGCTGACTTGAGGAGGAGTCGTATGGACCTCATACGCTGCCTTGAAGAGGAGTCGTATGGAGTACATACGCTGACTTGAGGAGGAGTCGTATGGACCTCATACGCTGCCTTGAAGAGGAGTCGTATGGAGTACATACGCTGACTTGCGCGTAGCCTGACCTGAGCGTAGCCTGACTTGAGCGTAGCCTGACCTGAGCGTAGCCTGACTTGAGCGTAGCCTGACTTGAGCGTAGCCTGACTTGAGCGTAGCCTGACCTGAGCATAGCCTGACTTGAGCGTAGCCTGACTTGAGCGCAGTCTGACCCTGATCCCTGTGCGCTCTGATCCCTGCGCGCACTTGACCCCAGCGCGCTCTGACCTGGACTCCCCTATACCTTCTATTTTTATATGTATATATTATATTGCATATATATACATATAAATGTTTGTGTATGCTATCTTTCCTTATGCCTTTTTGTCCTGAGCATGATATGAGCACTAATGTGACCCCGGTGAACAAAATGTTCCTACCTGATACTTGTACCTGAATGTCCCAGTTCTTGTTCATGCTCGACAAATGACTCGTAACTCCACGTGGCATATTTGCAATGATGCATTACAGTAAGGAGGGTAGAACATGTTGATATACTGATTGACATGGATCCTCTCTTGGGGTACTCGTACTTGAGTACGACTTTTAGGAGGATAACCATGCAGGCCACAGCATGTGAGTCCAAGATTTCACCTAGGGTTAAACTAGGCAACTAAATATATTAGATGCATGGGGAGGGCAGAATCCTGAGATCGTGTTACACCAGCCGCCTTGAGATATTGTCTTGACGCGCCGGCTGGTCTCCACGGATACTGTGTTATCTGTAACGAGCGAACGACTGTATCCGATTAATTCCTGCTATATATTATATGTTTTGGCAAGGTGGCCTTACGAGGGACCCGTGCTTAATAATATCTGTCTACGCGAACCCCTGGGTGGACTAGCCTTGCTGGAAAGATACGATCTGAGGATTTTGAAATAACATGATACGAGGATAACCTCGTCCCACTAGAAACTCGTAGACTTGATTGGCCGCGAAAATGACTTGCTTGTATCCTATTACCTTCCGCAAATAACTGAGGGAAGCGGACTGTTATGATACGTGATCCAACCCATGTTCTTGTTTGATTGTTGGGTTGGTTATCATACTATGACAGGCTGTGGACCGAAGTTATGAACGGAAGACTTATTCTGGTTGTGAAGTATTACTTCTGTGAATGACTGAGGAACATGGTCTATCATGGTACATGATCCAACCCATGTTCTTGTTTGATTGTTGGGTTGGTTATTGTGCTACGATAGGCTATCGACCGAAGTCACGATTAGGAGATTTTATTGTTTCTACCTTTTAACTTATGTGAAAGTTATAGAGTACGACACGTCCCGACTCCATGCGGCACCATTTGTCTTTGTTTGGTTGTAAGGGTGCCATATGGGTTCGAGGATGTTGCGCTACCCTATAATAGTAGCATAAGTATTACTATTATCAATCATTCTATTAACTGGGTTTTTAATCTGAACTCTTGTGCCCCTTTGGCGGTACTTGCTATTCGGGGCTGACCCCGCTGGTTTTGTTTGGCCAGATCTCGTAGCAGAGCCAGAGGACACGATCTTCCTCCCTGACATCCATGGTGCATACTAGGAGCATGGCGGTTCGGGGACTCGAGTGGGTTTCTTCTCCACCACTCCTGCTTATATTTTGTGCGGCATTTAGCCACCGGCACCTGTTAGCCGGATTACTTGATATTTTGTGTCTGTACAGAATTGTAAATAAACAGACTGCAGCTGTGTATAATTTTGTACTCCTGACTCTCTGAGATAGCTAAATTATAAAGCTAGTCTCTCATGATCATTTTGATGAAGCGTCGGGGACGCCTTACTGCTTTATCTTTAATGTTCATTTAATTGCTGATGTGACTTGGTTGATTGAGACATAGAACTCTGGGGGACCATAGGAGACTTGATTGTAGCATGTACCCCCTAGTCTCTCGACAGCCACGATCGCCGTATGACGTTACGTACCTCATATGGAGTAGCTGGCCTAGTCCGTCTCCGTATTTCGGTACTGGGGCGTGACACCCCTATTTTTTTAATTATTTTTTTAGACTTAAAAATGAATTTATACAATTTATGGTTTTATTTATTTTTTTATGACCCGATTTGGCCAATTCAGCCCGAACAGGGCCCGAACCAAATTTAAGCCCATGTGAGCATGTGGGATGACTAAGGTGGCCATATAGGAATATTTCATGTGTGTACAAATATTTTTAAATAATTTTGAGACTTGTTGAATATTTATTGACTTTTGGTATAAAATTTATGTTTTGTTAATAAAATAATATTTTACAAGATGGTACAATTTTTTTGGACCCATACATGGGTGAGCGGTAAAGTTTACCCATTGGGACGATTATTATTATTTTATTATTACTTAAGTTATTTTGTGGAGAATAAATAAATATGTTCATCCTATTTAAATATTATTATTATTATTATTTTGAGTTGGTTTATTGTGAATGGGAGTTATATATATATGTAAATATATTTAAATTTTTGGATAGTTGACTTTTAAATGGTATTTGGATTTTAAAAAGATTTTTGGAGTATTTATGGATATATATATATATATATATATATATATATATATATATATATATATATATATATATATATATATATCGAAGTTTTAGAAAAAAAAAACAATAGAGTGGTCGTCCCAATGGGGTGGGACCGACCACCCCAACCCAAAAGAATAAGCAGCAGCAGCATATATAGCATGCGTGCCCCCACAACACAACAATTAGCATTAGGTAGCAGTAACCATGGATTGGCCGAACCCATCCTAATATATATATACATACATATATATATATGTAACTCTCTAATGAAAAACCCTAATCTCCTTCCTCCTTCTTCCTCCTCTCTCCTACCTCCTCCTCCCTCTCCTCGGCATGCATGTCCAACCTCGCCGGAGCGACAGCTGTCCCGTCTCCCGGTCGACAACAACAACAGATTCCAACTTTAAGGTATCCAACTTCCCCGTTTGATTTCTCTCTCGACTTAAGTCCGTTTTTAGATCCGTAAATTCGTGTAGAAAGCCCACATGACCCTCTTTGAGATCCCCCAGGTGGATTTCGACATGGCCATCCAACTTGCTCAAAAAATCGAGACGAAGTTGGAGAAAAACTACTTTTCTGAAATATTAAAAACTGTTTTGAAACATCAACTTGTCGGCCACTTTTCTCGCTGTCCATTAAACTTTCGTAAAAACTAATTGAAGGCAGTCAAAGACAACATAATCGAGATTGTAATGCACCTTCTGGATTCATTTTTCATCTAGTATGTAGAAAGTGACACGTTGTTAAAGTTTTTCGAAAAATTATAAATTATGTTTTCAAAAAAGTGGAAAAACACCCAATACGGCATGCGCCCCGACAAACCGGGCGACGTGGTCGTGCACTATACGCATCGAAAGGCGCGTATGGATGTTGTTGACGTGTGAAAACTGACGGAACCCGATTTTGTTACATGTACGCGACGAAATCAGTGCGTATCCGTCGAGATACCCCCGTATCGACCCTTTGCAAATTAAGTCACAAATTTGTGCACACTCATCATATCGCGATAAAACTTGCGCCATTGGACTCGAAATATTTTTCTGGTCCTGTGAGCCAAGTTTGGTCCGATTCTGAGACCGTTGATCGGGACGCTATTTTGGCGGGCCCACAATCCCACTCAATGGGCGATTTTGTGCACAGCCCACCAGAATCCAAAATTAGACATACCGTTGGATTCGTCTCATCAAAACAAATCTGTAGACATGTAGTTTGACGACGTTAGAGACCGTAGATATTGGCACGTATTTCGGTGCAAAGCGGGTCCAACGACGGACATCGTTTTGACCTGAAATTACGCTTTTGCCCCTGTTCCAGAATTTAACTTTTGGACAGACATTTCCTAGGCATATCTTTTATTCCAAACTCGTTTGTGATGTTTGTTGCAGCATCCGGAGTCATCTGCAGGATTTGGCTTTTCTTGCTTCGTTTATTTGTCTGTTCGAGCTACTGGATTATTCCCTGTTGCACATAATCTCAGGCAAGATACCTTGCCATTATACTGTTTACATTCAGTTTGCATTTTATTATATATCACTGTTCATTTATTTCCAGTTCTTACCGTCCTTGATTTACTGTCTGCTCAGTGATATTAGATATACTTTGTTATTATCCTTTGATTGCATGTGGACTTAGAGTTAAGAGACTACCGTCTGTAGTGTATCGCATATACCTTGACACAGTTGTACCACGAGGATGTGTGAGATGAGTAGCATGTAGAGGCTCTTGTGTGTGGGCCGATCCCCCATGCGCATGCGATAGGGCTAACTGCTAATAGAGGCATGTTAGGAGACTTAGCAGTTAGTAGAGGTATATGAGACATGGATGTGACTCTATTAGGCATTGGGTGGGAAGAACAGTTCCTTAACGTATGGGCCAAGTATGCACTTCCCTATTGCCGTTTATCTCCGCGAGAGATACGGTCCTGGATCCTGATACTGATTTACTGCTGGACTCTGACATTCGATGAATGTTATGCTTTGAGGTCCCTGGTATCCTGATGGGGCCATACCTGAGATTATTGCTACTGAGCCAGAGTGCCCATGCGTTGGAGGTTTGTTCTTAACTGCATGAACACCGTAGTACGGTTAGATTACCTTATTGTTGTATTGTCACTTACTTTCTTTGTGGCATATTTTGTATTCAGTTTTTATGGCATGTTCTTCCTGTATCTTGTTACGTCCCTCTGAGGACCTGGTTATCTCTCCAGGTGTGTGCTTCTGTAATTTTGCAGGTGTTCTAGCCAAGGCCGTGATCTTCTCCATTCTTTCGAAGACGATTGCGCTTTGTTCGTCTCGTTATTTTATCGATCACTTCTTGTACATTTTATTTGAGATAGTTGGTAGTGGACTTTGTCTCCGTCCAACGATTGTATACATGATAAATTCAAAGTTGCTTTTATATCATTTATTTATCTAGTGGATGAGATTTAGTTATTATGATTCTACTGCATTTTACAGCTTATGTATACATACAAGGTTTCCATATATTGGAGTGTACTTCGTATGTATACAGCTGGCATGTCGATGTACCTAGTCCTACGTATTTTGGGACTGGGGCGTTACAATTGCCATGCAATTATATTAGCTAAATGCATGCAAAACTAATAATTAATGCATGCAAGGTTATTAATGCATGCAAGCACTTTAGGCATTGGCTGATGCTTTGTAAATGTCATACAATTGCAATTATATGCAAAGAAATGCATGCAGGTGTAGCTAATGCCATGCGGCCTAAGCTTTGCGTATGCGGCCAACTATGAGCATGCGGCCACAACTGGCATGCGGCCAAAATATTATTGGCATGCAAATATTGCTAAGGGCCATGTGGCCTAGCAATTCAGCTAAAGGCCTATGCGGCCACAAGGATCGGCCATGCAATTAAATGTTAATTGTATGCAAGCACACATTAGCAAGGCCATGCGGCCAGCTGCAATGCATGCGGCCAAGCAATAGAAGAAAAGCCATGCGGCCAGAGTAAAAATTTGCAAGCAGATGCAAATGCATTATTATATATAAGCCTGTGCGGCCAGGTTAGCACTTGCTTAGCAAATGCAAATGCATTAATATATATATAAGCCTATGCGGCCAGGTTAGCACTTGCTTTAGCAAATGCAAATGCATTAATACTAATGCATATTAATACATTAAATTACCAAGCCTAATGCATTAAATATTATTAAAGGGCCATGCATGCAAGCATGCGGCCAAGCTACTGTATGCAAGCAAGCTGCATTAAAAATATGCATGCTTGCTAATGTATTAAAATATACAAGGGCCATGCGGCTCAGGAATAATTAATGCTCATGCGGCCAATTAGATTAAATACTCAATTAAATGGCCATGCGGCTGGGAAATATTAATGGCTCATGCGGCTCAGCAACTCAATGTTGCATACGGCCAAAGTGCAATTAATGGCTCCCACAGAAAACATGTCCATGGAAAATACCATGGCCTCCATGCTCCTCTAAACAACGATAGGAACCCAAATCTAAACTCCCGTAGGTCAAATTTGGGTAAAATAGAATTTTCTACAACATGGAACCATCAACTAGCAAAAATATGCAAGTTTGATAGATCAAAATTCATAAAAACCGAAAATACCACAAAACTAGATCTATAAGAAGTTAACCACAGAAATGAAAAATGCTAAGTACTAAAGTGGGTTAGAAACACATGAGGAAGACAGTGGAACAATAAAAATGGACTTCCTCCATGAAGCAAGATGCACTTGCCTACAACTTCCACTCTCTCAGGTTGGTGGAGGAGTAATTGTGAAGAAGAAGAAGAAGAGTTAATGAGGAGAGATAAATGAGTGGGAGTTAATAAATAAAGAGGGTGGTGGTAGGTGGGGTGGGTTCACAACAAAACCGAACCAAGCCAACAAGCCGAACCGAACCAAGATAAACCCATCAATGAAATGCCAAAATAAATCAAGCAGGGAGACATACAATACGGGTCAAAATACGTACACGTATTCCAAATACGTGATACAAGATATGGGCATTACAACTCTACCCACCTTAAAAGAATTCCGTCCTCGGAATTTAATCAAGAGGCTAGAGAGACAAGGACAAGCTATATTAAGCAATCAATCAAACAATCAATCATGCAAGCAAGGAATTTGAAGGTAGAAGGAAGAGGGAAGACATCCTGCTAGGAACCTCTCTGTCGGTTCTGAATTCGAGCTTGGGTCGGGTCATACTGCTGGGGTCTCTGTTGCTGGAATGCCTGGGCCTGCGTCGGCAATGGCCTCAGAAATGGGTACTGCTGCTGCTGCTGGACTGGTGCTGGTCCTCTAATTGAAGGACTAGAGAAGGCTGATGAAGATGAACTCCCCCTGTTAGGGCAGTTCCCAACCCTGTGGTCCGGGGCACCACAAACCAAGCACAAACTCTGTGCTCTGCGACACTCTGATACCACATGCCCCGGCTTTTTGCAGTGTGAACATCCCACTACGGAAGACTGCTTCTGCTGCTGGGGGTGCATCGGGGCTGAATGTTGAACTGACGTCACTGAGGCCACCCGCCTCGGAGCTCCAATGGTCAAAGCTCTAGCCGTTGGGGCTGGTGCTGAAGACTGATTTATCTGACCATGGGATCGCTTTCAACCCCCGGTCCTGTCCACGATCCTCTGGGAGGTATACTCATGCCTCCTAGCTGCCCTCAATATCGCATCAAAAGTCTGATGCTCAAACTGCTCCACTGCCCACAAAATCTCGAGATGGAGCCCCTGTTGGAACCGCTGGGCTCGGTCTAATAATGTCCTGATGAGACCCACCAAAGTGCTATCATCGGGCTATGCAGGCTGGACTGGCTGGACTGGTGGCTCTCCTCCGGTAGGTACGACTCTGGAGGCTACTCCTGAATACTGGGCTTGATCTCTAGGTTGCAGCTGGTCCACGGGAGGTGCTCCGCCTTGCTGATCGGCAGATCCAGGAACAATGCCGCTGAAGAAGACGACATAGGGAACAATAAGGAAGGACCAGGACAGATCAACGATACAAGCATGTGATCAGGTCAAGATTCTCAGGGATTTAAAGATACGATCAGAGATCAAGACGAATACTGATTGAGACATCTATTCGGTAAACCCTCACATATCTTGATTTACAAGACCTGCATGGGCCACCACTTAAACCATGTCACGTTCCAGAACCAGAATACTGGAGAGCGGAGGCGGACATAGCCAGCTACGTATAATGAAATAGAATCCATCTCACTATACGGTCACGGCTGTCTAGATATATGAGGGTTTAACTACAATCCATCAGTCTCCTATGGTCAATAACAAGCCTAATGTCTCAATCTCAAGCAAGCAAGTAAAGTTACAAGATGTAAGATCACCAAATATACAATAGTAAGGCGTCCCAAATATTACATATTCAGCTGATCATGAAGCTAATCGTTACAAAATGTGAGGACTAGCAAGAGTTTAGTCATACATGATCAATCCTAGGATCTGTCAATCATGTTACAGCCCGTAGGCAGACAGTAAGTAAAATGTACACGAGCTAACACTTGCTCGGCGGCTAAACGCCTCAAAAGAATAATTTTTACAATAGAGTGGGAGAGCCAAAATAAATTCACTCGTTGCCAAGATTCCTTCTAGTGGTCACCATCTGGCTAGAAGGTCGGTAGATCCTCTGGAGTTGCTCCGGTATCTGGCCATACAAAACCAGCTGGGTCAGATCCCAGAAAAAGCAAATGCCACAAAGGAGGCTTTACTTAGGAACTAAAACCAGCAATTAGCACAAGAGTATAATTAAATAATAAAGACAGTAATTAAGGAAAAGCAGGACAGGTGATATACGATGAGATAACCATGAGACTATTCAGATAACCAGGTTACAACCCGTAAACCAAACAAGGACCGGGGTTGTAACCCTTCGTCTGAACAGAACTTGGTTTCTCTACCATTTATCAGCAAGATAAAATAAGAAATCAGGACATGTAATAATCTTGTACAGGATCAAGACAAGACTAGACAGATTATACCTCATCCAGCAATCACGGCCAAGCAATAAGTACGGCTTGATACTTTAACTAACTAGGATTATCACAGGCCTAGTTACTAGCAAGATGCAGCGAGATTATTCTACAGCCACAAGCCCTGCAGACCATCCAGGTTACCCAGGTCGAATATTAGTACAATAAGGGTGCAACACATGACAGTGTGCTGGAAATGTGCCCTACTCGTCGGCAGGCTACAGATCCCAAGTGGGGCGCCCAGATAACGGGATTGCCTGTAGCTGAAAAAATCTCTTCATGACTACTGGATTATTCTAGTTATTAGCCTTAGCCATTTTAGTAGGTACCCCTGACCGTGGTACTCAGGGGTCCGTGCCCTAGACATGATGCAAGACAAGACGGGTCCATTTGTACAAGCACAATCGTCCATGGTGTCCAGGTCATTCATTCTTGTCATGTCAAGCTAGCCGTCGCAACAGCATATCGAGATATATCATGTCGGGTTCGCTGTCAAGAGTGTGCCACGGTGGGCCACTATCAAGAATTATCATGTTAAGTCTACTTGTCACGAGTGTGCCACGTCTGGCCACTGTCATGTCACGTCATTGTCAAAAGTGCACCATAATGGGTCACCATCGTGTCAGGGAACATATTAAAATTTATGGCACAAACGTACAAGTGTAATTAAATATTAGCAGGAGCAAGGGCCGTGGGGGACTCATGCGGCTCAGGAAAAATTGTCGCATAAAATTGCTATGCAACAGTACATATGCGGCCAAGCAAGTCACTTGGCCATATGCGGCCAAGGCAATTAAATGGGTCACATGCGGCTCAGGTTGTTGAACCATGCGGCCACAAATATTTCTTATGCGGCCAGTCATGTGCTGATGGCCCATGTGGCCAACAAGAATTCTTGGCCATGCAGCCAACAAGAATTCTTGGCCATGCGGCCAACAAGAATTCTTGGCCATGCAAATATTGCTAATACTAATAATGCATGCAAAATATTGCTAACAATGCATGGCCACGTGTAGCACTAATTATTACCATGCGGCCAGCTTAGGTTCCCATGCGGCTAGCAATATGGATTTATTCCATGCGGCTCACATTAGTTGGCCAAAAGCAATTGCTAAAAGGTATGCAACAGTGGCATGCATTTGCATGCCATTTATTGAAAGGCCATGCCATGCGGCCGAAATGAATAAGCATGCAAGAACCAAGGTCATGCAAATATGCTTAAACTAATGTATTTAATAATTGCCATGCAATTATATTAGCTAAATGCATACAAAACTAATAATTAATGCATGCAAGGTTATTAATGCATGCAAGCACTTTAGGCATTGGCTGATGCTTTGCAAATGCTATGCAATTGCAATTATATGCAAAGAAATGCATGCAGGTGTAGCTAATGCCATGCGGCCTAAGCTTTGCTTATGCGGCCAACTATGAGCATGCGGCCACAACTGGCATGCGGCCAAAATATTATTGGCCATGCAAATATTGCTAAGGGCCATGTGGCCTAGCAATTCAGCTAAAGGCCTATGCGGCCACAAGGATCGGCCATGCAATTAAATGTTAATTGTATGCAAGCACACATTAGCAAGGCCATGCGGCCAGCTGCAATGCATGCGGCCAAGCAATAGAAGAAAAGCCATGCGGCCAAAGTAAAAATTTGCAAGCAGATGCAAATACATTAATATATATAAGCCTATGCGGCCAGGTTAACACTTGCTTAGCAAATGCAAATGCATTAATATATATATAAGCCTATGCGGCCAGGTTAGCACTTGCTTAGCAAATGTAAATGCATTAATATATATATAAGCCTATGCGGCCAGGTTAACACTTGCTTTAGCTAATGCAAATGCATTAATACTAATGCATATTAATACATTAAATTACCAAGCCTAATGTATTAAATATTATTAAAGGGCCATGCATGCAAGCATGCGGCCAAGCTACTGTATGCAAGCAAGCTGCATTAAAAATATGCATGCTTACTAATGTATTAAAATATGCAAGGGCCATGCGGCTCAGGAATAATTAATGCTCATGCGGCCAATTAGATTAAATACTCAATTAAATGGCCATGCGGCTGGGAAATATTAATGGCTCATGCGGCTCAGCAACTCAATGTTGCATGCGGCCAAAGTACAATTAATGGCTCCCACAGAAAATATGTTCATGGAAAATACCATGGCCTCCATGCTCCTCCAAACAACGATAGGAACCCAAATCCAAACTCCCGTAGGTCAAATTTGGGTAAAATGGAATTCTCTACAACATGGAACCATCGACTAGCAAAAATATGCAAGTTTGATAGATCAAAATTCATGGAAACCGAAAATACCACAAAACTAGATCTATAAGAAGTTAACCACAGAAATGAAAAATGTTAAGTACTGAAGTGGGTTAGAAACACATGAGAAAGACAGTGGAACAATAAAAATGGACTTCCTCCATGAAGCAAGATGCACTTGCCTACAACTTCCACTCTCTCAGGTTGGTGGAGGAGTAATGGTGAAGAAGAAGAAGAAGAAGAGTTAATGAGGAGAGAGAAATGAGTGGGGGTTAATAAATGAAGAGGGTGGTGGTAGGTGGGGTGGGTTCACAACAAAACCGAACCAAGCCAACAAGCCGAACCGAACCAAGATAAACCCATCAATAAAATGCCAAAATAAATCAAGCAGCGAGACATACAATATGGGTCAAAATACGTACACGTATTCCAAATACGTGATACGAGATATAGGCATTACAGTACGGGGCACGGTGCTGCGCTACAGGTGGCCTAGCTCCCTCTATCTAATCCATGATACTCAAGTAACATCCACACTGATATTTCATTCCACCATACTAGGGCACCATCTATTTGGTATCTATTCTGAAATCTAATAATCATACCCGTATATCCAGAACCATGTTACCAGAATTTCCGTTACGCTAGTTAGTACAATAGCGATAATCCATAGAGTCCACAACTAAGATACATATACCTCTAGAATCATGGTATTTAAAAATTTTGCATTACCGCTAGCGTGGCTGCGAAAACTTTAAATTCCCACACCCGAGAAATACATCCAAAATTAGACTCTATTCCATCGCCAAACCAGCCAATATAGCTGTAGAAGACTCTAGATTCTATGACTAAGACAACCTAGCCCATAATGTTATCTTGGTAGAAAATCAAGTCAATAATGAATACCAAGAATCAAATTCAACGATGAACAAGAAAGTAGACAGAAACTGTCGGAATCGAATTTTAAGACAGTTCATAATGTGATCCTCAAGGGTTATTCCGAGAATCTTCTCAAATAGTCCTAACTGTGATTGAGTAACTCTCTATACTGCCTAATCCTATATCCTAATAGCAGGATCTGTAATGCCTGTGGTTCGTATTACGTATCTTGGTATACGTGTACGTATTTTGACTCGTATTGCATGTCTCCCTGCTTAGTTTATTTGGCATTTTCATTGCTTGGTTCACCTTGGGATTGGTTCGGCTAGGCTTGGGTTTGCTTATTTAGTTCATCATGAACCAAGTGGAGAACCCCTACCTATCACCACCATCTCCATTTATTAACCCCAACCACCTTTCTCTCTTTTTATTCAATTTTCTCATTACTGCTCTTCCTCTTCTTCTTCCTCACCGAACCCCCACCGTAGACAAGTGTAACTTGCTTCATGAAGGAACTCCCATTTTATTGTTCTATTTTTTCTCCACAAGATTCTAAGCCTCTTTAGTATTTAGTGTTTTCAAATTCCACGGCTCCTCCCTTGTAGATCTGAGTTTCTAGTATTTTCGATCTTTTTAGTTTTGATCTACTAAAATAGCTTGTTTTCGAAAATTAAGAGCTTTATGTAGTAGGCCTCATGATTTGGCACAAGTTGGGTTTCGGGATGGCCGAGTTTCACCAAGTCCTGGCCGAGATGGAGTTTCCTTGAGTTCAGAGCTTTTACGCATGTTGACCTTGCCATATGGAGAAGATATAGTTTTACGCACACGTATTACGTGCCAGCGTATTGTTCAGCCTTTTACGCTCACGTCTTAACGTGTTTGCGTAGTGCCCCTTTACGCTCACGCATCGCGTGCCAAGCGTACTCGTTTTACGCTGAGCTAATCGATTTTACGCTCGGGGCTCCCCCGTTCGCGTAAAATCGAGCTAGCGTAAAATCCCTAGCACGATCCGGCTCTCATGAGCGTAAAGTTTGCCGAGTGTTCCTCGCGTAAAGCTTCCCTCGCGTAAAGCTTTGATCGAGAGTTGGCATGCGTAAATCTTACGAGCGTAAAGCCCGACTAGCGTAAAACCCCACCCACATGTACCCTTGCTCGCGTAGAGCTATCTTACCTTGCTCTTGCTAGCGTAAGCCATTTTACGCTTGAAGGCCCCTTGGTCTAGCGTAGTAGTACGTGCGTAGAGACTTGAGTTCCTATGGCGTACACCTTTACCCTTTTTTTTATATTTTTACGCCCATTTTATATCCTTACGCCTTTTGTCATGAACTTGATAATCACGAATTTATCCAATATGTTTGGAGTGATAATTGAACATGGCATGGTATGACAAGTATACCTGACATGATTATCTCGATTGCTGTTATGACGGCTAACATGACATGACATGACCTGACAAGAATGATTGACAAGAATGATTGACCTGGACACCGTGGACGATTGCGTTTGTACAAATAAACAAGTACTGTCTTGCATCATGTCTAAGACGGGGACCCCTGAATACTACGGTCAGGGGCACCTACTGAAATTGACTAAGGCTAATTAACTAGAATAATTCAGTAGACATGAAGAGATTCCCAGCTACAGGCAATCCCGTTATCTGGGCACATTCAGTGGACTTGTAGCCTACCGACGAGTATGGCACATTTTCAGCACACAGTCACGTGTTGTATTCTTCATAAACGGACATTCGACCTGGATAACCGGATGGTCTGCAGGGCTTGTGGCTATTAGGATAATCTCACTGCATCTTGCTAGTAACTAGGACTGTGATAACCCTAGTTAGTTAAAAGTATCAAGCTGTACTCATTGCTTGGCCGTGATTGATTGGATAGAATTTAGCCCAGCTTAGTCTTGCCCCGATCCTGTATAAGATTGTTACATGACGGGATTATTTATGCTTGCCTTAACAATAAAGATCAGTGGTCCAGTTCTGTTCAGGCGAATGGTTACAACCCCGGTCCTTGTTTGGTTTAAGGGTTGTAACCTGGCTCCCGGAGCAGTTCTGTGTCCTCTCTTCGTTTATTGTCTTATTATAACCCCTGACATGCTCATCATGTTTCACCTTACTTCAACAGCATGATTAATTATGTATAATGGCCTTAGCAATAAATATCAGGGGTCCAGTTCTGTTCAGGCGAAGGGTTACAACCCCGGTCCTTGTTTGGTTTAAGGGTTGTAACCTGGCTCCCGGAGCAGTTCTGTGTCCTCTCTTCGTTTATTGTCTTCACTGTACCAATAGTATTTGAGACAGTTTCTATTCAAGTAAAGGGTTGCAACCCCGGTCCTTATTTGGTTTAAGGGTTGTGACCTGGCTACTTGAATGTTTTCTTCGTACTCAGTTTACTGTGTGTTATCTCTATTATTATCAGTTCTTTATTTATTATTTATCTTTAATACTCTATTGTGATATGCTGGTTTTAGTTTCTAAGTGAAGCCTCCTTTGTGGTACTTGCTCTTTCTGGGGTCTGACCCAGCTGGTTTTGTGTGGCCAGATATCGGAGCAGCTCCAGAGGTTCTACCTACCTTTCAGCCAGATGGTGACCACCAGGCGTAACCCTGGCAACGAGTGGGTTTCTTTTGTCCTCCCACTTAATTGTAAAATTATTCTTTTGAGTCCTAATTAGAGCAACACATGTTATAAAGAGTTCAATTTAAAATGATAGAAATTTATAATGTAATCTACATGTTTCTAAGTCAATCTACGTCAAGTCAACTCTTGGTCAACTCTAAGTCAACTCTGGTCCACCTCGGGTCAAACTAGGAGTCAAGGTTAAGCTTCTATGGTTTTGGTCAAACTTAGATTAGTCGTCAACATGTATGATACTTAGGATATATTAATATATATACATACTACATATATCCTTACCCATATAGTACCACCCGAACACATACATATAGATATCATATATCAAGTATATACATATCCTCACTATGAACCATAACCTATATCTATATACTCTCATAATATATATAGATACTATATAACTCAAAAATATATATACATATCTATATAACCCTTCCACAATCTAACATCACCTACTCAAACTCAAACATTTAGATACTAACCCACTAATACTAGGATACCATATCAACTTTGGTCATATCGGCATCCCAATACCAATACCTTGGTTGGAATCCAATACCTTAATTTGGGTAAACCTAACCTTACCTTGATATCTTGATACCTTACCTTAGTACCTTGATACCATACATTGGTCATAACATAAACTAATCATTTACCTTGAAGGTAAAGGTAATTCATATTTACCTTAAGATACTAACTTGGTATCATGAGATACCAAGATACCCCTCAATTATCTAATTAACTAACTGTCTAATGTACTAACATAGCATCTTAACTAATATCTAACATATAACCTATAGAGACTAATTTGCTAACATACCAATATCTAGAACTAACATAACCTACTAACATATCAATATCTAACATACTAGATATCTAACAACATATCAAATATCTAACAAAATACTAACCTCTACTATCTAACTAACACTCATACTAACAAATATTACCTAACAATAATATACATATATGTACTATATCATACATATACTCTATGATACCTACATTCACTTAATACCATACTACATAGGCTCATAGGTTACACAAAATACCTATGTCGTATAGTCACTCTTCTACTTAAAATCAATACTATACCAATTGGACCTTCCTAAATTCTAGGATTAAAATAAGTTGTAGCTCTTTGTGTTAGCTTTCTGAAACTTCAAACGGATCGCATTTTTGTGTCCGGAAGCTCCCGAAATCGCAAAAACATCGAAACACGTTTGTCTTTCGGACAGCTGACACTCAAATAGTTTTACAGAAAGTTCTAGAACGGTTTTTGGCTTATTAAAATATATATATATATATATATATATATATATATATATATATATATATATATATATATATATATATATATATATATATATATATATTTGGAAAGCTAACTTCGATACGGTTCTTTTAAAAAATGGAAGATTAATCGGAGTTCTGAGCTAAAAGTTATGGTATTTCTAAGTTGCTATGGTTACTAAAAATGTGTATGAATATTATGACGAATTTGGGTTATTTTGGACAAAAGAAACACAAGTAGGCCAAGATACTTGGATAATAACATAGGTATCCAAATAAAACTTATTCTAACCATCCTAACTAAAATCAATCCACTCTCTAACCATTCTAAAACTGAATTTAAAACACAATTAATCCTATTAGGCAATAAACCAAACATATGGGGTGTCCTAATTTGGGATCTATCAAGTAGGACACAAAATACATATCTAAAATCCTCAAGAGAGCTCCAAATGGCCTCAAATTTGAATCTAAAGGGGGTACAAGAATGGGGGTGGATCCTATGGATTCAAAACTAACTAATATGCATAGAAAATCAATTTAGATGGTTGGTTTTACCTATTGGGAGTGGGATCCCAATGATACTCTCAAGGACACGGCTACGATACGTAGATCCTTCCAAAATGGACACTTCTTCTTGCACTTTGCTCTAAATCTTTGCTAGCACCCTCCCTTGGTAGTATGAGAGGATTGGATGGAAGTTTTGGTGGAGGAATGAAGAGATTTGGAGATCAAATCAAAGAAGGAAGCTCTCTAATTTGGAGAAGAATACTTTGTGAACACTACTAAAATCTGCTCAATTGGCGACGTATATTTAGCGACGTTAGATTAACGTCGCTAAATTGTGTACATTAGCGACGTTTTATATAAACGTCGCTCATAGTCGCTACTAGCGACGAACCAAGCGACGTAACAACGACGTACATTAAGCACATGACCCAGTCGTCGCGAAACGTCGCTGGGACGTCGCTAGTAGCGACGCATTTAGCGACGGTAGTTCAAGCGTCGCTAAATTCTAATTATATCCCCGCCCTAACGTTTCATTTCCTACTATTTTCCTCTCTCACTCTCTCTCCTCCCCGGTGCTCTCACTCTCTCCGGTGGTGACTCTCACTCTCTCCGGCGACGACTCTCACTCTCTTCGATGACTCTCCTCCCTCTCTCTCTCTCTCTCTCTCTCTCTCTCTCTCTCTCTCTCTTTCCGTCTGTTTTGGTTGTTGGTGGTTTGGGGGGGTACGGGTGGCTCGGAGGAAGGTGCAGGGGGGATGCGGGTGGTTGGGGGTGAGTGGGGGTGGCTGGGGGTAGGGCAGGGGGGACGAGGGTGGTTGGGGGAAGGGAGCTAGGGTTAGGGTTCGGGTTAGGGTTTATTTTCCATTCGGCGCTCTCACTCTCTCCGGCGCTGTCACTCTCTCCGGTGACTCTCCTCCCTCCCCTCCGGCGCTCTCACTCTCTCTCCTCCCCCCCTCCGGCTGTCACTCTCTCCGGCGACTCTCCTCCCTCTCTGCTATGTGGTACTCTTCTCCTCCCTCTCTCTCACTCTCTCCGGCGCTCTCACTCTCTCCGGCACAGGGAGAACGAGGGCGGCTGGGGGAGGGGAGCTAGGAGTAGGGTTCGGGTTAGGGCTAGGGGTGGTGTAGGGGGGTGGCTTGGTCAGGGGAACCGATAGTGCCAAAAAATCTGATAATTTAGTAATAATTATTTGTTTTCCGACACCAAAAAATGTGATACTACGATTCGAACGCACCGATAGTGCCGATATTTATAACAAGTAGTTTTGTTGGTTGGTTAATTGGTAACATGGTGATCGAGACATATAGTCCCTGCAGCCATTCGACTGGCGAGGCAGAAACTATGGTACGACATGGTGATCAGGACATAGTCCCTGCAGCCATTCGTCTGGCGAGGCAAAAACTATGTAGCCGTAGATAAAGTTGACTGTCCTGCGACCCTCATCCCTCGGCAATGATGATACGACAACCTATCACTATATCTTATATAGCAGTAGATGACGTTTTAGTATTACATTATGTGAGTTCATCTTGATTCTGTTACATTCTTCAGATACTACATACTAGATTCGATAAGAACGTATACTACACCATATGTACAGAACATAGATGATTCATACTAATGTATGCTAGAATAAATTTTGGATTGCGTTCTGAGCCATCCATTCTCACACTTAAAACACATGAATTAGGACAACCAACCGGAGAGAATACTCTGAGAGATCCATCAGAGTAGGACGTATACTCTGAGAGATCACCTTTACAAGAATGATATCAGTAGTAAGATTGAGTGTTGGAGGAGATATTATCATAGTGTACGTCCTACTCAGATGGGTCTCTCACCGTTACTATTTTTTTCTGACAGTATGGTAGATGTGCTGCATCAACAGATTCTTGTTCTGAGCCAAAACTGTCCCGGAGCTCAATTGGACATCCTTCGTATAGAGCTCGAGCGAGAGGTTCCTGACAGCATGATGGTCTCCTTTGTCAAAGGATTCTTGCTCGTCCCACAACCTTTGTGGGATGAGCACGAATCCTTTGACAAAGGAGACCACCATGCTGTCAGGAACCTTTCACTCGAGCTCTACACGAAGGATGTTCAATTGAGCTCCGGGACAAAGTTTTGGCTAGAGCAAGAATCTGTTGATGGAGCACATCTACCATGCTGTCAGAAAAAAATAGTAACGATGAGAGACCCATCTGAGTAGGACGTACACTTTAATAATATCTCCTCCAACACTCAATCTCACTACTGATATCATTCTTGTAAAGGTGATCTCTCAGAGTATACGTCCTACTCAAGGATGTCCACTCGAGCTATGGGGCAAAGGATTGACTCAGAGCGGATTTTTGGACAGAGATGACGAAGAAGATGGCTGCCAAAGCTTATGTAAGTTTTCTAATTCTTTATACGTATTATATTTTTGTCATTTTGTATTACAGATACTCTGAGTAATACGGAATGGTTCGATATATACCGATACTCTGAGTATTATACCATTCCTATGTGTATCGGTATCACAATCACAATACCGATACTCGAGTATCGCATTGATACTTAAGTATCACATCTGATAGTTCTCTCACTTATTTGTCAATTACTGTATTTCAGTTCTAGTTAGTTTTATGTGATTCTCTGATAGTTCTTTCATTCATTTTCAACCGCTCTCCCCTGTGAATATTGATTTTACCAGATGGCACCCATGACCCGAGGAGCGGTACGTCGTTTGAGGGAAACAGTGAATGCTGAGGTGGCTCCTCCTACTGTTAAGGAGGAAGTGGCACCGGTAGCTAGTGAGACCGGGAGTTCTATTCATCCAGCACCGGTAGCTAGTGGGACCGGGAGTTCTATTGATGCAGCACTTGCAAGGGACTATATCCATCCAAACGTCGTTGATCCTACTTTTTCGAGGTGGTTGCGTGATCGTATCACTGAGCGTTTGCGTGAGCTGCGTGGTTCTCATTAGCTATTAATACTTATGTGTATTGGACTATTTATATTATGGGTTATTTTTGTATTAGACTATTTGTATTGGACTACATATATAAATTAGTATTGTGTCAATCTCTGGATTGTATTGGACTACGACATGGTGATCAGGACATAGTCCCTGCAGCCATTCGACTGGCGAGGCAGAAACTATGTAGCCGTAGATAAAGTTGACTATCCTTCGACCCTCATCCCTCTGTAATGATGATACGACAACCTATCACTATATCTTATATAGTAGTAGATGACGTTTTAGTATTACATTATGTGAGTTCATCTTGATTCTGTTACATTCTTCAGATACTACATACTAGATTCGATAAGAACGTATACTACAACATATGTACAGAACATAGATGATTCATACTAATGTATGCTAGAATGAATTTTGGGTTGTGTTCTGAGCCATCCGTTCTCACAACATGAAGGATCAGTGCTTTTTAGTTCTCTTCCATCCATCCATTCCTCTGTTCTGATCAAGCCTCTTCCTTTCTCCTCTAATCCACCATGGCTCTGGACCCATCTGCTCCTCCCTACTTTCCTTCTTCTTATTTGACTCTCTCAGCCACATATGATATCCAGCTCAAGTGTAGAGGCGGGGGAGAAGAAGTGGGCAGGATTAGGAGGCCGGGGAAGCAGCACAGCCGGCGGCATGACCTGGAGGAAGTACATAGGTTTTCTTTAACATCCGTAGGAGAACTATAAGGATATATCTTTTTACAACATGTCACCTTGTCAAAGACCCTTAATGTGAATATCACGTTACCGCGGTGTCGGAAGACCAACATGTCATAATTTTCTAAGCCGAGTGCTTTGACATAATCCTTCCAACTAGAGGAAAGAGTTGGGAGGATTATGTCAAAGTACACGGCTTAGAAAATTATGACATGTTGGTCTTCCGACACCGCGGTAACGTGATATTCACATTAAGGGTCTTTGACAAGGTGACATGTTGTAAAAAGATATATCCTTATAGTTCTCCTACGGATGTTGAAAAAAACCTATGTACTTCCTCCAGGTCGTGCCGCCGGCTGTGCTGCTTCCCCGGCCTCCTAAGAAGAAAACTAGAGAGGAGCAGATGGGTCCAGAGCCGTGGTAGATTAGAGGAGAAAGGAAGAGGCTTGATCAGAACGGAGAAATGGATGGATGGAAGAGAACTAGAAAGCACTGATCCTTCCTTCAGTTTTTTCGTTGAGGATACTGAGTTTGTACGTATTTGCGGATATTGATTTGGTTTGTTGAGGATATTATATATTGACATTGTTCGTTGCGGATAGAATTTTTTCTCTATATTTTTTTGTATATTCTGGAATGTATTGTGCGTGCTGGTGTTGAGTGTTCCACCGAGGGGGTCGGCGAAACCAGGGATTGGATTTTGTATTTTGTATTCTGTATTTTGGCTCAGGTTTCAGCTCCATTTGCATTAATCTACGGTACGACATGGTGATCAGGACATAGTCCCTGCAACCATTCGACTAGCGAGGCAGAAACTATGTAGCCGTAGATATATAAAGTTGACTATCCTGCGACCCTCGTCCCTCGGCAATGATGATACGACAACCTATCACTATATCTTATATAGTAGTAGATGTTGTCTTATTATTACATTATGTGAGTTCATCTTGATTCTGTTACATTCTTCAGATACTAGATACGATAAGAACATATACTACACCATATGTACAGAACATAATGATCCACACTAATGTATGCTAGAAAGAATTTTGGGTTGTGTTCTGAGCCATCCGTTCTCACACTTAAATAGATATGAATTAGTACTGTGAGAGCGCCGGAGAGAGTGAGAGTGCCGGAGGAGGAAGGAGAGAGAGTGAGAGAGTAAAATGGGGGGAAATAAATTGGTGGGGGAACCCAGGGATTAGATTCTGTATTTTGTATTTTGGATTCTGAATTTTGGCTCCAGCTCCAGGACATAGTCCCTACAGTTATTCGATTGGCAAGGCAGAAACTATGGTACGACATGGTGATCAGGACATAGTCCCTGCAGCCATTCGACTGGCGAGGCAGAAGCTATGTAGCCGTAGATAAAGTTGACTGTCCTGCGACCCTCATCCCTCGACAATGATGATACGACAACCTATCACTATATCTTATATAGTAGTAGATGATGTCTTAGTATTATATTATGTGAGTTCATCTTGATTCTGTTACATTCTTCAGATACTAGATACGATAAGAACATATACTACACCATATGTACAGAACATAATGATCCATACTAATGTATGCTAGAATGAATTTTGGGTTGTGTTCTGAGCCATCCGTGCTCACACTTAAATAGATATGAATTAGTACTGTGAGAGCACCGGAGAGAGTGAGAGCGCCGGAGGGGGGGAGGAGAGATAGTGAGAGAGTAAAATGGGGGGAAATGAATTGGTGGGGGAACCCAGGGATTAGATTCTATATTTTGTATTTTGGATTCTGTATTTTGGCTCCAGCTCCAGGACATAGTCCCTGCAGCCATTCGACTGGCGAGGCAGAAACTATGGTACGACATGGTGATCAGGACATAGTTCCTGCAGCCATTCGACTGGCGAGGCAGAAACTATGTAGCCGTAGATAAAGTTGACTGTCCTGTGACCCTCATCCCTCGGCAATGATGAAACGACAACCTATCACTATATCTTATATAGTAGTAGATGATGTCTTAGTATTACATTATGTGAGTTCATCTTGATTCTGTTACATTCTTCAGATACTAGATACGATAAGAACATATACTACACCATATGTACAGAACATAATGATCCACATTAATGTATGCTAGAATGAATTTTGGGTTGTGTTTTGAGCCATCCGTTCTCACACTTAAATAGATATGAATTAGTACTGTGAGAGCACCGGAGAGAGTGAGAGCGCCGGAGGGGAGAGAAGAGAGAGTGAGAGAGTAAAATAGGGGGAAATGAATTGGTGGGGAAACCCAGGGATTAGATTCTGTATTTTGTATTTTGGATTCTGTATTTTGGCTCCAGCTCCAGGACATAGTCCCTGCAGCCATTCGACTGGCGAGGCAGAAACTATGGTACGACATGGTGATCAGAACATAGTCCCTGCAGCTATTCGACTGGCGAGGCAGAAACTATGTAGCCGTAGATAAAGTTGACTGTCCTGCGACCCTCATCCCTCGGCAATGATGATACGACAACCTATCACTATATCTTATATAGTAGTAGATGATGTCTTAGTATTACATTACGTGAGTTCATCTTGATTCTGTTACATTCTTCAGATACTAGATACGATAAGAACATATACTACACCATATGTATAGAACATAATGATCCACACTAATGTATGCTAGAATAAATTTTGGATTGTGTTCTGAGCCATCCGTTCTTACACTTAAATAGATATGAATTAGTACTGTGAGAGCGCCGGAGAGTGAGAGCGCCGGAGGGGGGAGGAGAGAGAGTGAGAGAGTAAAATGGGGGAAAATGAATTGGTGGGGGAACCCAGGGATTAGATTTTGTATTTTATATTTTGGATTCTGTATTTTGGCTCCAGCTCCAGGACATAGTCCCTGCAGCCATTCAACTGGCGAGGCAAAAACTTTGGTACGACATGGTGATCAGGACATAGTCCCTGCAGCCATTGGACTGGCGAGGTAGAAACTATATAGCCGTAGATAAAGTTGACTGTCCTGTGACCCTCATCCCTCGGCAATGATGATACGACAACCTATCACTATATCTTATATAGTAGTAGATGATGTCTTAGTATTACATTATGTGAGTTCATCTTGATTCTGTTACATTCTTCAGATACTAGATACGATAAGAACATATACTACACCATATGTACAGAATATAATGATCCACACTAATGTATGCTAGAATAAATTTTGGGTTGTGTTCTGAGCCATCAGTTCTCACACTTAAATAGATATAAATTAGTACTGTGAGAGCGCCGGAGAGAGTGAGAGCGCCGGAGGGGGGGAGGAGAGAGAATGAGAGAGTAAAATGGAGGGAAATGAATTGGTGGGGGAACCCATGGATTAGATTCTGTATTTTGTATTTTGGATTCTGTATTTTGGCTCCAGCTCCAGGACATAGTCCCTGCAGCCATTCGATTTGCGAGGCAGAAACTATGGTACGACATGGTGATCAAGACATAGTCCCTGCAGCCATTCGACTGGCGAGGCAGAAACTATGGTACGATATGGTGATCAAGACATAGTCCCTGCAGCCATTCGACTGGCGAGGCAGAAACTATGTAGCCGTAGATAAAGTTGACTGTCCTACAACAGTTATCCTTCGGCAATGATGATACGACAATATATCACTATATCTTATATAGTAGTAGATGATGTCTTAGTATTACATTATGTGAGTTCATCTTGATTCTGTTACATTCTTCAGATACTACATACAATAAGAACATATACTACACCATATGTACAGAACATAATGATCCACACTAATGTATGCTAGAATGAATTTTGGGTTGTGTTCTGAGCCATCCGTTCTCACACTTAAATAGATATGAATTAGTACTGTGAGAGCGCCGGAGAGAGTGAGAGCACCGAAGGAGGGGAAGAGAGGGAGTGAGAGAGTAAAATGGGGGAAAATGAATTGGTGGGGGAATCCAGGGATTAGATTCTGTATTTTGTATTTTGGATTTTGTATTTTGGCTCCAGCTCCAGGACATAGTTCCTGTAGCCATTCGACTGGCGAGGCAGAAACTATGGTAAGACATGGTGATCGGGACATAGTTCCTGCAGCCATTCAACTGGCGAGTCAGAAACTATGTAGCCGTAGATAAAGTTGACTGTCCTGCAACCCTCATCCCTCGGCAATGATGATACGACAACCTATCACTATATCTTATATAGTAGTAGATGATGTCTTAGTATTACATTATGTGAGCTCATCTTGATTCTGTTACATTCTTCAGATACTAGATACGATAAGAACATATAGTATACCATATGTACAGAACATAATTATCTATACTAATATATGCTAGAATAAATTTTGGGTTTTGTTCTGAGCCATCCGTTCTCACACTTAAATAGATATGAATTAGTACTGTGATAGCGCCGGAGAGAGTGAGACCGCCGGAGGGGGGGAAGAGAGAGAGTGAGAGAGTAAAATGGGGGAAATAAATTGGTGGGGGAACCCAGGGATTAGATTCTGTATTTTGTATTTTGGATTCTGTATTTTGGCTCCAGCTCCAGGATATAGTCCCTGCAGTCATTCGACTGGCGAGGCAGAAACTATGGTACGACATGGTGATCAGGACATAGTCCTTGTAGCCATTCGACTGGCGAGGCAGAAACTATGTAGTCATAGATAAAGTTGACTGTCCTGCGACCCTCATCCCTCGGCAATGATGATACGACAACCTATCACTATATCTTATATAGTAGTAGATGATGTCTTAGTATTACATTATGTGAGTTCATCTTGATTCTGTTACATTCTTCAGATACTAGATACGATAAGAACATATACTACACCATATGTACAGAACATAATGATCCATACTAATGTATGCTAGAATGAATTTTGGGTTGTGTTCTGAGCCATCCGTTTTCACACTTAAATAGATATGAATTAGTACTGTGAGAGCGCCGGATAGAGTGAGAGCGCCGGAGGGGGGGAGGAGAGAGAGTGAGAGAGTAAAATGGGGGGAAATGAATTGGTGGGGGAACCCAGGGATTAGATTCTGTATTTTGTATTTTGGATTCTGTATTTTGGCTCCAGCTCCAGGACATAGTCCCTGCAGCCATTCGACTGGCGAGGCAGAAACTATGGTACGACATGGTGATCAGGACATAGTCCCTACAGCCATTCGACTGGCGAGGCAGAAACTATGTAGCCGTAGATAAAGTTGACTGCCCTGCGACCCTCATCCCTCGGCAATGATGATACGACAACCTATCACTATATCTTATATAGTAGTAGATGATGTCTTAGTATTACATTACGTGAGTTCATCTTGATTCTGTTACATTCTTCAGATACTAGATACGATAAGAACATATACTACACCATATGTATAGAACATAATGATCCACACTAATGTATGCTAGAATAAATTTTGGGTTGTGTTCTGAGCCATCCATTCTCACACTTAAATATATATGAATTAGTACTGTGAGAGCGCCGGAGAGTGAGAGCGCCGGAGGGGGGAGGAGAGAGAGTGAGAGAGTAAAATGGGAGAAAATGAATTGGTGGGGGAACCCAGGGATTAGATTCTGTATTTTGTATTTTGGATTCTGTATTTTGGCTCCAGCTCCAGGACATAGTCCCTGCAGCCATTCGACTGGCGAGGCAAAAACTTTGGTACGACATGGTGATCATGACATAGTCCCTGCAGCCATTCGACTGGCGAGGCAGAAACTATGTAGCCGTAGATAAAGTTGACTGTCCTGCGACCCTCATCCCTCGGCAATGATGATACGACAACCTATCACTATATCTTATATAGTAGTAGATGATGTCTTAGTATTACATTACGTGAGTTCATCTTGATTCTGTTACATTCTTCAGATACTAGATACGATAAGAACATATACTACACCATATGTATAGAACATAATGATCCACACTAATGTATGCTAGAATAAATTTTGGGTTGTGTTCTGAGCCATCCGTTCTCACACTTAAATAGATATGAATTAGTACTGTGAGAGCGCCGGAGAGTGAGAGCGCCGGAGGGGGGAGGAGAGAGAGTGAGAGAGTAAAATGGGGGGAAATGAATTGGTGGGGGAACCCAGAGATTAGATTCTGTATTTTGTATTTTGGATTCTGTATTTTGGCTCCAGCTCCAGGACATAGTCCCTGCAGCCATTCGACTGGCGAGGCAAAAACTTTGGTACGACATGGTGATCAGGACATAGTCCCTGCAGCCAATCTACTGGCGAGGCAGAAACTATGTAGCCGTAGATAAAGTTGACTGTCCTGCGACCCTCATCCCTCGGCAATGATGATACGACAATCTATCACTATATCTTATATAGTAGTAGATGATGTCTTAGTATTACATTATGTGAGTTCATCTTGATTCTGTTACATTCTTCAGATACTAGATACGATAAGAACATATACTACACAATATGTACAGAACATAATGATCCACACTAATGTATGCTAGAATAAATTTTGGGTTGTGTTCTGAGCCATCCGTTCTCACACTTAAATAGATATGAATTAGTAATGTGAGAGCGCCGGAGAGAGTGAGAGCGCCGGAGGGGGTAGGAGAGAGAATGATAGAGTAAAATAGGGGAAATGAATTGGTGGGGGAACCTAGGGATTAGATTCTGTATTTTGTATTTTGGATTCTGTATTTTGGCTCCAGCTCCAGGACATAGTCCCTGCAGCCATTCGACTGGCGAGGCAGAAACTATGGTACGATATGGTGATCAGGACATAGTCCTTGCAGCCATTCGACTGGCGAGGCAGAAACTATGTAGTCGTAGGTAAAGTTGACTGTCCTGCGACCCTCATCCCTCGGCAATGATGATACGACAACCTATCACTATATCTTATATAGTAGTAGATGATGTCTTAGTATTATATTATGTGAGTTCATCTTGATTCTGTTACATTCTTCAGATACTAGATTCGATAATAACGTATACTACACCATATGTACAGAACATAGATGATTCACACTAATGTATGCTAGAATGAATTTTGGGTTGTGTTCTGAGCCATCCGTTCTCACACTTAAAACACATATGAATTAGAACTGTGTGTCAATATTTGTTTTTGTATTTTCGGCGAACCCAGGGATTAGATTTTTTATTTTGTATTTTTACTTTACGTATTTGGGGATATTCAGTTTTTTCGTTGAGGATACTGAGTTTGTACGTATTTACGGATATTGGTTTGGTTGTGTTGAGGATATTATATATTGACATTGTTCATTGCGGATAGTATTTTTTTTATATTTTTTGTATATTCTGGAATGTATTGTGCGTGCCGGTGTTGAGTGTTCCACCGAGGGGGTCGACGAACCCAGGGATTGGATTCTGTATTCTGTATTTTGTATTCTGTATTTTGGCTCAGGCTCCAGCTCCAGCATCATTTGCTTTCTGGAACCTATTTTTTTAAATTTAGCCACGTTTTTAGTGACGTTCGTATTCGTCGCTACATATTAGCGACGCCAGGAAATGTCGCTAAATTTTGACGTGGCAACACGTGGCACCAAATCTGATGTCAGCTCGTCGTCGCCAAAACGTCGCAAATATGTCGCTAAACGGCGACCACGCTATAATGTCGCCTTTTACGTCGCTGATTAGCGTCAAATAACAAACGTCGCAAATATTCTATCTCATATTGCTAAATGCCAAAAGGGGGAGTTTTGTGTATATTCTGTTTCTGTTTGGTTTATATGTGCTTTTGGAAGAATGTTATTAACAGGACAACAGAGATTAACAGCATTGTTTATGGGGGAGCTACTCTTAAGCTCGGCACTTATTATGGGGGAGCTATGTCGTTACATGTGTCCAGGTATGGATATTGAATATACAATTATTATTTTGTCACTTATCAATATGGGGGAGATTGTTGACACAAAGTCACAGTCAACCAAATATTGATAATGTTGACAAAATAATACTTGTGATAATTCAATAAGACACACGACGATTACTTTCTGCTCAAGCCCGAAGACTGCTCAGTGTTGGAATTGCAAGTTGTTTTTCGCGTCTGTACTTTTATATTTATTGAGTCTAGAATGATTGTAAGCTGAGTTATGCTGGGCTCTTGAGACTCAACCCACAATCTACCCAAAGCTCATAAAGCTCCACATCCAAACTTAGCCCAATCCACCCTTGGACCAGTTCTGTGCTCTGGAGACAGAGTTCGGGCCGAACTCTGCCTCCACACAGAGTTCGGGCCGAACTCTGTCCCCTAAAAATCAGCACCCTAATTTTTAGGGTTGGCTGGTTGCTAGTTGTCCAATGGCCAAAATTTTAAAATTCCTACCAGAATTCTGGCTGAATTCTGCCTGACAAAAACCTATAAATAGGCCTAGAATTCTCTCATTTCAAACCATCCAATCTTCTCTTCTCTTCTCTCTTAAGCTCAATATAAGCCATACCCTTCTCATCTACTAGCCACAAGTTTCCTAAGTCTCGAGTGCTCAGCATCTCTCAGTTAGGAGTCTTGTGCAAGAGTTCAAAAAGTCGCTTGGAAAAGTCCAAGCATCGCCACTGCGATCCTCTGTAAGAAGTTGACGTGCTCTTCTGAAGTAAAGGCACGGGTTGTAACTACTATTTCACAAATAGTGGATTTAATACTGAGCTAGAGTTCTCAGGCCTGGACTAGTCCTCCACGAGGGAAACCAGGTTAAAATCGGCTGTGTTTGCGTATGCTCTCTTGCTTCTCACTTTAAATTCCGTATTTACTCTGATTAGTTTTATTTGTGATAGAGTTGATTTTTAATTGGATATTTTTTCTATAAACTCTATTCACCCCCCTCTAGAGTTGCCATCTGTTCTTCAATTGGTATCAGAGCTCTGTTCTCTTTACAAGGATTTACATCCTAGAGCTGATCCATGGCAACCAACAATCCTTGATTTCCAATCACGGTGAAGGACAGTCCACTCATAGGCCTCCCCTATTTGATGGAACTAACTACACGTATTGGAAAACGAGGATGAGTTTTTATCTCAAGTCGCTAGACTTTGACCTGTGGACTGTCATCACTGACGGTTACAAAAAGTCCGCCAGAATAGTTGTCAACGGTGATCTTGTTGAGAAATCACATGACAAGTATTCTGACGAGGAGAAGAAACAGGCAAGTCTAGACGCGAGAGCTATTAATGCTTTATTCTGTGCTATAGATAGGAATGAGTTCAACAGGGTATCTATATGCACCACATCTCACGAAGTGTGGAAACTCCTAGAAGTGACGCATGAAGGAACCACCCAAGTCAAGGAATCCAAGATAAGCCGTCTCACTCAAGAATACGAAGCTTTCAAGATGAAGCCAAACAAGACGATCACGCAAATGTTCACAAGATTCCTCGACATCATCAACCCCCTGTCTTCACTCGGCAAGCAATATTCAAATCACGAGAAGATTCGCATGCTACTTAGGGGGCTACCGAAAATTTGGAACCCTAAGGTGACAGCCATCATTGAAGGAAATGATCTCACAACCATGTCCATGGAGACCTTGATGGAAAAGCTAATGACTCATGAGCTTGACCTCAAGGACTTCGAAGAGCCTGCTCCTAAGGCTAAGGAGATCGTACTCAAAGCTCACCGACGGAGGGCTGAACCCGAAGAGACGGATGACGACAACTCAGAAGACGATGATCAAGCTCTTATGGTCCGCAACTTCAAGAAATTCCTTCGCTTCAATCGAAGAAAGAAGAAACCACAAGAAGATGGCGAAGAAGAGCCAACTTGCTACGATTGCAAGAAGACTGGATACGTCCGAAAAGACTGTCCATTCTTAAAGAAAGGCAACCGCTATGAGAAGCCGTACAAGAAGACCTCCTCAAAGAAATATGCCAACACAAGCATTTGGCATGAAAGCGAAGCTAGTGACTCCGAGGAAGAGAAGGACTCTCCTCAAGATACGGCTAATGTGTGCCTAATGGCGACGTCGGACAAGGTATCAAACGAAACTCTTGACGACTTCTCTTTTGATGAACTTGGCGATGCTTTCACCGATTTACTCGATGATCACAAAAAGATCATTGGTAAATACAAACATGCCAAGGACAAAATCAAAAGTCATGAAGTTGAAATTCAAAGACTTTCTTTATTGCTTGATAATATTAGAGACATTTCACCCACGGAAGTCACAGATGAGGTATCTAAGCTTAAACTAAGCCTTCATGATGCCGAAGCACGTATTGAGCAACAAACACATGAAATCACAACACTCAACATGATGCTTGCTGAAGAAAAGAGTAGACACAAGATTTCTATGACTAAGATATATGGTTTAAATGCTAAGGTTACTGAACTGCAGGCTGTCTCTAAGAGATTAGAGACTAAATTGGAAAAACAGGTTGTTCAACCTCAAACCCAATTACATGAGACACACACAAAGCATAACATTTCTCATACTAGTCTTCCACGTCATCCACCTACAACACGTAACCATGCTTTCATGTACACACACTTCCATAAAACACACAAACCACATACACGTAGAAATAACTCTCATATGATACACAATCATCATGCTACACATAGATACAATCATCACAATGTTGCACAAAGACACAATCAACATCATTCTACATATAGGCATCATCACCATACTGCTCCATATAGACACTATCACCATGCTACTCCATATTACTCTGATGTTCCACATAGACAATATCACCATGCCACTCCACATCACTCTATGCACAGTCATCATCACCATGCTAATCATCATACTTTTCCTCATTATAGACATCATCAGCATGCTCCTAATGTAAATAGGAATGCTATATATACTTATTGTGGTTTACATGGACACATATCACCACAATGTAGAATTAGAAGATTAGTAGATAGAAAGATATATGCATGGTTTCCAAAAACTAACTTTTCAGGACCCTCAAGAACTTGGGTACCAAAGGTCACATCTACTCTTGATGTAGGTGGACCTTCCCTCCTCAACTAAGAGTAAGTGGATTCTCGATAGTGGATGCTCGTGGCATATGACGGGAGACGCACATCTTTTCGCATCACTATCGATGAAGAGAGAAGGATATGTATCCTTCGGTAATAATCTAAAAGGTTATATTATAGGTAATGGTATTATTGGCTATCCTCCCTCTCCTATAATAAAGGATGTCTGCCTAGTGACCGAGTTAAAGCATAACTTGCTCAGCATCAGTCATCTTGCTGACCATGGTTATGACATTAACTTTGGACAAAACAAATGCCTTATTTATGATAGGTCAATGGGAGACATTGCTTTTGAAGGGGTAAGAGAGGATAATATTTATATTTTCTATTTGTCTGAAAATACTAATAATGCAGGTAGATGCTTATTTGCTCATAAAGATGAACGACTACTATGGCACCAGCGTCTTGGTCATGCCAATATGGATACCATATCCAGGCTATCGACCAAGAAGCTAGTTAGAGGCTTGCCCGACATCACATTCAAAAAGGACACCGTATGTACCGAATGTGAGTTGAATAAGGCAACCAAGTCATCTTTTCATTCCATAAACTCTGTAAGCACTACTAGACCCTTGCAACTACTCCATATGGATTTATTTGGCCCTAGTAGAGTAGCCAGTCTTGGTGGAAAACTCTATGCCTTTGTTATTGTTGATGACTTTTCAAGATTTACTTGGGTTTTCTTTCTTACTTATAAAAGTGATACTATTTCAGTTTTTAAGATTTTTGTAAAGAAAGTTCAAAACGAAAAAGGCTACATGATTACTCGAATCCGAAGTGATCATGGAGGCGAGCTCGAAAATTCTGATTTTGAAAAGTTTTATGATTCTAATGGATTTGATCATGAGTTTTCTTGTCCAAGAACTCCCCAACAAAATGGTGTTGTGGAGCGGAAGAATAGGACTCTTGGCGATATGGCTAGAGTCATGTTGAACAAGTTTTCACTTCCGAAATACTTTTGGGCTGAAGCTGTCAGTACAGCATGCCACATTTTAAATAGGGTACTTATTCGTCCTATTACGAAGAAAACACCCTATGAGCTTTGGTTTGGGAGAACCCCAAATGTTTCTTATTTTAAAGTTTTTGGATGTAGATGTTTTATCCTTAACACCAAAGACAACTTAGGCAAATTTGATGCCAAAGCTGACGATGGTATTTTCCTTGGCTATGCGGCCAAGAGCAAGGGATATAGAGTTTTTAACAAACGCTCTTTAATTGTGGAAGAGTCTACAAATGTGACTTTTGATGAAGATAACAGTACAGCAGCTACCCTTGATGATGATGTTGAGCCATCAACGTCTACTCCAATAAATACCACGACCGAAACAAATTCTCTGGAAAGCTTGCCTAAGAAATTCTCTTTCAAGTCATCACATCCAGAAAATTTGGTAATCGGTGAGGTTTCACGAGGAGTAACTACTAGATCATCATTAAGAGACTCTATTGCTAGCACTGCCTTTATTTCACAAATTGAGCCTAAAAATATTTTAGAAGCTTTCAATGATGAATTTTGGATTTCTGCTATGCAAGAGGAACTCAACCAATTCGAGAGGAGCCAAGTATGGAAACTCGTTCCTAGACCGGCTAATCACTCGATTATTGGTACTAAATGGGTTTTTAGAAACAAAGTAAATGAAGATGGTTCAGTCACACGCAACAAAGCTCGTCTAGTAGCCCAAGGATACAACCAAGAGGAAGGTATCGACTACGATGAGACGTATGCTCCTGTTGCTAGATTAGAATCCATTCGGATGCTTTGTGCATTTGTAAATTTTCAAAATTTCAAATTATTTCAAATGGATGTTAAAAGTGCTTTCTTGAATGGTTTTATTAAGGAGGAAGTTTATGTAAAACAACCCCCTGGCTTTGAAAATCACAAATTTCTCGACCACGTGTTCAAGCTAAAGAAAGCGCTATATGGCCTCAAACAAGCTCCTAGAGCTTGGTATGAACGGCTAAGCAACTTCTTGCTTGAGAAATGTTTTACAAAAGGGAAAATTGACACTACACTTTTCATAAAATCTTTCAAAGACACTATTCTTTTAGTACAAATATATGTAGATGATATTATTTTTGGTTCTACTGGTGAAATCCTTTGTCAAGATTTTGCCAAGTGTATGCAGACCGAGTTTGAGATGAGCATGATGGAGGAGCTCAACTACTTTCTTGGACTGCAAGTCAAACAAATGTCAAATGGAACCTTCATCTGTCAGTCGAAGTATACAAAGGACATGCTGAAGAAATTTGACCTTGATAACGTCAAACCAATCAGCACTCCTATGGCTACTTCAACCAAACTTGAACCATATGATAGCGGCAAACCCGTAGATCAACGTAAGTATCGAGGTATGATAGGCAGTTTACTCTATCTTACTGCTAGTCGCCCTGATATAATGTTTAGCGTTTGCCTGTGTAATAGATATCAAGCAAATCCTAAGGAATCACACATGACCGCAGTTAAGCGTATCTTTCGATACCTTAAGGGTACGGTTACAGTGGGCCTATGGTATCCCAAGTCAACATCATTTGACCTCATTGGTTACTCTGATGCTGATTTTGCTGGATGCAAGGTCGACCGTAAAAGTACGAGCGGTACGTGTCATTTATTAGGAAAGGCTTTAGTCTCTTGGTTTAGCAAGAAGCAGAATTCTGTCGCACTATCCATAACAGAAGCTGGATACATAGCAGCTGGGCGTTGTTGTGCACAAATTCTGTGGATGAAGCAAACCCTTGAAGACTATAATTTATCTTTTATGCATATTCCAATCTTTTGTGACAACACTAGTGCTATAAACTTGACTAAGAACCCCATTTGTCACTCACGCACGAAGCACATTGAGATACGACACCACTTTTTGCGTGATCATCAGCAAAATGGCACGATTAACTTAGAATTTATTGATACTGATCATCAGTTAGCAGACTTCTTTACCAAACCATTATCCGAAGAGCGCTCCAATTTTCTTTATCGTGAACTTGGAATTTTAGATGAAGCTGTTATAAATTAAAAATAAACCTGCATAAATATCGAATATATTGTGATTCTCTTATGATGAACTTGCTATGGGTACAAGCCGAAAGGGTCCTTCTGACAATAAGGCGTAAAAGCCTAAGCGACACGGTACACTAGTCCTCAGGACTACCGCTAGCTGGGATCCGGCCCCTGCAGCTAACCTATGGCAGCTTCAAAATATTGAATTATGATATATTTTCTTGTTTATTACACAGTTCATTTTTATTTATTACTCGCTGAAATACTAAATTTTTCAAACTTCATATTACTGTTTTGACCTCACTATCTGCTATCCATCCATTTACTTATTGATCTTTTTCTATACTTATACTCATGTAGTATTTTGGTTTTATCTTCACTTAACAAATTCTTGACTCAACCCAGCCTGATTTTAGTTCTGTCCCCAGGAACCGAAATTCGGGCCGAACCCTGCCCCTAACAGAGTTCGGGCCGAATTCGGTCTGCCTGTTCCAGAATCGGGTCGACGCTCAGCCGTTGATCTTGTTTTGATCCAATGGCCAAAAATTGACCCGACCAAGAGAAACCCTCCTCTTTATTTCGGTTTCTCTTACTTCTTCTTCATTCTTACCACCTTTTCTACTTCTCCTACTCAAAATTCTTAAAACCCTAACCCTAGTTTCTCCTCTATTGGGCTCCATTCTTCCCCAAACTCAAGGAGAAGGCTTGGTTTTCCATTCTCTTTCATAATCCTTCAACTTATCGAGGTATAACTCCTTTCTTTTCTATATCTCAAATTTCTTTATTATCTATCTATTGTGTTATGGCTCCACGATTGCTTAACCGTGGGAAGAGACTTCGGACTGAGGGTGCGTCCTCGTCGAATGCTCCTCCTCCCGTTGAGCCGCCCATTGCACCACCCGGTGCACCGGCAATTGAACAACCAACCCATCCGTTGTTCAATCCTTCTCGTCCACGTGATCCAAACACTTTCGACGACCGAATATTTATATCACTAGACGCATCCAATGAATGGTTTAGCGATTTTTGGACACGTCCGGTGTTTGCGGGACACCCCATAAACTTCACAATTTTCTCACAGTATGATGCACTATTTAATGACCTTTGTCTTGATGAACTCGTTACTTCTAATTCGGTCATTTATCGTAGTGCCATACAAATGTTTTATTGCAATTTGACTCATGATGATACTCGTATCTATTCACGTGTTGCGGATATTGATATCTCATTTGATGACTTTGAATTAGCTAAATATCTTGACCTTATTGAGCCTAATTCTTGGGAAAAGCTTATTGAAGCTAGATCCTTTATCTTTCCCGAAGGGATTTCTCTAGAGAGTTTCAAGGACGACCTGTGTAGCCCTAACACACGTCCTCGTAAGCTCTTGGCAAAGTACCTCAATCCTTACTTCTATGAGCTTCATCGGATCATTTTCAACACTATTCTACCCAAAGCGGGTTCTACCGATGAAGTTACCTACTTTGAGATATCAGCTTTGTACCATCTCCATTTCCATGTTCCCTTTAACCTCCCACGCACAATGATGGATTGGATGATCAACTGTAGGAAGAAGCCAAGATCTTTGGTTTATGCCTTATATCTTCCTATGATCTTTCGTGCGTTCTATGTACCTCTTGATGAGTGTCCATTCTTACCTGCCCCTGCCTTTCTCTCCAAGGCAAAGAGGCTTCATGCGGCCGTTGGCTCCCCGGTCGTGTCTGAGCATTCTGAGGATGAGCCGGATGCCCCTCCTCTCGGACAGGATCCTCCTCCTCCTCCGGCCACTCTTGAGTCGCTTCAGGCCATGCTTAGAGATCGTTTCACTTTGGAGGACGATCGATGGACTCAGCTGGACTATCGGACCACATTGCAGATGAGTGCTATCAGCAACTCGCTGCATGACATCCAGTATTCCATGTCTCGCACTCCTTCCATGCCCATTCCTATGGAGCGAGATCCCGATCGTGAGGGTTTTCGTATTGATGACCCTTGGGTTCGTCGCTACATGGATCCGGACTCAGCTTTTGTGGACCCACGTCGCTCCTTTACTGATCCTTCGGACGACGCCGGGCCCTCTCGTGCTCGTTGATGGTTTTGTTTTACTACTTGAGGCTGCTACTGGAGATCTTAGATTATGCTTTCTGCTTTCTGTTTTAGTTACTTTTATGTACTTGGTTTGTAGTAGACTCATTATGGTTTATGTTTTTAAGACATTGGTAGATCTATTATCAGTTGTTATGACTCTTGGTCATTATTTTATATGCAGTTTCTTCTCCTTTATGTGTGCTTTGCCAGTTATAATTTATCTATCTCATATTGCTAAATGCCAAAAGGGGGAGTTATGTGTATATTCTGTTTCTGTTTGGTTTATATGTGCTTTTGGAAGAATGTTATTAACAGGACAACAGAGATTAACAGCATTGTTTATGGGGGAGCTACTCTTAAGCTCGGCACTTATTATGGGGGAGCTATGTCGTTACATGTGTCCAGGTATGGATATTGAATATACAATTATTATTTTGTCACTTATCAATATGGGAGAGATTGTTGACACAAAGTCACAGTCAACCAAATATTGATAATGTTGACAAAATAATACTTGTGATAATTCAATAAGACACACGACAATTACTTTCTGCTCAAGCCCGAAGACTGCTCAGTGTTGGAATTGCAAGTTGTTTTTTGCGTCTGTACTTTTATATTTATTGAGTCTAGAATGATTGTAAGCTGAGTTATGCTGGGCTCTTGAGACTCAACCCACAATCTACCCAAAGCCCATAAAGCTCCACATCCAAACTTAGCCCAATCCACCCTTGGACCAGTTCTGTGCTCTGGAGACAGAGTTCGGGCCGAACTCTGCCTCCACACAGAGTTCGGGCCGAACTCTGTCCCCTAAAAATCAGCACCCTAATTTTTAGGGTTGGCTGGTTGCTAGTTGTCCAACGGCCAAATTTTTGAAATTTCTACCAGAATTCTGGCCGAATTCTGCCTGACAAAAACCTATAAATAGGCCTAGAATTCTCTCATTTCAAACCATCCAATCTTCTCTTCTCTTCTCTCTTAAGCTCAATATAAGCCATACCCTTCTCATCTATTAGCAACAAGTTTCCTAAGTCTCGAGTGCTCAGCATCTCTCAGTTAGGAGTCTTGTACAAGAGTTCAAGAAGTCACTTGGAAAAGTCCAAGCATCGCCACTGCGATCCTCTGTAAGAAGTTGACGTGCTCTTCTGAAGTAAAGGCACGGATTGTAACTACTATTTCACAAATAGTGAATTTAATCCTGAGCTAGAGTTCTCAGGCCTGAACTAGTCCTCCACGAGGGAAACCAGGTTAAAATCGGCTGTGTTTGCGTATGCTCTCTTGCTTCTTACTTTAAATTCCGCATTTACTCTGATTAGTTTTATTTGTGATAGAGTTGATTTTTAATTGGATATTTTCTCTATAAACTCTATTCACCCCCCTCTAGAGTTGCCATCTGTTCTTCAAGTATGTGCACGATCCGAGCCATGTAGTAGATTTGGGACAGCTAGATCTGAAGGCAGACTTATCATATGTGGAAGAGCCGGTACAAATCTTAGAGCACAAGGATAAACTACTTCGAAATCATACCATTCCTCTCGTTCGCGTACTCTGGAAGAACCATGCGGTCGAAGAGTCGACATGGGAGCACGAATCCGAGATGAAGGAGAAGTTTCCTTCGTTGTTTTCTAGCGGTAGGTTCTCCTCTTAAGTTTCGAGGATGAAACTTTTTCTTAGTTGGTTATGATGTAGTGCCCCGTCCCTACGTCGTCCCCATTTTCGTCCATGGGGTATGCGAAAAAGAAACACTGTCGCTACCGATTGAATCAGAACCGATAGATCGGGATCGGTTGAATCGGTCGAACGGAAACGATTGAATTAAGATCATTTTCTCGTTAAGGAAAGGCTTCTTCGGAATCAAGTCCCATATTCAGTGGGTTGCGCATCAAGAATAGACTCTGCGGCTGAGTCAGGAGTGACCTCCCGTTGCTCTATTTTTTATACCGCACTTGCCCTTTGGATTTGGTTTTTCTGAATGTATTTTTGTGAATGTTTTCGATGATTTTTATGGTTTGCATTTTCGAACTCGCATTTACATATCGAACTCACTACAACAAAAAACCCTTTTAATGACGGCTAAAAAGCGTCATTAATGACGAACCATGACGCTTTTTTTTTCCACAGCAACCGTCATGAAAACGGGTGTTATAAATGTTTTTCAAAAGCGTCATAAAATAACTGTCATGAATAGTTTCTATAAAAGCGTTATGAATAGTTAATATATAGTGCACAGTTCAGAACAATTTTAAAACGTCATGAATAGATAACATGTATAGGCTCAATGCAGCACATTTATAACACTTTATACTATTCAAATTAGCACATCCAAATCAGTCCATATAATTGTCAGGCCTAAAAATCAAATTAACATTATATATCACCATCTTTATTACATTTCTCAAATTAGAGTACATATCAACATCTTCATTACATTCTCAAAATAGAATATCCAAATACATATATACATTTACAACTACCAAAAAACTGCACCCAGAGCTCTGTTGGACTACCAGGGACTAAAGGTCCTCCAACTGCTAAAATCTTTATGGAAAAAAGCAGTATCCTCGTTTGTTTGAATTTAATGTCTCTTGCAATTGATTGGTCCACATATGAAAGAAGGAAAGCTGAAAAAAACAAAAAAAAGATTACATTGGAAGCATGAATAAACTTGACAGTACATTCTCTTAAATCAACATGAATAAGCTTAAAAAAGATTACATTGGAAGCTGAGCAGCCAGCATCAAACTTCTCAAGCAGCACCAACATGTAACTTATAGTTAGGGATAACAGTACCTAGGAAACTCTCCAACCAATGAGCCATCCAGACCGGTCAAGAAAAAATTATGAACCAATAAGCAAGTAAGTCCTTGAAATACAAGCAATAAAACATAGAGGGAAAAAATTATGTAGTCCCAACATTTATGTAGTCCCAACATAGAGGGAAAGGAATTATTTTTTTCAACCAATTTAAAATATGCCATTCATGATTTGAACCTTCTAAATAAATAAAACTGTAATTGGTCTAATACCATGTTAAAATCTATGCCACCAATACTCCAATTTCTACAACCAAGGATTCACCACAAACACATAGTTGTTACCATGTAATGTATTTGCTTTTTCTGGCATATGTAAAATAGCTCATTCTTTCATTCAAGTTATATTATGGTCCGTAGTAACTCAGGTCAATTTGCAAGTACAGAAGTATGACATAGATGAAAGTAAAAGGTAAATCAACTAAATGAGAATAAAACTGGTCTTATCCAAGACTAATATATACTTTGTTAACACAAGTAAAAGCTCACAGAGCAGAAACTAAGGCAGCTAACTGAACTTAAATAAATCCATGTTAAGTTGTGTGGAAGACTTGTTACCCAAACTTTAGGAGAGGAAAGACCGAGTCACAGTCATGGGAGAAGCCTCTTCCAAGCCGCAAAGAGCACAAGCTGTTCATTATATATTCAGAAGCAGAATAAACATAAACTAGGTTACAAGAAGCGAAACAAAATTAAAAGAAATAAAAATATATATGCTAAGAACTAACACCAGTAAGCAAAATGGAGATAACCAAAAGATTCTATTATTTATGAATGTAACTATCAAAAGAAGTCTAAACATTGTCACATATTTTTTTTTCCCTGCAAACTGACTGTTAGCTCTTCTGAAGGTATATGGATCACATTTACCCGAAGCTCGATATCCCAACTGGATACTAATGTAGTTCTTTTACAATCCTAAACCAATTCAAGTTAATAACTGGGGCAATATTATTGAAGGTGATGGACCACACAAAATATTAGAGAATCTAAATTTCATTCAATATTAGAAGAGAAATTAGGAGAGCAGTTACCAAGGAGCACATACTTGTTCAGCTAGCGCGAGAGCATATTTGCAGATTAAGAACCTTCTATGTTGACACACAATCTACAAAAGAATCCAATTGCACTCTGTTAACACCTAATCCATATAATAATAGCATACACAGCAATAGAATTCAAATTTCACTACTAGTGAATCAACAAAATTCCATCACGAATCCAAGGAATTTCATTCAATAATAAACATCCTATACAAATAAAATAATATACATGCCAAAGAGGCACAAAAGAAAGCTATCAGAACAATATATATGCTAAGTAGAGCGTTACTGGATTGAGAGTGCTATGTTCTCTGAACCTTTTCTCCAAAAGAGCAGACTGCTCCTTCGTAAGCCTGAGCTTCTTCCTCACGTTGCCGTCCTCTTCGTCGCTCACCCGCGAAGAGGAGCCCCTCTCCGCTTCGACCTCCCCGCACGCGGTCGGCGAGAACGTCGACACCGAGCTGTGCGAGGACGACGGCGGAGCCTTGGGCATCGTCGTCGGCACGCTACTGTACGCGACGGTGCCGTCGGAGGTGCTCGGGGTAAGCTAGATGAACCTGGACATATAACTGGGTGCGAGACACAAACGTAACGAGAACAAACAACACAAACCCTAACCCTAACCCTAAGGGGGGAAAAATCAAATCTTTCCCAAAATAAAACACTCAAATCTACTGAATCAAGCGCTGCCCAGATGATAAAAGTGAGAAAATAGTCGAAAATCGAACTAGAATGGAGTTGAAGTTGAGGATCATACCACCGCCTCCTAATGCTCGTGCCGCACCCTCCCCACCGCCTCCATCTGCTGCTCGAACTCCCTCCTCCCGACCCCGACCTTCTTCAGCCTCTTCACCACCACCATCGTCGCGTCCACCTTTGCGTAGATCTGGAGTTTAGGAGAGGAAAAATTGGAGTCGAACCGAAAAGGAGGGAAAATGAAAAGTGAAAAATTAGGGGAGAAGAGGTTTGGGGAGGAGCTGCTCGGTTAGAAAATGGATGAGAAACAAATTCTCTCTCTCCCACTTAGCTTTTATACAATGAAAGAATTACAAGTTTGCCACCGCTCTAAACTATTAATAATGCTTTATTTTATAAACGTTATAAAAAGCCCAGAATTAGCCCAAACCGTCATAGAAAAAAGGTATTTTTCAACTTAATAACGCTTATGTATCAACCGTCATTAAAACTCCTTGTCGAGCGTCATTAAAAGGATTTTTTTTGTTGTAGTGACTCCTTGAATTGTCCAGTGTTCTAATCAGTTGCTTATGTGATTTCAGGTGATCGCGTAGGTGCCGTCTAGCGCAACCAACGAGTCTTTTGCCTCAAACAAACAATCAAAGTGAGTGGCTGGACCATCTTTTCCTTAACCTTCTTCAATCTCAAATCAACCAATAGAATGCTAGTTGGTTATGTAAATGCACGAAAGCTTAGATTTCAATGAACTGTCATGACCCGCACCCTGTTTAGGGGAACGAGCACGTGAGTACGTCCAGCCTACGCCGCAGTGTCGGTGGTAGAACGCTGTATAGGTCGTCTATAAAATCTAACATCAACAATATATTTATGTACCTGTCATCTCCGCACGGAGGAATATATATATATATATATATATATATATATATATATATATATATATATTTTTTTTTTTTTATATATATATATATATATATATATATATATATATAACTCAATCACATGAATCTAAGGAAGATACGCACGAAAGATAAAGATATGATGGAAATAGGAAAACTGAAAATAGATGCAAGTCACAACGTCCAACCAGAGATAGAGAGCATATCATAATGTACATATCCCAAAATAATAATATACTACAAGCCAAAATGATAAGTTGGAACGCAGTCCAGTCAAACCTACTAGTCTAGATCCCTACCGGTGGTGCGTCCTCTAAAGGCACCGGCTCCACTAAATCCAATTGGAAATCTGCGTCTACGTCAAACCCGTAGAAGGTCGGACAGTCTGTATCTGAACCCTCTGTAAAACACAACGAAGTTATCCTGTCAGGATATGAGCAAGTACAAACGCTAACAGCAGTTCCATGTGAATTGATAATTTCTATAAGAGACAGTTATAATGAAATACAAGATGAAATATCAAGATTGGAATATAAACAGAATATGTAAATATGGCTATCATGTCAGGGTATAAAATACTGGAAATATAGAGCAGTACAGTTATAACTGATATATAATGTAAATATAAACGATGCCTTGAGATATTAGAGCGTTATGTGATCGACTTGGAACACATTATCAGGCTCTTCCATTTGACCGGCTATGAGTCAGGAAATACAAAAAAAATAAGAATCAGGCCGACCACAATGGAAAGCTATGATGCAAGTAGTAACACAGGTCAGGCTTTACCCTACGTGAGGCGAGGATGAAGCTATGATGCAAGTAGTAACAGAAATACATGAGAAGTATTGATCACATAACCTCTAATAACTCCCCATCCCCGAGTAGTATAATGGATCCAACCATGACACGTCATGACACAGAATTTAAAGAGCAGGGGGCCAGCCTACTCCCAAATTGGTGTCTATACAAGTACATGAAACAAGATCGAACAATGTACTCATATACCAGGTAAACCAGGAATAACCTCTCATGACGAGATCCAACGTATACTAGTCCGTGTACTATTGTGTCGGGAATCAAGTAAGATACTACAACTGAATTGGATATAGCAGATATCAAGACAATAAAAACTATCAGAGAATGTACTCGCCTGCGGTCTTGAGCAGTCAATAGGAATCGAGGCTCAGAGGATAGTCACAGACCTAAATATGAGATATACAAGAGTTAATTAGGGTTTAATAGTGTTTGACATGCTTTCTAGTATATGATATGCAAATCTAGGTCAAGCTCGGTCAAACTAAGTCAAACTAGGTCAAACTAGGTCACACAAAGTCAAACTAGGTCAAAGGTTGACTTACAGTTGACTTTTGGTCAACTGGTCAACTCTGGTCAAGTTCTAGTCAATTCTAGGTCCAATGTTGACTTCTAGTTGACTTTGAGTCAAAACAGTCAACTATGGTCAAACGGGGTCAACTCTAGCCTAGGTATCCTATTTCTAGCATTTACCTACCAAGATACCACATATCTTGGCCCTATTGGTATTCCGATACCAATATCTTAGTTTAGGTATAAATACCTTAGCCTAGGTAAATCCTTACCTATAAGGTAAACCTATAACTTACCTTTACCTTAGTATCTAGGTAACCCTCTACCTATACCATGGTATCCCAATACCATATCCTTGTATCTTGATACTTTAACTTGGTACCTCAATACCTTATCTTGAAGGTATCACAAATACCTTACCTTACCCATTACCAAGGTAATTCACATTACCTTGCCCATACCAAGGTAAATCACATTTACCTTTAAATACCACTCTTGGTATCCTAAGATACCAAGACACTAACCTATATAACCATTACCTACCACTATCTAACTCTAAACTAACCTCTAACATATCCTTCTAACATTACCTTAACTTCTAACAACCCATCTACCAATATCCTAACATATAGGAACTAACACTCAACTAACATACAACATCCTATTTAACCTCTCATAAAACCTCTCATCTAACCTCTCCTATAGACACACACACACACACACGCACACACACACACACACTAAAATATATATATATATATATATATATATATATATATATATATATATATATATATATATATATATATATATATATATATATATCCACAAACACACTCACAACCTCTAACACACACAAACAAAAATATACATAAACACCCACACACACATACTAATAAATACATACATTTATCCTTCTCCTCCTCTCTTCACACTCTCTAACATCCACACACAACACATACTCCTCACAACACAATCACACACACACACACACACTCTATATATATATATATATATATATATATATATATATATATATATATATATATATATATATATATATATATATATATACACACACACACAAAAAAAAAATAAATATATATATATATATATATATATATATATATATATATATATATATATATATATATATATATATATATACATACACACACACATACACTAACACTAATATTTATATATATCCAAAATATCCCGAAACCTATCCGAATACCCAAATTCTCACAATTCTACCCTCTAGGGCTTAGACACGTACCCCCACACAAGCAATCTAACTCGCGCACGCGAGCGAAAACGAGAAACGAGGCCCGAATGGCCAAATGGCCATTCTGGCGACTCCGGGGTGTCCGATTCGCGATACCGCGCGATATGGACACCAAACTTATCCGGATTCGACCCAAACTCTACCCACGAGTTCTAAATAATGATTAGGACCTATTCTAAGTGCTAATTTGCCGATTCTAGTATCAGTGCAAAAAGTCACCAGTGTGTTGGAACCCGAAAATCCCGAAAAAGCCTATTTTCATGATTTCTCGCGAAACGACCCCACGTATCCAAATATGGACACGTACCTTGTCTCATATCACCCAAACTAACCTAATTAGGTCTAATTAGGCTAGGGACAACACCCAAACATGTCAATTTAGGATTTTCCTCAAATTTGGCACTAAACCTAGGCCAAAAGTCCCAAATTGAGTCCAATGGGTTCCAAACATCTTCTAATGGGTTATCCTACACCTCAGGCATCCTCTAATATTCAAATGACACTAATTAGAAGTAATTACAAAGGTTAGAGTGAGGGTTTACCTCTTGGGAGTTGGAATTCCAAGAAAAGTCCCAAAATCACTTCTTTTTAGGTCAAAGCACAAAATCTATGCTTCCACCACCATCAAGCTAGATCTACCTAGATCAAAACCACAAATGAGAGATAAACAAGGGTTAGCACCAAGATTAGAGAGAGATCTAGAGTATGGAGAAGAATTAGAAGAGATTTACTTACCTTTTGAGCTTAAAATGCAAAGAGAAAAGAAAGGGATTTTTGTGAAATGATTGAAGTGGAGAGAAAGAGATAGAGTTTCTTGCAAATGAGAAGAATGGGGGGGTGAAATCTGGCCGGCCACCCTTTGGAGGGTTTGGGGCATTTGAAAATTTACCAAAATGCCCTCCAAGTCAAAGAATATAATAGTTTTGAGTTGGGGTCAAAATGGTAAATTGGAAACTCCTAATTCCAAGTTCTAAATCTAATTCTAATTCCTAATCTCACTAAAATCAAATAGGATTAGTCAAATATAAATATCGGGGTTTGGTCATGATAACTTGGTCGGGTCCAGTTGGGTCCAAAACTGACCCGGGTCACTAACACAAGTCGAAATGAAATAAAACTCAAACACGTTCAAATAAAACCCCAAAACATAATATTAATAAATAAATATTCACAAAAATATTAGAATATTGAAAATAACAAACTTGCTCTCAATTTTAAAAACTGGAGGTGACATGAATCGTTGCACGATTCATCACGTACTCACGCTATAGAACTATTATGCCAAGAAAATGCCGCATGCTTAATACATTATGCCTGTTATATAACCAAGATAAACAAAGTTTTGAATCATTGAATAACTGTCGCCATAATACGGCAAAGCAACGATGACAATGGTTATGTTACTCACGAACTAAATATTTTACTTGAATAACTAATCTAACCCTGCACGGTCATTGGACAACTCGTGCACGAGGAACGGCTTCCTCAAGCGATACCCGGAGACACGGGATCGTTTCGGCCTAGGAGGAAGCAAAAGATAGCTGAGCTCGATGAAAGCAAAACATGGTTATTTTGGGAACTTGCAGCGGGGCTCGCCACCCGTGCTGAAAAGGTCGCCGTCTAACCCAGCTATAGTCCAAAATGACTTATGGTGCGAGTGACCTTCACATATACAAACTGTACACGTAAATTGATAACGATTGACAGGGAAGAACATAGTAAGTCTCACATTGCACGGCACGATCTGCTGGGTGTAAGTTCTAGCATAATTTACATTATGCCGATCATTGCTTGTCTAAAATTTATTAGGATGGCTAGAAAGATCACAAAATTAAGTCATAACATTTCTTGAACCAAATGAGAGTGTGGTATATAAATTAGCCACTCGCCAGTACAAAGTGTAATGTACTGATCCTCGCTCTCCACAGGTACCCCAAACCAAGAAAAATGTGCCACTTAAGCTCAAGGCGACGCTAGTACATTTGAAGTCTCGTTCGTGTGTTGAAGGCTTGTTTTGATTCTTTTGAAGACTCCATATTTAGTCCAGAAGAAATGACGTATCGACTCCCCACGATTCCAAGTCTTTGAAAATATTTTGTTGTAAATGGGAATGTAATATATGGAACGACTATTTCATCAACGTTCATTTTGTAATCGAGTCATGTTGTAGCCCGCGAGGCAAATGAATGTAACAGAGTCATGTAAATGATGTTTATTATAAATGAAACAAAAGTTCCTTCTGTTTTCAAATGTGTTTGTTCAATTTCTCTACGTACTCTACTTGATGTTGTGTTTCGGATAACCTTATGACTATGCCTTATGCGATCGCAACTTAGGTTCGCACGGCATCACGTCCGGGGGACCACTATCGATTCTACGGAATCGGGACGTGGCAATAAATTTGGACAGCCCTAAACTATAGGACTGTCAAAATTAGATTATTTGTTAATTAAATTTCAATCTTCGTTAATTAAGTTCATATTTATTAATTAACTTGAAATATTTTTTATGTTATAGTTGTGACCCGAAGAAGAAGGATCTTGACGCCGACCCTATCTTTCGCCATCAAATATCATCATCAAATTAATCTTGCCATAAAAAACATGGAACTTGTGGTCGTACTGCAGAAGAGATTATTCTGGATACAAAGTATGCAAAGGTGAGAGTGTACCTATATTCCTGTCATGCCTTGTTTAACAAGGCATAACCGGAATATGGGTAAACTCTCACCTTTGTATACTTTGAGACAAGAATAATATATTTTGCAGTGTCGACCGCAAGTTGTATGTTGTTGACAAGTACTACAACAAATTGTTGCTACAGTTTTTCTTCTCATCTTTTGAAGTACCAAAATTTTGATAGCTCGGTGATTACCTTGTAGTTTGGAGTAGGTGGAAAAGTGAAGACCGACATGAACCTACACCAAATGAAGACCGACATCTTTTAGTTTTGTGAAACTTTGATTTACCAAATTGTAATATTCTAAATTGTAATACTTTTGAACGGAACGCATGTAATATGCTACAAAATTTATAAATTGCATCCGGGCAATATGATTGTAATCCTTTGTCAATATTAGTTGTTTCTTTCATTTTTCGTATCATATTGTCGTATCTGTGTTTGTGATTCATATTGTCGTACCATATTGTGTATCTTATTTATAGATATAGATGCTGTAAAAACATTGGTTTGAACTCAATAATAAATTTAAAATTGAGAGACTTATCTCTTAAAAAGATTTATAGATATAGATGAAAATTTATTTTGAAATGAAAAAAAATTGAGAGGAATATTTCTAAAATAGATTTAAAATTTTGAGTTTTTTTTTTAAACCGAGTAGATAATTGAGATACTCTAAAAGAAATATAAAATTGAGAAACTTATCTCTAAAATTGGTTTATTTTGAAATGGACAAAATTGGATGACTTATCTCTAAAATAGATTTATACCTAAAATGGATTTATAGACCATATATATGAATGTTTATTTTAAAATGAGCAAAATTGAGAGATTTATCTATAAGATAGATTTAAAATTTTGAGTTTTTTTTAAACCGAGTAAATAAATTTATAAACCGAGTAGATAATTTATTTTTTACCTACATTAGTTTATGTTCAGTATTACCCAAATTTATGATAGTCCTAGGACTGCCAAATTTCTGGCAGTCCTATCCACTACCAGAACTGTTAGAAATTTGGACAGTCCTAAAATTGACTTGTTGGAGCAAGTCAATTTTAGGACTGTCCAAATTTTTGGCAGTTCTATCCAATACCAGAACAGTAAAAAATTTGGGCAGTCCATCGTCGTCCCCGTCACGACTGTGGACGATTTTTTGAAGTTCTTAACCCTAAAATGGATTCAAAACTTCAAAATATGTCTAGAATGAATAATAAATCAAATTTTAGTTACTATAAGATAAAATTTAGTCATAAACATGGCTTGAGAGAGATTTGGAAGAGGAAATGTTTATTTTGGGAGGGAGAAGGGAAGAAGAAAGAAAGAAAAAAGAAAAAAATTGACTTATAAACCTATAGTTGGACTTAGCCTAATAATTTTTCAAGTGACAAACTTGTAAATAAACCAAAATCAAATTTGGACTAGCCCAGACCCCGAGTAATATTTGACGTGCCCTTCTAAATTACCTAAGTTAGCGAGGAGAAATTATTGTGGGGTCCGGCCTCACCACGGGACAATGGTGAATGATGAGCCCGGCCACTAATTTCTTGACACTTGGCATAATATTTGGTATAATTTTTTTAAAAATTGTAAAAAATATATTTAATATATAAAAATTTAGTTGGCATATAATTAAAAAAAATAGATTTTTCTTTCAAAAAATATCAAAAAAAATTAGTAGCCGAATTCACCATTCATCGTTGCTGAGTGGTGAGGCCGGACCATCCCATAATTTCTGGTTAGCGAGAGTCACGACTTCCCCTCTTCTTCCTCCTCGCTCCAAAACCCTAAAATTTTCCCAATTTCCCGACCATGGTTTCGCCAAACCCTAATTTCCTCCCAAATCTCTAGACTTTTCCATATGGACTCATGTCCTCCTCCATGGGCGCTCTAACTGACACAAGGAAGCGCCGCCTCTCCGACCTCCACCTCCCCGCGGACTCCTCCACCACGAAGAAGCAGCCCAAGCTCCACGGGCCACAGCAGATCGTTCGCCCCTTCCGCTCCGGGTCGAGCCGAAATAGAATTGTACAAGCCCCCAGTTTCTCCAGAATGGGGAATTTTCTGTCGGGTCTCTTCAAATCGAGAAGGGAGTATAAGAAGAAGAAGAAGAAGAGGAAGAAGAAGTCTAAGAAGAACGGGGATTTTGATTTGGTCTACAGGGAGCTGGTCGCGGAGTCGGGGTGTTGGAATATAGGGTTAGGGTTGTTGGGTTTGTCATCCGATCAGGAGAGCGGTAGTGCGAGGACGGCGGTGAGCAGAAAGGTGGAGAAAGCAAGGAGGGTGGTAGAGTCGGCGGCGGCAGCGGTAAAGGAGACATTTTTTGTCAGGAAGCGTTCTGTGTGCAAGGAATTACATGAGTTGTCGAAGTTGAGTATTTTGGAATTCAAACAGAAGCCACCTGACCAGAAGCTTTTGGCGATCAGGCCTGCTCAGAAGGCATCGGAGAAGGAAAAGGAGGTATATTTCTCATGTTTTTCTTCTTCTTGGTTTCGTTTCAATATGCTTGCATCATCTTATGTTACTAGTTTAGTAGACAGTAGGTTCGGAAGGTTGTTTTAAGCCCATTATCAGTGAGTTAATGCGTTGACATTTTCGCTTGTCAATTTTCGCTTGTCAATCTCTTGAATCCTACATTGCACGGACATGAGTAGGAACATGGTGAGAAAGACACGTCTTGGTGTGTCCTAGTGTATTATGGTGTGTCCTAGTGTATTATGGAGTCTCTATGTCATGTTTGATATGTGCCCGAGAGAGTTGGACACTACATTATTTTTGGGGTGTACGTCTTCCTAAATTTTGATGAAGCCTATCCGTGGTTGAGTCCACTTTAGGCCCAAAGATATCAAAGGTGCAAAAGGCGCACCACAACACAAAGAGTGTAGAGGACCGAGTCACGAACCTCATAAAGGCAAGGCATACATTTTTCCAAAAAAATCAAAATAATATTTTCAAATCATATACGATTATTCTAAGAAACTGGACGAAGTGGAACGTTCCTTTTTTACAACGAATAAACAAAGAATAAATAACCGAAATTAATAACAAACACAAGATATAACGTAGTTCGTCCGAAAATTGACCTACGTCCACGAGGCAAGGGGAGAATTTCTTTATTGAATCAAGAGAAAACTTTACAAAAGATCAGTACAATACTACTCGCACGAACCCTCCCTTGCGATATCTCTAACGAAGTATCTTTCTTCTCTAAATTACCTTATAGCTTCCTAGCACAAACACAAGTAAAACCTCCATAAACCTTTAATACTCTCAAGCTGGCCTAATTACGATTAGAAATAACCTTAGATAGACTCACCTAATCTTACTAAATATTGGGGCAAATCATAGCCGTCGAAACCCATCCAAAACTAGATCTGAATAGGGCTCCAACTTGACTTGTACATCTACCTACCTTATGAACATTGTTGCGGTTGTATTCGTGTTCTCTTTGACTTTAGTTTTTCCTTACTATACCCTTGCCCACTGACAGTCTTTTGCCAAAATATGTAAAACTGACATCCGACACATTCTTTGTTACGAAACTGGCACAACTCTCCTACCGAGGCCGCGAACCTTCCTCGTACCTGAGTACATGAATAAAGTCAAGAGTCGACTGACTTGAACTTCTCCATAGGAAACGCCTTCATTAGCATATATGTCGGATTTACCTTAGTATTGATCTTTATAATATCAATCTCCTTGTTGCACCAATCCTCCTTGTATTGTGATATCGTACGTTAATATGTTTCGTCCGACTATGGTGTACCTGATTCTTCGGAAGATGAATTATGCTCCGAGTGTTACAAAACAAAGGTACCCCTTCTCGAATCCGAACTCGTCAACTAGACATTTTAACTCTAGGGCCTCCTTCGATGCTACTACTTATACCATGTATTTTGACTTTGTAGTTGATAGCACCACAATCTCTTGAAGGGTCGACTTTCAATTGACTCGAAAACCTGCAAGTGCGATACATAGTCTGTAGTTCATATTCTCATATTCTCTTATCTAAGTCACCAACATAACATCTACATATCACTGCATTTGACTCAATTTATGTCCTGGATTGTGAAACAACAAGCTAAGATCCTTATTACCTTTTAGATATCGAAGTATCCAATTTACCGCTTCCCAATGAAGCTTCGCTGGATTTGACATGTACCAACTAACCAAAATGACTGCATATTATAAATCCGACCGAGTGCATACAATAGCGTATATGAGTGAACCCATTGTAGCATATGGTACTCGAGAATCTTTTTCTTCTCCTTTGTTTTCGGGTATTCCTTGGATGATAACTTAAAATGACTGCAACAAGGGTACACAATTGTCTTAAGTCCTTCATGCTGAATTTCTCTAGCACCTTCTTAACATACTTCCTTTGATGACCAAGAATTTTCTTTGCTCTACCTAAATCTTTCATGTCAAATTTTCTTTTAATGAAGCTTTGATCGCCATTATTTTCGTCACTCTTAGAAAAAATCAACATGTCATCGACCTATAAAATAAGATAAATCGATTAACCATCATTGAGCCGCTTCGAGTATACGCAACTATCATACTCACATCAAAAGAAATTGGTCTTCAACATAAATGAATCGAAGCACTTGTAACACTGCCCTGGAGATTGCTTCAATCTATCAAGAGACCGCTTGAGTTCACATACGTGATTCTCCTTGCCGGTCTCAATAAAGCCTTCGGATTGCCTTATAAAGATCTTCTTTTCCAATTCCTTATGTAGAAATGACGTTTTCACATCCATTTGCTCAAACTCCAAATCCTAAACCACTATCAATGCCAACAAAACTGGAATAGACGTATACTTGACCACAAGCGAGAAAATCTCGTTCTAGTCAATCCCCTTATTCTGAGCATAACCCTTTGCAATTAACCCTGCCTTGTATTGCTTATTATCCTTTTTTCCTGAAATACCTACTTGCAGCCAATAACCCCTTTTCCCTTTCAGTAGCTCAACCAAGTTCCATGTACCATTCTTTCGAAGTGACTCCATCTCCTCTGTCATGGCCACCATCCATCAATCTCTATCCTCTTGTCTTTGGCCTCCTTATAATCGCTTGGATCTCCTGTTTATGTGATTAGAGCAAATGAAACCATGTCTTCAAAACTATACCTGACTGAGGCCTTATCCTCTATATGGGTAATATGCTTAATATTATTGTCCCAAGATCCTGCTAGGTTGCTCCTTATCCTCCATATGGGTAATATGCTCGTCCACCTCCGCATCAGTAGGTTGTAATGGTGCTTCGGTGACCGTATCCTCTGTGCCAAAATTTCCACCACCACTGAATCATTGTCACCTGTTGTGCGACTCGTCTCCCTCATCGAAGATCACATCACGGCTAGTGAATACCCATCCGCTTTTTGGATCTCATAACTTGTAACCTTTAACTCCATGTTTGAATTCCAAGAAAATGTATCATTTTGACTTTGACTCTAGCTTGATTCTATCATTTTGATTCACAAGTGAATAGACAAAGCATCCAAGCACACGTAAAGAATTATAACTGGTTGGTTCTCCTCTCTATACCTCTTAAGAAATCCAAAGATAATGACTGTAGATAGTGATTTGTTGATCAAATAACACATGATTTATCATCTCCGTCCAGAAGTCCTCTGTAAGGCTTGTCTGTAATTGCATACTCCTGGACCTCTCTAATAGTATTGTACATGTGCTCTGTTATTCCGTTCTGCTCTGAATGTCCTAGAACTATCTATTGCCTCTGTATACCTTGCCCTTTACAGTACTCTTGAAATTTTGTCAGTGTACTCACCTCCATTGTGTGTCCGCAAATACTTTACCGTTCGTCCCTTTTGCTTATCTACGTTCGTTTTTCATTCTCGGAATTTAGCAAACACCTCATGTGTTTGAGAAAATAAATCCATATCTTTCGTGAGAAATTGTAAATAAATATGACGTAGTACTCAATGCCTCCCTTTGATTGAACCAGTGATGGCCCCCTATACGTCTGAATGGATGTAGTCAGAATTCCTTTGGTCTTGTGCACTGCTTGCTTGAAGCCTACTTTATGTAGCTTTTTTATCGTGCAATAATTGCATAAATCTAGCTTGCACTCCTTTAAACATGTTTCCAACCAGTGTTCTAAATGCCGTCCGTCTAGGCGGCGCCTAGGCGGTAGGCGGTCCCTCTCCGCACCGCTTTTCGGTAGGCGGTGGAGTAGGCGGCCAACGGAGGTTGGCGGCATAGGCGGAGGTGACGCGGCGTAGGCGGCGTCTAGACGGAGCAATACTTAACAAAATATTTTGGCCAAAAAGGTTTTTTTAAGTATTATGGGCCTATGGTTCACTTTTACAAAACTAAAATTTTATAAATCTTCGTTCTACAACTTAGTTATGTATGGAACACCCTTAAAATATGCATATTATGCAAAAAAAGTGGCAAAATAGTAAAAAGTATTCAAAATGTATCGACCGCCTAGGCGGCCTAGGCGGTAGGCAGACTCTCTCCGCCGCACATCCGCCTGCCGCCGTTTATAACCTTGTTTCCAACTCCCTTCTGTGCAACTCACGAATACCTCTCTCACTCATGTGAGCAACACGCATATGCACTCATGTGATCAAGACGCATATGCTACAACTTTGCAGTATCCGCCACCCTTTTCTTTGTAATGACGGTTGCATCACCAGTAACCAATGCTCTCGTCCATCCGATACAAGTTTGACAACATTTGCTGCCCCTTCATGACTATCATTTTACCTTTAACTATCTTTAAAATTGAATTATGCTCAATAAACTTGTATCATTCCGTGTCCACTACACCCAAATAAATAAGGTTCTTTAATTCTGGAACGTGTCTTACGTTCACGAGTGTCCGTACTGTACCATCAAACATATAAAACTTATGTCCCTACACCGACGGTTTTGCATGCTACATCTTTTTCCGCATAAGAATAACACCACAACCAAACCAAACTCCTTATAGGCGCTGGACCACTCTATTTTACGACACATAATGATATAAGCATCATGAGTCAATAATCCAAGCTTCGTAAGTACATCACACAATAACTTCTCCTTAGCTTCTATTGCAATACTTTTTTTTACTCGAATTGCTTGTACTAGCACTTTTATCCTTCTTTTATGACTATTTATATTTTGGACATTGTTTTTTCATGTGTCTTGACTGCTTGTAGAAACAACACTCATCACCATCCTGACATGATGATTTAGATTTCTCCCTTTTGCTCTTGCCTCCATCTTTATTCTCCGTCCTAACCCTTTCACCGATAATCAACCTTGATAGACTCCTCCGATGGATTTGGCCTTCTTATAATCTTATTATTGAGAAGTATTGTTGTAACCTACTCCATCTCGAGAACCTCCTTCCTATAAAGGATCGTTATAACCAAGTGGTCATACGACGTTGGAAGCAAAGATATGGCATAAGCGCTTAGTCCTCCTTATCTAACTTTACCTCAAGACACAGAAGAACGCTTACAACCTTATTGAAGCTATTCAAATGCTGTAAAATTATGGTCCCTTCTTTCATGCATAAACTATAGAGTTGGTTCTTGAGATATAACTTGCTTGACAATGACTTTCTCATATACAAGCTCTCTAGCTTCAATCTTAAACTTGCTGCAAAAGTTTTCAGTCATGACGTTGTACATCACCTCGTCCGTCAGATAAAGCTCTATCATACACTGTGCCTTTTGATCCATATCTTTCCATGCATCATTTACCATGTCGATAGGTTTCTTTTCTTTGCTGCCAATCACCTTATACAATTCCTCTTTTACGAGAATTGTCTTTACCCTTCTCTGCAACATTGAGAAGTTACTTTTTGCCGTTAAACTTCTCGAATTTGGTGCTATCAGCCTTGTTACTCGTCATCCTTTAATCTCGAAGTATAGAACTCTCCCTTGGATATTTATGAACCAACAACTTCAAGAATCATAAGAAGACAGAGAGAGGACCAATGTTGTCACATACCGTTGACCTAGATCGAAAAACTGAAATCCTTTTGGTTTCGTTACCCTATGATACCAGCTGTAAGAATCCAAACGACACTGAACGTCCCCTTTTTGACAACGAATAAACAAAGCACAAAGAACTAAAATTAATAACAAACACAATAACACAAGATATAACATAGTTAGGCTGAAGATTGGCCTACCTTCACGGTGCAAGGGGATGATTTCTTTAGTGAATCGAGAGAAAACTTTACATGAGTTAGTACACTAACACTGTACCGCGCAAACCTTCCCTTATGAGATCTCCAATGAGTTCTCTTCTTTCTGGTCTCCATTCCCTTAGGACTTCCTAGCACAATCACAAGCAAAGCCTCCTTAAACCTTTAATAACCTCAAAGCTCACCTAAGTTAGAGTTGGAAAACTTTAAATAAGCTCTCCTAATATTTCTAAATATTGGAGCAAATCCTACTCGTCGAAACCCATCCAGAACTAGATCTGAGTATGACCTTCCTTATTTGAACATGAGCCATATTACAACACTTCTATGTAATAGATTGAAAGTGGACGTGCTAAAGTTCAATTCAATAGTCATATGAATCAAAATAAGGAACATGATTTGTGTTATAGGAAGAAATAGAGGTATGACTTCACATATTTGATATGTCAAGAGGTGACCGGATCTGAAGCCGAGTAAAATGTTTGTTATGTAATAATATTTTCCATGAGCACTTGCTTATGAGCTATACATAACCGATGTTGTCATCATTTCTCTTTGTTCTTTAGATTTTTTTTGTTTGATCATTCATTCCTTTATATTTCACAAATACAATCGTCTCATAAAAACCTTGTCAATACTTGGTTGCACGATCTTAAACTGCATATATCTGAATGGTAGGGCTACATAACTGCACTCGCCATCTTGGTTTTTGGTATGACCTCTTATCTATGTTGTCACAGGCGACGCCTAGGCGGCCTAGGCGAGCAGATTGGAGAGGACTCGCCTCGACCTGGGAAAAATTCTCCTGGGTGAGGCGATACTCGCCTAGGCGCCCGTCTAGGGTCGCCCAGGGAAAAAATGACCCGTCTAGGGTCGCCTAGGGCCGCCCAATTATACTTACTATCTTTACTTGATGTTGAACATTGGTTATTTCATCTTTTTGGCTTCTTATATTACTTTTATGCTTATTAGTTAATGTTTATTGCTTATTAGTTATACTACATATTTGTTGTATACATAAATGCATAATTTTTTGATTCAAGAGCAACGAATCATGGGCGGGCGCCTAGGCGCACCTAGACAAGGCGGATGTCCTGTCGCCTCGCCTCGCCTAGTGTCCAGTATAACATAGCCTCTTATGCTCGTAACCTTGGTCCTTGGCTAGGAATTTGGCACAAAAATAGTGAATTGATGTCAAGTCAACAGCCGGTCAAAAGAAATTTGTCAAATCCTTTACAAAGCTTTCTTATGCTCCATAGCTAACCCATTCTGATGGGAGAGAGGCTTGAATGGTGATGATGATGATATACAACTGTCTCATCAAGTATGTCATATGTTAAATGCTATCAACATGCTCATTTGTGTTTGTTTTGTTAATCTGCAACATTTATTATCTTCTACAATCTCTAATGTTTTCAGGATCTGCATGAACTCTTTTGCCAACTAACGGATGAAGAAATGGAGGTTGTCTCATATGCTTTGCGTGGTGGCAGTAGGTATGCTATTTTCTGTCACGATTTTTCCATTTGATATATAACTTGTTACAATATTACTTGGTAGCAGTATTGTAATTGAGTAATTATTCCAGCCATGAACTTCTAGTAACACATGAGGCATCAAATATTGAGATAACAAGAGAGGTTATACGGTGTTTGGATTGCGGTGCCTGGTTGAACGATGAGGTGGATATTAAAGCTGTCTTTTCCTTGTTTAAATTTTCATTATTAATGATATAATCCGCATCATATCAACTGCCCAAAATATGATTTTCATTATTTCATTGTACACATGTTTGTCTATTTGATTATAGGTCATAAACTTGTATCTTGAATTATTGAAGGAAAGGGAAAGAAGAGAACCCAAAAGATTTCTGAAATGCCATTTCTTCAACACATTTTTCTACAGAAAGGTTTGCTGCTTCGTAGATACTTTTTTCCCCCTTCCATGTGCTCGATTACAGTCAAATTATTTCTTTCTATGCTAATGCCTGTGCTAAGAACATCATTATTAAGGTTCATCTGTTTGATATCCACACTTGTTATTCATGCTAATATTATGTTGTACGTATGCAATTTGACCTACAATATGTATATTCTTTGGTGCAATTTATTTCTCATTATTATTTATTCTGGAGGGCTAATAATTTTATTGGTGATCATTTGTCTAAGATAACTTTCAACCTTGGCAAACGTGGCTACTAGCAGTACTTGAGAACATATTGAGCTCTTCTTGAGGGGTATATATCCTGCGCTCCACCAACAGTTTCTTCCATCATATTTTTTCCTTCTCTCTCCCTAGAATTTGTCGATTCTTTTATGGAACTTTCTTATGCTCCATAGCCGACCCCATTCTGATGGGAGAAGGCTTGTATGATGATGATACGAGAAATAGAATCCCTGTTAAAATCCTCATTATTTGTTAGTTGTCTATAGGCTCGATACCTATACTACAGTGGCAGACTCCTACTACAATTTTTTTTTTCCTGCCAATAGTTTCTTCCACCATCTTATTTCCTTCTATCTACTATGTTTTTCCTTACCATTGATATTGCCTTCATTGTCGTTCTCCCTCCCAACTATTTTGCTTCTTGATTAATTCCTATCACATCATAGTTTCCATCTCTAGATGTGCTCATATAATACTGCCACTTACCTCTAGGAATCTTTTCTTTTTTGAGATAGCCCTCTAAGAAATCTTTATCCATAAAATCTGAGAACTACTTTCCTTATTCCCCATTCCCTTAATCTTTCACCCATTCCTCGTTGACGTGGGCCAAATGCGACGCACGAAGGACAAGGGTTTGTTTTGGTCTCTTCTTTTATTCTCTTGTGTTTCTTTTAGTTGAGTTTTTAATTTTGTTCTTTTTTGAGAAGCATGTCATGCATAGAATTAAAACATTATGGTTGAATGAAGGAGTGTTTCTGGAGCATTTTGTGATCCCAAGATATCTCTGAAGTTCAAAAAAAAAATCTACAAGAATGTTATAAGACCAACCATGCTTTATGGATCAGTGTTGGACAATTAAGAAACATGTCTAGAAAGTTATTGTGCCAAAATGAGAATGCTAAGATGGATGACTAGTAATATATTTAAGGATATGATAAATAATGAGTGATAGGAAGTTAGAGGTGACGCCAATTGATAACAAGATGAGAAAAAATTGACTTAGGTGGTTTCGAGATGTGCAACATAGACTAATAGATGCTCCCATGAGGAGGAACGATAATATAATAGTTAAAGGAGCCGCTAGAACTGGAGGTAGGCACATGGTTTGAAGTGTTAAAAAATGATATAGATTTTGTTAGTGTTGCAGAAGGACATCACCCTTAACAAAGCCGAATGGGAGAAGATGATTCAAACAGCTGACTCCAGGAATTTAGGATTAAAGTCTTTGTTGTTTTTGTCTTTCTTGGGGCTATCCAGATAATGACAACAATGAAAACAATGAACCCTGTATCCATAGGGTTCGCTGCATTACAACTTATCACCTCTAGCAAAACCAATATCCTTTTTCTCATCCTCAATTTAAGTTCTCTTTGGCCTACCTCTGGTTCTAGAAGCTCCTTGGACTAATAGCCTATCATGTTAAACACTGTATCTATTGGTCTTCGCTACATATGTCCAAACTATCTTAACAAATTTCCTCTTATCTTATCCTCAATGCCACCTCCAACTTCCTATGCATGTACTAACTTGTTTTTATCTTTCAATATAGTGTCAATCATCCATCTTAATATTATCATTTCTATGCTTTGTTTTGGACATGTTGCTAGACCACCTTTGCTCATTTGACATTGCGCCGTGGTGGTATCAGTGCAACGCGTCACTATGGCGCTTAGCAATCTGCCCTTGTTCATTTGTCATTGCACCAGGATGGAAACAATTCAACCCGAATACTGAGGGACACCCCAATGAATCATTTCAAGAGTTGACAAATATTTATGTTGATTGTTTGGATACCTAAGCCAACCCTCTTCCTTTATCCAGATGTGACACCAACACTAAAGATAAGTCATAAGATTAATCCCTACACGTGAAGTTTGGATATCCAGATCTTTCCTCTTTTTCTTTAGTTTTCTTAAATGTGAAAAGAGGTAATAGCTAACTAGTTTAACAAACTTAAACTGAACATGTCTTGCCAGGGGAATTGATTGCTAATGCTTCCATACATCACCTATAAGTTCTCCATTACAAAATTGCAATTATCTTAATTTTTTGTCTGTTACTAAAATTGACCTTTATTTGTGTTAAACCTTTCAAGTCTATTTTAGGTTCTGTAAGATAATTTAGTCGGTCAATAATTGTGTCTGAAAGATTTTTCTTTTGACTAATATTTATCCGGAGATATAATTTAGCATAAATTCTACTGGTGCTTGTTTATAAAGCAGGCACAAACTATATTATTCTCCAGATAGTTATTTTCTGCACATTTGCGAGTCAAAATTATACATGTGCTGTTTATTTAATTTCCTCCTACAATTTAGTCTTAAGCACATTTAGACAGGCAAAATTGTTTATTTATAGCTAACACCATTTGGCTATTGTGTAGCTGATTAGTGGGAAGAACGGTTATGACTTCAATGGCGTAAGAAGGTGGACTACAAAAAGGAAGTTAGGATATAGCCTTATTGAGTGTGACAAAGTAAAGTTTTGCCATTCTATTTCCTTTTATATTTTCGTTTTGGCATGCTCATCTCTTGTTTAATTTATCTTTGTAATGTCTTGTGCAGATATTTGTCCCCATACACAAAGATACACATTGGTGCTTAGCAGTTATAAATGTCAAGGATGAAACCTTTCAATATCTTGATTCACTCGGTGGCATGGATACTTCTGTGCTCAGGGTATTGGTATGTTCAAAGTATATTTTGCATTTATGGAGCCTAGATAACCTTGGAACATGTATGACTGCTGCATGGAACGAGTTTGTTAGTTATTACTCATTGCATTTGTAGTATTTTGGACCAAATATAAGAAAGAAATCATAAGGAAGATTAATATAGGAAGAAAGTATAGATGCAATGGGATTACTTACTCTACAAGGTTGCTGGTGCATGCATAGTTGTGTGGTTTTTTCTAGGTAACTTGTGTTGTGAACTCAGCTTGTCTTGGAACTCTTTAAGTGGGTGTTTGTTCAACTTCCATTCAAAGAGTATAAAACTGTGATTTGTGGACATGGACACAATTGTCACACTTTGACACATGGGGCATCTGGCACGACAATTTACCAAGACCTAGACAAGTGGACAACTATGTATGTGTATATTTGTAGATTTATATATGTGTATTTTCCATGACATATATGATTTAGTTTGTGTTTGTATGTTAAGGGAGTTAATAATAATAATAAAAGGTGGACAAACATTTCAAAATCTTACAGTATTCAGTAAAAGGGGCATAGTCCCTCACTATTCAACCACATTCAAAGAGTATAAAACTATGATTTGTGTCCATGTCCACAATTGTCACACTTTGACACAGACATTTTGGCATCTGGCTTGACAACTTACCAAAACCTAGACAATGGGAGAACTATGCTTGTGTTTTTTTTTTAGATATATGTGTATTTTTACATGATATAAATGATTTAGTTTGTGTTTGTATCTTAAGGAAGTTAATAGATAAAAAAGAGGTGGGAAAATATTTCGTAATCTTACAGTATTCAGTATAGGGGCATAGTACTCTTCAACTTGTGAATATTTTATAATTCCTAAAAGTGGACAGGTTTTTAAGTGTTTAAACATGTTCCAGACATGAATTGGTTTCCGGAATCCTTTTATTTTGTCAATAGGTAATGTTATCTTATGATACACATTACTCATGGCAATTTAACTACACACACAGGCACACACACTCATATCATATCCTAATTTTAATGAAGTTTTGTAGCTGGCAGCAGTCCTGAGCTATGTTTATTTTCCATATAATTGTCAGACTAGATATTTCATGGATGAAGTGAAGGACAAGAGTGATGAACAGTTCCATAGATCAGCCTGGAAGCAAGAAACAGTTTATAAAATTCCAATCCAGAAGAATGGGTATGCTGGCTTTTCATCTTATTATTTTTACTTCTTTCTCGATTAATGTGTTTTCTCATTATACTGTAGCACTGGTATCTGCAGTGTGAAAGTTCATAACCTCACACATCTCATACTTGCTACTCTTGTATTTCTTATCTTGTAATTGTTTGTTGTTATAGGAGATTTTCCAATATTTACAATGAACTAGGAAATGAACATCCCACATGACACGTGGGAAGAAACAGTAAGTTGATAAATTGCGAGAGCTTGGGAAGGACTACTGAGACAATTGAAAATTAAGACATTGGAGAGGTAGGGAAATTGGAGAAATAGAAGTTTGACAGAGGGGAGGTTGACTATCTATATATTGGGAATGGAAATGAGCATAGTATGTCTTTTTTTATGAAAAAGGTGACAAATAGTGGGGTGCTAATATGATTATGAAACATCTTGTGAGCACTGAAAAATTGCAAAGGAAGGACTTCTTTAGTTAGTTTTGGACAGGAGTGGGAAACTGATGGACGACGGGGTTGCAGGATTACAGAGTGAGAAGAAATGTAGTGAGCAGAACATTGTAAATGTGGAAAGTAGGTATTTATTTAGAAGTAGACATCACCATGCTTAGGTTACATAAAATTGTTATGAGAATATGAAATCAGATGTAGATGAAACAGAAAGAGCAAATAGGCTAAGAAGGTGAATGGGACTGAAATGAAGACTCAGTTGCTAGTGGAAACTATAGAAGGTTTTAGCTCTGAAGCATTTGTTTAAAATGGAGGCAAGTGATAAGAGGACAGAGAAAATGAAGACTAAGATGAGATTAAAAAATTGATAAAGGTGTTAGATTTGAAGTGTTCTTAAACAATCGAGTCGCCTGATGGGGAAAGGAAAGGGAAACCAATAAGAATCCAACTACCAAAGATTCCAAATCCTTTTGAAATTTGCAATTTAAGTATGAGTATGAATGCTACCTTTTATTACAAGTCCGCATTGAGGAATCCATGGAAAGAGACTAATCAGAATTCTCAGTGTTGGACTTGGTGAAGACCCATAGCGAACATTCACAAAGTGAACCGTCTTCTATTTTATAAAAAGCCATATTGCTTTTTATAATGTTAAATATTGGAAAATCACATCTGTTGGATTCTAATCAATTTATATTGTTGATGTGATATTTGCAATGAATATGCTGATACTTCATTCTCTGCTTGGAACTATATATTTGTAGATTTTGTTGTTTTGCCAATTTCCCATCTAAGTTTTATGGCAAGACCTCATCTTGCTCTTAACTACCTTGCTTAGGAATTTGGCAATTGCACAGTGGGTTGACGACCAATTGAAATTTTTGTCAAGTAACATACTCCATAACTGCTCACTTTCAAAATGCTTGGGTGAATGATGATGATTTTGTGAACAGCATAGGAACCACTTGTTTTCAACTCTTTGTAGTCGTCTTCATGTAGTGAATACTTCATCTATGTTCCTGAAGATTATGATTACCTTTCATCTAGGAAGCACGGCCACTCGAAAAATATTGGCCATGTCCTGTTGGACGCATATCGGACACACCACGGAACTCCAAATACACAATGAAACAAAACTAGGTGCCGTGCCCGTGTCGCTGTGTCCTTGTCATGTTCTATCACTTTGTCACTGTCTCCTTAATGCAATGTCTGTGCACCATTGCCTTTCATTCATGAAATGTAAACTGCTTATAACCCAAGAATTATGTGGCTACAACTATTTGGAAAGGAAAAACAGGTTTGTTGTTACTAAAAAGGTATGAAGCAATACTTCTCTAAAACGCCTTCCATTGTAACAAAGAGAAGAAAATATAGTGGAGTTGTTACTATACAACAATATCAACGGAACTATATCAATTGTTGCATGATAAAGAAACATACACAATAATTAAATGCTCTATATGGAATAAAATCATTCATTTGTATTTTTTAGAAAAACAGTCTGATGGCACCTGTTACTCAGACCTGATAGTTTTGAAGTTCTTCCAGTCGTTATGATATGTGTGTGTGGAACCTCTTGGACAAGTTATAAGGATGTTAAGAGCATCTTACTGATTTCATATGAAGTTACGAACCTATTAAGAGAACTAACATGAACTGTCTGTCAACTATCATGAGAGATAAATTGTATGTATGATTAGGCCACTTTCAGGAAACAAAATGCCTTATGTCATGTCATGTCCGATTCCGTCGAGTCGCTAAGTCGCCACCGGTGTAATGTCATTTCATCCAGAGTGTGTGATCGGCTTGGGTAGAACGTGGAACATGGCACAGGCATGAAGGTGCGGCTTAGGACCCGCGTGCACAGTGCGAGGCCTAAGCTATTAACATGAATTGTAACTCGGGTTTGATCACACACCTGTAGTATTTTTCCTTCCAGACACAAGCAAACTCATTGAACAAGACACAAGACAAGATCATGTAATATTGTGTCCAACAGGAAGGTACAAGCATGAAATAGAAGCACAAGACATGAAGTAAATGAGTATACTTGCCTTGCTCAGGGTGATCGAGAGTAGATAGTAAAGCTTGTTGATCTCCTGTATATAGGTACAAAATTAATTAAGTTCTAAGACTACTCTAGTTGATTATGGCTTTAAAATTACTATTAAATAGCTATTCCTTTTTAAAAACTTAGAGCTTGTATAATATTTTATTTAATTTTTTCCAATTAAGAAAAAGTATAACTCAAGAAGAAATTAGAAGTTTAAGCTAGTATACCTAGTATTCTTCTAATCTGCTTGAAGAAGCTTAGCTTTCTTTAAGTATAACATAAATGCTAACTCTTACCAAAATGGTGAACAATTACACATAGCTAAACATATTCATTAACCAATACACTAATATTGGACAACCACATGACTTCAAACAACAAATATTAGTCCATTAAATCTAGACCAATAATCAAACTCTACTCCATGGAGTCCTCCTAAGGTTCGAACCCACTTGTTATGATATCAATAAAATTCCAAATAGCAAATGCAGTTGGCTGCAGAACACCCACAGGAAAATGAATGCAGCAAAAGCTTTACTCTCCTTGCCATTCACCACAACAAGTTAAACCACCAACCAAAACCCAACCACAGTGAGTATACAACTCAACTGTGCTTAACAAATTGGTTAACAGTTAAAGAAATAAACCATGTTTCAGGTTCCTGCCAACACAACATCTAGCCATCCCATCCCATATTACTCACAACACAGCAAGAAGGAAACTAAAATGAACTTCTCAACAGAACTTAGTGCTGATCATAAAACATCAAGATCATAAAAGGCTGGGTTTAGATTCAACTCTTCAAAAATAACAGAACTCCACACTATTAAATACAAGAAAATAGTATAGGAAAATAAATCTACAACCAAATCGAAATAGTATAGAAATCAGCCATTGCCTCAACTCTGGACCTCTGGATTGATTTGCTCGAACACAATTGCTTAACTAAAATGATTACGGCTGGACTCGAAGCATACAGTAGGACACGAACCCAACATGATACGAACTGGTAAGATCCCGGACACGAACATGCAGAATGCATCACCCTGAAACCAGCTACAAGAATACACCCCACGAACAGGTACCCAATACGACACGCCTGGACACTTCATCACACGAACAGGTACAGTAGGTCCTCGGACACTGCTCAAATATCACAAGGAGCAGACACGAACATGCAGAACGCAACGCAGAAACAATACCCGTATTACGATCAAAGTAAAACTAAGTCAAGAATTTAGAGAGAAAATTACCTGATAGAATAGATCGATGAAGAGGACACGTAACTTCCAATCCCTGACACAATTCTTATCAAGATTCTGCATCAACAACAGGACACATAAACGAAAGGATTGATTCACAGCGAACGAACTAATTCAAGAAATTCTCCCAAATTTTCAAGAATCTACATCAAGTACTCACCATTGGTTGATGCCAACCGGACACAAAACTCGATCAACCAGCGGTTCAATCCAACTCTCAATCTCGAGTTCGAACAGCGATCGAGGCTGCTTCAGTTGGCGCCGAGTCCGGATCACAAGGAATCACAAGTGTACTCCTGTGTACAGGAAAGAATTTCGATCGATCTATGAGAACTCGGTCAAAAATGGCTAAACGACTCAAGATTGGAACAATTTAGGAAGAGACGTTCAAAGAACTCACCACGAATCGATTTCCAGAGCAAGGAGGACACGGACACACAGGTCAGTGGAGCGATTGATGAAGAAGGACTCGTGGAAGTTGCACACCCTCTGCGTCGTGTCTCGCTACTGGGAAGAGAGCTCGGACGTTGAGGTAGTCGTGCTCCGCCAAGCACCAGACGCCGGAGAGCGTTGCTTGGAGGTTCGTGGTGGGTTGCTCGATGTCGGTTCAGTCGCCCCTCGAAGGAAAGAGCACAGCCGCCATGGCCAGCGCCGGAGTTGGAGAAATTAGGGTTAGGTCGGGATTGGGGAGAAAGAGAAGGTTTTGAGAAAATGAATTAAAATGAGCTGTGATGCTCATTCTCTCCCCCAACTCATCCATAAATAGAAAGTGGGATATAAGCAAATAAGTCCTCCTACCATTTGGCTTTTTAACAACTAAGTCCTGCCCCTTTTCACTAATTACAAAGAATTGCTAAAAATCAGTTAGAGAATTGGTTAGGAAAGGTGGAGACCATGCTAGTGGGTGTAACTAACTAGGAATTTCCTTCATGCCATTAATTCAAAACTTTCTCCAAAATTTCATGAAAAATAATATTCAAAATTGTTTAATCAAAATATTATTATAGAAAAATTTAAATTTCTCAAAAATTGGGAAGATGGGGTTACATTATGCGGTTAACAAGATAACAAATAGTAAGAACCGCATTCGACCAAAATCTCTTCGGAGTACGTACTTGAAACATAAGAGCACGTGTTGTTTCCAAGAGATGCCGATTCTTGCGCTCGGCCACACCATTTTGTTGTGGTGTGTACGCACAAAAAGTTTGGTGGATGATGCCATTGCGGGCCAAATGTCTATCGAGATCACAAGATAAATACTCACGATCATTATCATTCCGAAATTTTTTGATTGGAATACGAAATTCTGTTTTTATTTCGGCATGAAAGTTGCACTAAATGTTAAACAATTCAGAACGATTTTTCATCAGATAAACAAAAGTGACACGTGAGTAATCATCAATAAAAGTAACAAAATACTTAAAACACATTACTGATTCAATTGGGCAAGGTCTGCATACGTCAGAATGCACCAACTCGAAAGGAGCGGAAGCAATTGTATTTTGACTCACCGGATAGGGAACCCAGTGATGCTTAGCTAAAGTACACGGCTCACAATGAAAAGAAGCAGGGATATCTAAGGAAGGGTAAATTTTCTGGAGAGCTTGGGTTGATGGATGGTCTAACTGACAATGTAACTTGAAAATATCGAGTTTCATGTCGGCACAGACAACAGAAGAAGGTGCGTCAAACAGGTACAAGCCTCCAGCCACATGCCCCTTATCGATAGTCTTTCCAGTTTTCAGGTCCTGAAAAACACAACCATCAGAAAAAAAAGGTTATCGAGCATTGCAGTTCACGAGTAATTTGATTAATAGAAATTAAACTGAACGGGTTCCCAGGTGTAAGTAATACAGAATTGAGTGACAGTCCGGAAGAAATACTAGCACTTCCACGTCCTCGGACTGTCAGGGAACCTCCATTGGCAAAAGTGATGCCAGAAACACGACGGACAGGTATATAATCATATATTATACCTGCGTCACCAGTCATGTGAGAGGAGTGGAGAGAGAGAGAGTGGTGGATGACGGCTAAGGTATTGGCTCTGATACCATGTAGAATTGGAAAAATAGGATGATCTATTATTGATGAGAGACGTACATATATATAGGAGTGGCTAGCCCCTCTCCTATTATTATAAGCAATGTAGGACTATAGCCCATTAACTAATAACTCTAATATAACACTTAACACATAATTGGAAAGGTTTGATTAATGATAAATGGTGCGAGTGAAACAAAATAATTTATCATTGATTATTCCAAGTTGGACAATCATACCTTTTTTTGTCTTATTTCCATGGTACAGAATTTAGTTTGCGGCTTCACATACAAGTGTATGTGGAGTTAAGCCTAATAGAATAAGGATAATAATCATAATCTTGATGTGTTATCCTGGTAGAAATATAGGTATATCCTACTTTAGAATTGTAAAACGACTAAAATCACACACTTGGGTTATATTCCTTTCATCTTTGACTTAATATGTCATTGAGATGAATGCAATTCCTTTAGCAAATTGTATCATCATACTGCTTCATCTAACTCTTTATATAGTGTAGGGGAACTTGGAGGGTGCTCCTTGTCACGCCCTGCTCCCATAGGAGCGATCGTCTTCGCTAAGGCGTGATGCCGCACGAGACTAAGTTGCTCTCGTGCAAGGCCAATTCCAGAAACGGCCGATTTGAGATAGGCCACAGAGTCGCACAGAATGTCCCCATTTGCAGCGGAAAGTAAATGAACACAAATTGAAGCGAATTCAACTCTTTATTGATATTCAAGAAGTTTACAAGCGGCGCTAGGTCGAGATTACAAGTCGCTCAAGCTCTCTCTCTGAAACATAAAAGGCATGCCAAGTGGCTTACAAGATGGAATGATTCATGGCGATGTTCCGATACATTATGTCCTGTATATGGTGCTCCAGCTCCTTTGCAACGCTCTACGGCTCCAGAGTTAGTTCCGCGCCTTAGCACGTTCGAGGGAAGCTCCGCACCCGACGACGTCTCCTGCACCCTGCAAGCAAACTGTGGGGTTATCAGTACATTGTTATGCACTGGTGGGGAGGCTAGCCCGTCCACAATGCTATCATTACCAAACACGTTCTATTTACTTTTATGCACCGTCTATCATTTATTGTCTTTCTAATCTTGCCTTAGGATCATTTTTATGGCATATTTTCTAACATATCTCGTGTTACCGATTTCAAGTGTTTGCATGGAAATACATGCGCGACTTACCCATACTTACCGTCCGGTCTTCCCTGTCCAAGGTAAGCCAAGTTAGTCAACAATTCATATATAACAACTTAACGTGATTTACGTAAACATTCAGGGTCAAGGGCGTGTCCCTGCCTCAAATTCTACGACGTGTTCCCGCTTGCAAAGATACGTTATGACCACGCCTTGTTCAAATAATCATTCTCACTTGGATATCCTATCCACTCAACCAGTCAGTTGTGTTATACTCGAAGGGTTTTGTTATAACGACCATATTCTCTCAACTATTCAATTGTTTAGTTAACTTAGACTACTTTGTTTCAATGCAAGGACTTGCACGTGGATTGCCACCAGCAAGTCCACTTAATCTATATGCACCGGTCGCTGGCATAACAAGCCATTTTGGACATGTTCCTCTTGGTATTCTCACCTATCAATAACGTGATGGCTGGTACACCTTGATAGTCTCTTGAAATACCCGGCCTTACGTCTCCTGTGTGTCCGAGCCCACACACAGTCCGGCACCGTAAGCCATGATTCCGCCTAGGCCGGCCACGATGTCTCCGATCGTTGCCCTAGAAATCCCTTATTGCTCCTCTTCCTCCCGTATACGAGTGGGTTGTCCGCGACCATTTCGTATTGTCTTGTCATTTTTAACTTAACGGCTGTCTTTAAGCCATAGGCTGTCTGAGAGCCATAATGCGTTATCGACCAGGTTGGCGGCGGCGTCCGTGCAGCGCGGGTAGCGAGCCCCGTTGCACGTCCCCGTCATACCCGTCGCTAACCATTCCTTTCTTTCTTATCTTTTATTCTTTCTTTCTTTTCTTTCTTTCACTTGCTCGTTCGTTCATTGATTCATTCACGCATTCATTCATTCATTCATTCGTTGATTCATTCATTCACTTATTCGTTGATTCATTCATACATTATGCAACTCCCTGTGCGGGAGTCGCCTTGGCGACCCATCGGTCCCAAAGTCTTCCAATGTTGCTATACTCTACTCGGAACGACTATGTCGATAGTCTTCCCGTTTCATTGTTGTAAACCATTCATTTCTTCATTGTTAAACGCATAAGGAACTTGAAATGTAAGCTTGTACCTTAGCACGAGCGTGGAGTGCGGTGCGAGAGTTCCTATATTTTTCGAGTTCTTTTCCATGTTCTAAACAAGCATACAAGATGGGATTATTCCCTTAGCTAGGTGCGTTGAGTTATTCATTAGCATGCACGGTGTTATCGCCTAGCGATTTTAGTGATAGTGTCCGTATTATTAAGTGTCTAGGCTAAGCAGAGAAGGGTTCATCGGAGCCACCCGCTTTAGCGATGTTCGCATCGGCCGAGCGATACTCCGAGCGCGCCTTTGATAAGTCTGGATTCCTCTTGACGGGCCAATGTAAGTCTTGCATCGATTCTTCATCGGGTTGATGCCAACTATTCGAGTCGACGGCTCGTTTGAATCGGCGTTCCGCTAGGGCGAAGCGGGTCATTACACCACTCAAAACAAGTCTCGTCCTCAAGACTTCCTGAGTGCAGATCCTCCTACCGTTCCTTAACTCGTGTTGTCGTGTGCGTATCTTAGACAATTCCTATCGAATGGCTTTATCGCTCGATGGCATCGAACTATACTCGGTTATCCTTCCATGTTCCGTGTCGCATACGTTTGGTCAATTTTTATTGAATGACTTTTCACTCATTTTAGAGTTGATGGTACTTATTCAATCGTCATGTTTCTTCGACTTAGTTGCTATTGCGTCCTGTCATGGGACAGTAATGGTCGCACGAGGTGCGTTGTAATTCATCAAACACGAGAGTCGTAGGATGAGGCTAACTCACTTTCGTTTATGCGCATCTCAACACCCACTTGCAGCTGCATTCGAGTTCATCATATCGCTGAGTTTGGATCGTGCACATATTCAAGGCGTCCCCCGAATACGTACATTTCAACCAAGCTTAGCGATTAGCGAAATCGGACAAGCTACTCGTGATAGTTTCGATTTGCCAATCGTTTTACTTTTACTTCGATTAAAATCGAACTCATGTGTGTCTCACTATCATTTATCTCGGTCCTCGAGATGAACCGATTCGTTTCTCAAGCGTTCTTGTCTACGAAATCAATACGATTTCTTCTTAGCGGAGTCGACCAAGTCTAAGTAATTTTCGTCCGATTCAAGACCAAGTATTGCACTATCATCGAGTATGTCTTCCCATCAGTGATTCAATTCGTTATCCTAACTTTACCTGTTTATCATCGATTTCTATCATTCACTTCGTTTGGGGCCAATCTCGTCGTCGTTCACGCATACTCCCAGTTCCACGTCCTAACTCTAACTTTTGTTGCCCCAAGTCTATCGTCCGTCCAGACGATACTGTAAATGTCGGTCACACAGGTTCAATCACTCGGCATAGGGTCGTCTGCCTATCCGCTAGGTCAGTTCACAAGGTCATAGGTACAAGTCAAGTTCATGGTTCATCGTGCAAAGTCATTGCACGACGCTCGCCCCAATCCTATGGTCAAACCATTTTGTTCGTATGTACGGGGTTTTCTACCCAAGCTCGTTTCACTCAAATTTCTAAACATCAAGCAGCGTTCACCCTATTCGCATCAACACATTCTCCGTTCCAAGTCCGAGCTCGTTTAGGAAAGTCATCCTGCCATAAGTTGTCCTCAACCGAATCCTCAACATGTTAATATTGTATGTCCACACTAGCAATTTTCGTAGTCTGTCTCTTCAAGTATGTACGATACAATTCACCTATCCATCCTATCCAATCTACGTAGTTGATCACAAGGTCGTCTAGCCTTGCAATATGTCGCGTCTCGATCTCACGCAAGTCTGATTATCCACGGCGGACATGAATCACCATGACAACATTTTTGCGGAATAATCGTCCTCATCGGGACGTAACTCTTGCGTTGAGTCTAGACTTGCTCATTTTCGATATGCAGATTGGGTCTACAATCCTCAAGTTTTCTTAATCGCCAATCACAAGTCCTAAAAATCCCGAATTCACCTTCGCTTTAAACCACAAGTCGAAACAATCAAAATTGCCATGTCATGATATTTCGAGTTCGATCATTCCCGGTGGACATGAATCACCATGCCAACGCTCACGCGGAATGATCGTCCCAAATTCGACGTGACGCATGTGCGAGGCTGGAATTGCGCTCGCGCAAGACAAGATCGTTATCGTTGTGGTTATCACCGAACGATCAAGTTACTCTCCCTCTTCATCCAAACATTCATTTCTATCAAAATCTCCAACATAGCATCCTTTGAAATAATAACTTCTAACACGATCATCATTCATCGAATCAGAGTACCCCCGAGTTATCGTACATCAATCTTTGATACGCCTCAATACCATCGATGATGTACATAACCTGACGATCTTCCTTTTGCAACGAATTCTGAGTCGTGCAACTTAATTCCTCAATTCGCATTTGTTACATGCTAGCTCAAGTCTTTGAGCAACGTCTAGTATAAATCCTTAGTCATTCTCCGTATCTTCAAACCAACGTTTTCATGCACGCTATCTTCCAATCGTGCCATCTTCGATCTCCTCTATAAGTATTTCACCTTAACTGAAGGTTCAATCTAGTCGACTATTTTTGAAATCGCACGTACGATCTTCTACGTTTCCTCGACCAAAACATCCATTTATTTTATCGTTTCGAATCTCCATTCAATCGTTTTGTAATTCGCACTACGCATTCTTGATTTATCTAACGATATCTCGTTTGAGACTCTCGAATCATGACCAACTAAGCGTTACTCGTTCTAAGGCTTTGCGCGATATCATCGCTTGCCGACATACTCGTTCTATCCGTAAATCCTTTAGTTTTGCTCGAACAATTTCTATAACGTCCATACACCACTCAGGGTTCGAGCCACTCGACTAGTCGTCGACACTCACTCTTATTCTTCTTCGAACCTATCACATACACCACTCGGGGTCGAGTCATTCTACAAATCCTCAAAAAGGTCATTTGATTCACAATCGACATGTTCGAATGTGCATTCGTCCGTTCCCCAAAATCTAAGAATCATTCTCGTGTTCGCTTTAGCATTGGTCAAGTAACGTTTCTAGCAACATACGTTCTAAGTCCCTCGTCCGAGCGATAATCAATCTCGCTCGCAACTCGTTCGCACCAGAAGGTCTAGGTACGCGATACTCAATACATCTTAGCCAAAAGGCTGTGTGCATAACCATCCGTTCGAACTATACTTCGGTCTCGTGTACTCGTTCGCTATTGTCAGCGTAAGGTTATTCAAGCATGCATTGCGTTTTGCTAACTTTTAGCATTGGTTCCTTCCAACTCAAGTCCGTCGTGGTTTGGCACAAAGGCCTTTGCCTATCGATCCCGTCCAACCGAGTACTCGTACGAGCTTTTGAAAATATTAGACTTATTGTATGGAACATCCCAAGGCACAACGAGAGAGCGTATAATTCTTTTGTTTCAAACGAGCTTTCAAAACTGAGAGAATCGAAATGAAGTCCAAGGACGTAAAGCCGTGCTCTGATACCAATCTGTCACGTCCCGCTCCCGTAGGAGCGATCGTCTTCGCTAAGGCGTGATGCCGCACGAGACTAAGTTGCTCTCGTGCAAGGCCAAGTCCAGAAACGGCCGATTTGAGCTAGGCCACAAAGTCGCACAGAGTGTCCCCATTTGCAGCGGAAAGTAAATGAACACAAATTGAAGCGAATTAAACTCTTTATTGATATTCAAGAAGTTTACAAGCGGCGCTAGGTCGAGATTACAAGTCGCTCAAGCTCTCTCTCTCTGAAACATAAAAGGCGTGCCAAGTGGCTTACAAGATGGAATGATTCATGGCGATGTTCCGATACATTATGTCCTGTATATGGTGCTCCAACTCCTTTGCAACGCTCCAAGGCTCCAGAGTTAGCTCCGCGCCTTAGCACGTTCGAGGAAAGCTCCGCACCCGACGACGTCTCCTGCACCCTGCAAGCAAACTGTGGGGTTATCAGTACATTGTTATGCACTGGTGGGGAGGCTAGCTCGCCCACAATGCTATCATTATCAAACACGTTCTATTTACTTTTGTGCACCGTCTATCATTCATTGTCTTTCTAATCTTGCCTTAGGATCAGTTTCATGGCATATTTCATAACCTATCTCGTGTTACCGATTTCAAGTGTTTGCATGGAAATACATGCGCGACTTACCCATACTTACCGTCCGGTCTTCCCTGTCCAAGGTAAGCCAAGTTAGTCAACAATTCATATATAACAACTTAACATGATTCACGTAAACATTCAGGGTCAAGGGCGTGTCCCTGCCTCAAATTCTACAACGTGTTCCCGCTTGCAAAGATACGTTATGACCACGCCTTGTTCAAATAATCATTCTCACTTGGATATCCTATCCACTCAACCAGTCAGTTGTGTTATACTCGAAGGGTTTTGTTATAACGACCATGTTCTCTCAACTATTCAATTGTTTAGTTAACTTAGACTACTTTGTTTCAATGCAAGGACTTGCACATGGATTGCCACCAGCAAGCCCACTTAATCTAAATGCACCGGTCGCTGGCATAACAAGCCATTTTGGACATGTTCCTCTTGGTATTCTCACCTATCATAGCGTGATGGCTGGTACACCTTGATAGTCTCTTGAAATACCCGGCCTTACGTCTCCTATGTGTCCGAGCCCACACACAGGTCGGCACGTAAGCCATGATTCCGCCTAGGCCGGCCACGATGTCTCCGATCGTTGCCCTAGGAATCCCTTATTGCTCCTCTTCCCCCCGTATACGAGTGGGTTGTCCGCGACCATTTCGTATTGTCTTGTCATTTTTAACTTAACGGCTGTCTTTAAGCCATAGGTTGTCTGTGAGCCATAATGCGTTATCGACCAGGTTGGCGGCGGCGTCCGTACAGCGCGGGTAGCGAGCCCCGTCATACCTGTCGCTAACCATTCCTTTCTTTCTTATCTTTTATTCATTCTTTCTTTTCTTTCTTTCACTTGTTCGTTCGTTCATTGATTCATTCACGCATTCATTCATTCATTCATTCGTTCGTTGATTCATTCATTCACTTATTCGTTGATTCATTCATGCATACATTATGCAACTCCCTGTGCGGGAGTTGCCTTGGCGACCCATCGGTCCCAAAGTATTCCAATGTTGTTATACTCTACTCGGAACGACTATGTCGATAGTCTTCCCGTTTCATTGTTGTAAACCATTCATTTCTTCATTGTTGAACGCATAAGGAACTTGAAATGTAAGCTTGTGCCTTAGCACGAGCGTGGAGTGCGGTGCGAGAGTTCCTATATTTTTCGAGTTCTTTTTCATGTTCTAAACAAGCATACAAGATGGGATTATTCCCTTAGCTAGGTGCGTTGAGTCATTCATTAGCATGCACGGTGTTATCGCTTAGCGATTCTAGTGATAGTGTCCGTATTATTAAGTGTCTAGACTAAGCAAAGACGGGTTCATCGGAGCCACCCACCTTAGCGATGTTCGCATCGGCCGAGCGATACTCCGAGCGCGTCTTTGAAAGTCTAAGTCTGGATTCCTCTTGACAGGCCAATGTAAGTCTTGCATCGATTCTTCATCGGGTCGATGCCAACTCTTCGAGTCGACGGCTCGTTTGAGTCGTTGCACTTGCCGTTTGAATCGGCGTTCCGCTTGGGCGGAGCGGGTCATTACACTCCTTGGTTGAATGAGCTTAAACTGCAATCCAAAATGTAGGCTACCTAGGTTTTATGTCATGACTCTTTCATGCTTATAGCTATCTTTGCTAGAAATTTGACACCAACATACATGGTTGACGTCTGTCATAAAAATTGTCACATCATGTATGGAGCTTTTTTATGCTCTATAGCCGACCCATTATTATAGACGAAAGCTTGGATGATGATGAAAATTCACAAACAAATCTACATTAAATAAGACTAAAATACATTAAAAAAACATTTAATAATTGTATAAAAGTAAACATGAATAATTATAAGGTTTATTCTATCCTCAATATAATGTAGAAATCTCTAATTTGTCCAAATATGTATAGGATTGGAATTATAAACCTACTAGTGGTTATACCCGCAATAACTAGAAAATGTAGATAAATAAAACTAATTCATGAGTAATTCAAAAATTGAATTAATGAATTTATGTAATTTAGAATTACTGTATAAACAGTTATGGATGTTACTAGAAGTGAGTATTTATGGGAAGCTAGAGGTGGCTCCATTGTCTTTAGGTGGTTTGGACATGTGCAACTCAGACCAATAGATGCTTGGATAAGGAGGAACAATAAGATAGTAGTTAAGCCGCTAGGAGTAGAGGTAGGCGTAAACTAGCATGCAATGTGATGTGGTAGCTGTTGAAAGAGACATTGGCACAGTTGATTTCCATAATTTCTCATGATTCGATGGTATTATTTTATTGAAATTTGACTCAACGGTGAATTCCCACTTCCATCCCGATTTCTCATTCGCCATCCCTTGCCAAATGCAGTCTACTTCAATATTTGAAATATCTTCAAGTGTAGCGCAATGGCCATAACTTATCAGGTTGATGTAAACCAATTGATGCTCCATAAAGGAGAGGTAAATTAGTGATTAAGCTGCTAGGAGTAGAGGTACGCGTAAACAAGCATGAATTGAAATTTTAAAGAAGGATATGATTTTGGTAAACCAGTAGATGCTCCAAAAAGGAGGAGATGTAAGATAGTTGTTAAGCTGCTACCACTGGAGGTAGATGTAAACGAACATGAATTAAAGTTTTAAAGAACGATATGGTTTTTGTTATTGTTAGATAAGATATGGCCCCTACATAGCTGAACAGTAGTAGGTTCAAACACCCAACCCCAAGTTTTTTAGATAAAGGCTTACACACACATGAATTGAGATTTTAAAGAAGGATATGATTTTGTTAAACCAGTAGATGCTCCGAAAAGGAGGTGTAAGATAGTTATTAAGCCGCTACCAGTAGAGGTAGATGTAAACGAACATGAATTAAAGTTTTAAAGAAGGATATGTTTTTTGTTATTGTTAGATAAGATATGGCCCCTACATAGCTGAACAGTAGTAGGTTCAAACACCCAACCCCAAGTTTTTGAGATAAAGGCTTACACACACAAGAGAAACACCAATCATGCTAGAACACCCAACATAAGCAGCTTTATGATTCCATGAACTACATATAATAGAAGCAAGTGACAGACTAAGAAATTCACTGTGAAGTTAGATATACCTATTTATTTATGTAGTTTTTAGCAGTGTTATAAATTTCAACCTAGGCGGCCGCCCGTAGCACCATAAACCCCATGTTCGGTCCTATTCGGACCTAGGTGGGCCTATTCGGCCATGTGCGGCTGTTTGGTTTTTTATTTTTGAATTTTTGGATTTATTTTTGAATTTTTGTATGTTTAGTTGTATTGTGGATATGTTGTTTGGGTTTTAAGATTGGATTTTAGAACATTGAAATTTGAAATTTAAAATTTCCAAAAAAATTATGAATTGTATTATGGATTGATAAGTTAAGAACATGTTTGGATTTCAAATTTCAAAAAAAAAAAAATCATCCGCCTAGGCGCTAGGCGGTCCTCCGTCGTACCGATTCTACCTAGTGAAATTTAGAACACTGGTTTCTAGAGAAGTATGAATTGAGGTATTAGCATAACTCTGACTACATAACAGTTGCTATTAGCATGGAAACTGCGATCCTATTTCATTAAGGTAGGAAAACATGTTATACAAACTTCCATCTGGAAATATAGTAACTTACCTCTGAAACTTTAGGTAGGAGTCATGGTGCAAATAGGGTATTCATATCTTCCTTGTTGCCGTAGACCACTAATTACATCAACTCCTTGTCAATGAAAGCTTGTTCTTCATCTTACATTTGACAAATGTAATTCCATAATTTGAACAGGTTTGACTGCGGAATGTTCATGCTCAAATACATAGACTTTTACAGCAGAGGATTAGGCCTTTGCTTCAGCCAGGTCAGTATGTTTCCTTAAAAATGTCATTCTTAGCCTGTTGAGCACCTTATTGCTTGGGATATTGCACAGGTAATGTGCTCAAAGGGCCCATAAGGCCTGCCCAATCGATGCCTTTGGCTCAATGGGTTCTGTATCTGGGGCCAATTTGACTTGGTAATCAACATAGACCCAAGATCAATTAGCTGCACAATTTACAGCTTGTACAGTTTAATATTGATACCATATCTTTGCCTCTTGTAGAAACATATGGGATATTTCAGGAAGAGGACTGCAATGGAAATTTTAAGGCTGAGAGCTGAATGAATATCAAACGAGTTGGATGGCTCATTGCGATTTTTGTAGATTTTGTCCGGTGGGGTTCAACAGCAGGAGAATGTCGACTGCGCTAGCCTTTGATGTGAACACCTTTATATGGTTTGTTCATAGCTTTTCTGGTACTCAGGACACGGATCCATTTTGACCTTGAGAAGGTGCCAAGAGACTAGTTGTGTTGATGCTCTGTGAATGAATGCGTCTACTTTCCATGCTCCTTGAGGGAGCAGTCAACTAAGTTATGGATGAGTTGGGACCGAAATTGTAGAAATTGGGACTAGAAATAAGATTTATTATTCTACAAAATGAGCTCCTACATTCTAAATCTAGAATCTAGAAAATGGGATGGGCCTTACTAATGATGCTCTTACAAAATTATTACGAAAATCTGAGCGCTTCGTATAGTGACTGGAATTCCAGTTGGCGGTTTTAACTGAGCACATGCTTGCAGGCTTGATCAGAATTCAGTAGGGCTGCAAACGAGCCAAGCCGAGCCAAGCTTTTGTAAGCTTGAGCTTGGCTTGACTAGAATTAATCGAGCTCGAGCCCGAGCTCGAGCTTGGTAAAATTTTTATTTTAGAGCTTGGGCTTGGCTCGAGCTTGTTTATATTAAGCTTGAGATTGGCTTGGTTTGAGCTCGAGCTTGGCTTGATAAGCAAGCTTGATTCAAGCTTGTGAAACAAGCTTGATAAGCTTATAATCAAGCTCATTAAGTTAGATTTCAAGCTCCTCAACTTTATTTCAAGCTCTTTAAGCTTGATTTCAAGCTTAACGAGCTCGATTTCAAGCTATTTAGGTTTGATTTCAAGTACATATAATGTTAACAAATTATTTATAAAAATTTAATTAAAAAAGTTCCTTAAGATCAATTATTAAGGATATATAAATATATAATGCACACAACCATATTGTTATGCAAACATATATAAAATTAAAATTCAACAAAGAACAAAACGAGCTTCTAAACAAATTCCTAAACGAGCTCCTAAACGAGCTTCTAAACGAGCCAGCTAACAAGCTCATAAACAAGCCAGCTCGCAAGCTCAAACGAGCCGAGTACTTGTAAGCTTGAGCTTGGCTCGTTTATTTAACGAGGTTGAAAATGAAGCTTGAGCTCAGCTTGTTTACTAAACGAGCCAAGCTCAAACGAGCTTTTATCGAGCCGAGCTTCGAGCAGCTCGCGAACGGCTTGGCTCATTTGCAGCCCTAGAATTCAGTATGGATGTTTACACCAAATTTTAGTTGTCAGCGCTTAGACTGAAAGTGCCCCCATAAAGGGTGTGAATAGAGTTTAACAAATAAATGAGCACAATTAAAAATGATAATAGATAATATAAAATATGTGGAAGAAATGAGATAAGAACACGATATCTTCTTCCCTGAGGCACTCTAGTTCCGAAACTCCTACTAGTTTTGATGTATTATTATAAAAATAGTTATACTTGCAAGCTTTGTTTCAAAAATATCGCCAACTTTTTACGCACGAGCTTTGATACGAAGCACCCGTTGGCTTCTACATAAAGCTTTGATACGAAGGTTTGCAGACTTCAATTTTTTACCACAAATATTTTGATCTTCTTACAACAAATGAAAATCCAATTTGCGACTCACTTTAAAAGTCTATCTCAAATAGATATTTGACAAATGAAAGTTCTTGTATATATGAAGAAGTTTGTATATGATAGGTAAAAGTTTAGGCTCCAAGAAGTTGATCAAATGAGGGACCAACTATTGGTTTATATAGCACATATACAGAAGCGATCTATCTAGTATATTGAAGTTTTTAATATTCCACCCAAGAAATTGTAAAATCTCTCTAGTATAGTGAAGTTTTTAATATTCCAATCCATTTCTTTTGCTCCACAATTTGTTCATTCTCGTCTTAGCGATCTATCTAAACGTTTGGGGAAGGCTTGCATAGGTCTTTAAGGAGGAAGTTCGTGTGTCGCACGGAGCGAGGTGTAGGCAAAACACTAAGACCGTGACAAGTGGTATCAGAGCGAGCGAAGGTCGGTTGGTGTCATGTCGACATCCGAAAATGTCCAGGAGAGATCTGCGTGGCCTAAGGAGAGGAACGCCAAGACCAACAAGAGGGGTAAGAGCAAGGAGCTTACGATGGAGCCGATCTTGCGGAATGCCTCGAGATCTTGGAGACAGGTTCGAGGGACATAAGGATACGCATGTGCTCCGTGGAGCAAAGCAACACAATTCTAGAGGAGTTCTACGATGAGCTAGAGAGTAACGTTGTTTCCTCCATGGCAATATTTCGGGAGCAAATCCAAGAGATCCGATCCGCACATGAGGAGGAGCTCAAGGAACATCATTTGAAGATTGAAGACTTGCGCGGGAATGTCTGAGGCTTCGAGGAGCTAAAGACCGTGGTCGAGCGTTGCAGACAACTCAAGACTATAGTTTCCCTTTTGGAGAAGGTCGTTGCGAACGATGGACCTCCGAGTAGGGAGACACCAAGAAATAAGATCCTTGAGTCGAAATCCTTCAGTGGGGTGCGAGATGCCAAAGAAGTGAAAAACTTCTTGTGGAATGTGAAGTGATACTTCAAGACCTTGCATATCGAGGATGAGACCGAGAAGGAAAAAATTGTTTCACTATATTTTACTAATGATGATACGTTGTGGTGGCGTCGTAGGTACATGAAAATAGAGAAGGGTTTGTGCTCGATTGAGCGTTGGGAGAATCTTAAGAAGGAGTTCAAGTCTCAGTTCTATCCGGAGAATATAAAGTTTGCGACAAGGCGGATGAGTTTGTGGCAACTCAAGCACACCGGGACGGTCAAAGAGTACATTGCGGAGTCCACACGTTTGATGCTCACGATATCTAGCATGGACGAGGATGATCTATTGTTCTTCTTCCTCGATGGACTTCAGACATGGGCGACTCAACAATTGCACAAGAACAGAGAGTACAAGACTCGAACGTCCTCGTGGCAACATCCGAGAGTCTCGTTAAGTACATGTGGAAGCCTTTCAGATATTTTGTTCACCCGTCGAGAGGGCATCGACGAAACAGGTGGGAGAAGATGTAACAAACAAAAAATTTTGCTCCACCAAGACGTTGTTGCAAGCGTAGGGGTTTAGTTAGAATGCTCTAGAATTTTTCAGAGAATGGTAGAGTCCTCTTGAACTCTCATGAGGCTTCGCTTAGTCTCTAAAAGTTCTAGAATCTTTCCACCATGTAAATATCCTAGGCCTAGAAGTTTCTTTTCTAGAAGTTTCTTGTAGTTTCATGTAAAGCCCTTTGCAGCCTATAAGTAAGTGGGAGACTTGCTTGCTCCTCACCACCCAAGAAATTGTAAAGTCTCTCTAGTATAGTGAAGTTTTTAATATTCCAATCTCTTTCTTTTGCTCAACTTTTTCATTCTCGCCTTAGCGATCTAGCTAAGCGTTTAAGGAAAGCTTGCACGGGTCTTCAAGGAGGAAGTTTGTGTGTCGCACGGAACGATGTGTAGGCAAAAATACTAAGTTCGCGACACCTAGCTCCCCTCTCCGGTGCTCCACCTCCTCCTCTCCATCGCGGCCACGGCCACTACCACTGCCCTAAACCATCGCTCCTCCGGCAGGTAAGTCTCATCCTCCTCATCCGGCGCCCTAGTATGTTGGATTAGTCCGGTGCACAATTTTCTATCTCACTTTTACTGTTTGTGTCCATGTCCAAGGAATTTTTAGTGTCCGTGTCCAAGGTTCAGCGACGTAATTGTTTACACCCTATATGGAATATTTAAAATATTTTTGCTCTATGTTTCCTATCAAGTGCATGTTCATAACTGTTGGGGCTCAATACTATAGCAAATGACTTTGGCATCTTAATATATCCTGACAACTACAACAGCTTATCTTTGGTTGGGGCTCAATGTTGTGGCAAATGGCAAAATGGATGGGATCAAAACTTGACTTTGGCATCTTAGTATATGCTAGAAATGCATGTACCATATCCTTTATGCACATGTTGTAATTGCACTTTGATACCCTCAACTAATTCGGTTTTTTAACTTGATATCCTAAACTTTTTTACTCAACAACTTAATACCTCAACTATTATTTTTTTTTCAACTTCATACCTAAACTTTTAAAAATTCCGAAAATGCCCTTATCCCTTCCCTATCCCCTTCGCCGCCCCCCCCCCCCCCCCCCCTCCCCCCCCCCCCCCCCCCCTCCTCCCCCACTCCGGCCACCCCCTCCCTCCCGCTCCACTCCCGCTTCCAGTCACCCCCCCCCTTCCTGCTTCCGGCCGCCTCCCCCCCCCCCCCCTCCCGCTTTCGTCCACCCTCTGCCCCCCTCCGGCCACCCCCCTCTCCCGCTTCCAGTCACCCCCCCCCCCCCCCTCTTCCTGCTTCCGGCCGCCTCCCCCCCCCTCCCTCCCCAGCCCCCGTCCTCCCACGCTGTCGCGCCCTAGGGGGAGAGGCAGGGGCGGACGGCCGGAGGGGGGGGGGGGGTGGACGGAAGCGGGAGGGGGGGGGGGGGGGGGGGAGGCGGCTGGTAGAGGAAGGGGGGTGGCCGAAAGCGGGAGAGGGGGTGGCCGGAGTGGGGGAGTGTGGGGGGGAGGGTAATTTTCAAGTTTGAGTATGGGTATTTTCGTCCAAAAAAATATTCGGGTATCAAATTGTTACAAAAAAAAGTTTAGGGTATTAAGTTGAAAAACAGAAATAGTTGAGGGTATCAAGTTGCAATTAATATAATTGTACAGGTAAGCGGAACATGCAATTTATATAAATTGAATCAGTTGTAATTAAGGTTTCATATGCAATGTATGAGCAGATATCAATATGCCCACTTGCCAAAGTTGCTCAAATGAATAAAAAGGGGAGAGGTTGGCAAGGTGTAGTAGTTGCTCATGATATAGAAGGTGGTATATATATTGTAATGCAAAGTGTGGTAGCAAAGAGCTGCATTGCATTTAGTAGTGCCATTATGTTGAGTTGTATGTATTCAAAGTAGTAAAGGAAAGCAAGAGCTGTAGGGAAATATGTTGGTATGTGTAATCCATCACAGCAGAGTTAAAAAAAGGCAAACTTAATTTATTTTCGGATTCCAGGAAATGTGGTTCAAAAAGAAATGGTTCCCCACCCACCCAAGGATTCCCTTTTCCTCCCAATTTCATGTATTTATTACAAAATTTTAGGACTAAACTATTCAAGTTCAATTCTGAACTTTCCAAACACCAAATTTTTTTTTAATGAAAATTGTAATTTCCTATGCCCGTGGCAGCAAAAGAGTCAGTTCCCTTTCATTTCATTTCATTTCCTTTCCTCGAACCAATAGAGGTATTTCAATATTAATATCTTCTCAATCAACTTTCCTTTACAAGTCAATGCTATAACTTGGATTCCTTAAATAGTCTCTCTTCTATAAACAGATTGGTACAACCCTCTCACTGATAATTTATGATATAAAAGATATAAATCAGTGTAAAAAAAAGGTTCATGTACTAATATTATACAAGTTTGGGACATATACACAACACTCAACAAAAATCACTTTGAGAATCCCTTATAATTGGGAAGAGAAAATTGAATTTCTGTTCTAAGAGTACAAATGTATTCTAAGTGTAATACATTTTCATGGAATTTTTTTAGTTATCACCAACAGCTTTGAGAAATCCATACAACATCAAATGTTCTAACTGTAACATAAATATGGCACAACATTATTTACAATGCACATGCGTGAAGCTGCTGCTGATGCACTATAATTTCCAATAAATACCGAGGCGGTGTAGAACACCTGACACGAGCGCCCAAAACAGGATCTCGGCGAAGATCACATATAAGAGAGTGCCCACTCTTGTCGAGTGCCACACTTTGATGAATACGTGCTTTTGAATCCAATAAACCTGTAGATATCGTTCCCTATTGCATTAGGAACACATAAAAGACTGAGAAATATGAAATATATACAAGCAAAGACTTATTAATGTATACCAGAGTATTATTGGGTCCGTCGTAGTACCATCCATTGACAAATCCTGCAAATATGCCTCCTGCTGCCATGACATAGACGAGCATGGCATTCATGCCAATCCACTCTAGTGGCAGGAAGAAATTTCGTAGACCCAAGATATCAACCTGGTTTGTAAAAGATACAAAGTTACACAGTTCTATGAGATTAATATGACCAAGTGTAAGGTAGAGCCTAGGTTATTTTGGCATATGTGACAACATTGCACGAATACGGACACAGATACGCTGCCACTAAAGGACACGATACGGATACGGGATACATGCATTCTAAAATAGGTACAATGTAGTCACCTATGTTTGAGGAGTGCGGACACAAACACCATTTGCCCGTGTCTGTGCAACATAGGTGATAAACCTTAAACCTCCATCATTTTACTCCACAACAATTCCATACAACAAGGATATAAATATATTAATTCAAGGAACTAAATATACATGTGATCCCTCACGTTACGATTACGATAGGCATCAAAATATAATGCAAGGCTTTTCAGTTTTCACATGTTTCAATCTTCAGTTACTATGAGGTTGATTTAAATGTAGTGAAGAACTAAAGGTAGCAGCACTTCTCTGCTAGAAATTCTGAAGTCCAAATTATTAGCAATGCACAGAGTCGAAGAGTACCAGAAAATAGAAAGTCGAGAAAACTAATCCGGCTGCTCCTGCCGTAACACAAATGTAACTGAAACTGTACAGTTGCTTGTTCAATGGAATTGCTGCATAAAAGGGGGAAACAATTATATAAAGGTAAAAGGCCCTCCAAACAAGTCTGTCTCCGAGGAAGGAGCAATCAAAAATAAAAGCATATGAAGGCTCTATAGTGCTGCTGCTTTTCTTAATTCTTACCATGTGTAAAATGCAGAAGTATTCCAAGAATGAGGAGAGTTGCACCCATCGCAACCCATTGTTTTAGTCTATCCATATGACTCTAGAGAACGGAATAGGAAACAGTAGCGAAGAAAGTGAATTGAATGGAAAAAAAAAATTGTTTTTCTTGTCAGCTCGCGAAGAACAACTTAACACAACATTACCTTCATATGAATAAGTACATGCCCATAATGTACTCCAATGATTGTACTTAAAATAGAAGCAATTGAGCTGCAAAATGAAAATTGCAAAGTGTAAAGGCCCAAAAGGAGAGTATCTAGACTCGACTTTCTGATCAATAACGACTTCAATGCAAATGAAAACCGAGGAGTTTGTGCATTCCATGGGAGACATTTGTCATTTCCTAGATACAAAGGGAACAGTACTGCAGTTTCCTGATAAGTGTTATCGCTCATGGTTGGTGCCACTTTCAGTCCAATTCAATTTTTGTCTATTTCTATTTCTGTTATCTACTGGCACACTTGCAAAATAAGGAATTCAGATTGAGTGAAGTTAAAATCCTGAACTATATTTAAGTGAGCCTAATATATGCATATCTTTTTTTGACACTAAAAGTGATTCTCCAGGAAAACCTGGAGAGCACTCAACCATATATTATATAGAACTAAAATAGTACCTTACAAATGAATAATGATGGAGATATTTCACCAGCTTAAAAAATTCAACTTTGTGTATATATGCGATATGAAATAATATCCTCATCCAGGCCTTTCTGATACTATGAGGTTGTAGAGCATGACTGTTGTTAAGAAACCTCTGGAGAAAGAATTGACAAGTTTCCTGTCGGCTGTCAACTGTGTCAACCCTCAATAAGTTGGTATCAAAATTCTCGCTTAAAGCTGCGGAGGAAGAAGGCACAAGAAAAAGGCACCGCCAAGGTAGTACGTTCCTTTGAATATTTACCGCATTATGAATGATGTTGCACATTGATAGTGGTATTATAAACTACAAGTTCCATCAGGAATTTATAGTAAGCACAAAGAAAACTTGCCTCTCAGTAAATAGATACTTCAAAAGATCAGCTAAAGTTATATATAGCTGGAACAACAGGAAAAACACAAATTTGAAACAGATATGTATCAAACAAGGTGTTAGATATTAAACTGAAGTTTATCCTGACAAACCTTAGGATCCCTTCTGGTTCGAATGGGGCCTGGCACCATGCTGGAGCATCCTTACGAAATGGACCCTCATGAGGAGAACTGTAAGTGCAAGCCTGCATTGCTTAAACAGATATTAAAGTTCACAATTTCAATTCAGAGTATTTTGAGTACACGAAAGAAAAATATGTATAGTTGCATCAATTTTATCAAAAGAAAGTACCTTAGATCGCTTCCAGGCAGGGCGCTGGTACATATGGTTGATTCCCAGGACTTGCCGGTCAACATATCCTGCAGCATTACAAGGAGGATCCAATCTCCCCCTAGTACCACATTTGACCTGAAGGTTGGAAATGGGTCAATTGTCTCATACATATTGCTGATGCCTAAACAAAGTCAGGTTGCAGACAACAAGAATCCAGACAAGCACGAGAGAACAAGTCTACTTGACTAGTTCCGCAGAATCAACCAGAATGGCTAGTTCCGCATTGTTGGTATATTTGGTATTGGTATATTAGAATAAGTGTATTGGAATATCTTGTTGGTATATTTGGTATGTCAGAATATGTCACAGGATATTCTACAGAGGGTTTAACGTAATGAGGAGGATTGTAAGGCTATATATAGCCATGAGATTATCAATAAAATCATAACAAAAATATTCAACATGGTATCAGAGCCACCAAAACCCTAGCCGCCGCCATCTTTTCCAAACCCTAACCCAGTCGTCATCGCCATCACCATCCGCACCACCACAGCCACCGCCGCCACCAGCGGATATACGCCGCCCCGCCGCACACCGACCTCGCCGCCACCGGCCGCTGCACGGCCGCACGCAGATCACCTCGAGCGCGAGCCGGCCGCTGCTCCGCGGGCACCTCCACCGCACGCGCGCGGCTGTTGCCGCCGCTGCTGCTTCGCTATGGCCGCTACTCGGAGACATCCGCCCGACGGCGCCCACTCACCTGTCAGTCAGCCCACCGCCCCCACCACCGCAACGTCGCAATTTTCGAAGTCTCCCGCGGGGTCGTTCCAGACGTTGAAGGCCTAGATCCGATAAGAGAGACATGATCGGATCTAGGAGAGGACAAAAAGGACGAGCATGAATCGTGGAACGGGTGTGAGGTGATCGGAGAAGAGGAGGATCGATGGAGGAGATCATCAAGAAGCTGGACCCTGCGGAGGTTGCAACGTTGATGAAGCTGATGAAACTGTCGGCTGGTGAGAGCGCGACACGAACATCGACGAAGTTGGAGCTTTCCTCCATCGATCTGAAGCTTGATGGACCAGCTACCTACCTGAGTTGGTCACGACGGATGAGGAGAACCCTCGCAGGAAAGAATCTAGAGGGTTTCCTGTCAGGAGAGACGACAGAGCCGGACGAGGGCTTGAAGGACGCGACGAGTGAAAGTCCACTCATATGGTGATCTACATTTGGCTTCTCAATTCTTTAGTACAGTCGATCGCCGCCACAGTGGATGGCATCGAGATGGTAAATGACATGTAGGAGAAATTGAGGAGGACCTACGATGGTGTAGAGAACAACTTGCGAGTTTTTCAGATCAAGTAGGAGATAGACGACACTGTAGAGGAAGAGAAGACGGTGCAGGAGTATGCCACAGAGTTGGAGTGTCTGTGGTTGGATTACAATCACTCCTCAGATCAGACGAGCTGCGGGAACCCGAAGTGTAAGGAGAGACAAGTATGTCTGCAGGAGAGGACGATGAAGTTCCTTAAAGGGCTGGCTGCAGTATTTGCTCAGAGGACAGCACTACTTCTAGCCCAACCGAAGATCTCCACCCTTGAGGTGGCTATCTCGGCTATGATCCAGAAGGAGACTCGCATCAAGCTGCAGGCAGGGACAGGTGGTCCTCCTGAAGTAAAGTCAGCACTTGCGGCTACCAGTTTGAACGACACAGGGCCTAAGGGAGAGCCCTGACAGCACAACCAGCAGTGCTACAACTGCGGGAAGATGAGACATCATCGGTATGCTTGCACCAAACCACCTAAGGAGGAAGATCCAGGTGGTGGACGTGGATAGTTCGGTCGACGTGGACATTTTGGAGGACGTGGTCGTAGTCGTGGAGGTCGACGGGGTGGTCGAGGAGGTTATCGAGCGAACCTGCTAGTAGCATAAGGGGATGAGGGAGCTGGTGGTACCTTTACTGAGGAGGATCAGGCACTGTTGGGCATGCTGGTGGCACTCAGGAGGAAGCAGAGAGCGTCAAACGATGGAGATAGGAGGAGTGGAACCGAGGAGGCGTCCACCTCATTCTTCGATGGAGGCAACGCCGTCATGTCTGTCCATCCATCAGAAGGTACTGACGACTCACTCGCGCTTGCATCTATGCCTTCCCTTAAATCGTCAGACTGGATTATCAACTCGGAGGCATCTTGATATATGATGGAAAATGCTAGTGAGTTATCCTCCTACACTCACCTAGTATCGACAGACAATATTCAAACAGCTGATGGTACATTCCAGCCAGTGGTTGGTAAGAGTACTGTAAATTGTACAGGTTCAGTAAAATTATCTAATGTTTTGCATGCTCCATTTTTTTCAGTCAGTCTTTTGTCCATCAGTTCTATAATCCTCCAACTAAAATGCATTGTCTCTTTTGATATTCCTAAGGTGATCTTCTAGAAAAAAGAGACGGGACGAAAAACTTGGGACTGGCAGTTGGCATGAGAGACTGTGGTACCTGGATCGAGAAGGGCTGGATTCAGCATTGATGTATATGGCAGAGAAGGCAGGAATGGGAGGACTGAAGATGAGTGTCAATAATACATTAATACTCCACCATAAGAGGTTGGGACACTCCTCTTTTACTACTTTAAGTAAATTGTATCCAGCTATTTATGAGAAAACAAATAAGGAGAAACTAGTATATGATGCATGTGATTTAGGCAAACTTACTAGGAGCTCATATACTAGTACGGGTCATAGGAGCTCGAATGTTTTTTATGTAATACATTCTGATGTTTGGGGGCCATGCACCATTACTACTATGAATGGTTACAAGTATTTTGTTTCCTTCATTGATTGCTCTTCTCGTGTCACTTGGCTGTACTTGATGAAGAATAAGAGTGATGTATTAACCGACCGACCAATACGTCTGGTCGATTAGCCGAACCGCTCTGTTATAATGATATGTGGATTGGATTCACTTATATAATTTACATAACTGATTAAGTCGGTTCAGCCACCAAAATTGTATATACCCTTAGCCGATACATATCGGTATCATCCGATACTGTGGACCTTAGGTATGTAGACGCACTTATAGAATCTACTAATGATGGACACCATGAGAATTTGCATGATTAAGAGCCTTGATTGTTATCTATCCACTCCCTAATATCTTGACATGATGCATGCATTTCCAAGTGAGACACGGTTCATGTGAGTATTATCAGAGGCTATAGAGATGCTTCACACTTAGGGACATGTTTGTTTCAGATTCTCAGGATGGTATATCCTCATGCTTAGAGCATCATTAGTAAGGCTCATCCCCGGTCCCAATTTCTAGATTCAGAAATTTGAAGCTCATTTGGTTGAATAGTAAGCTCCATTCCATGTCCCAATTTCTAGATTTTCGGTTCCATCCCACCCATAGGACCCAAGGCTTGGGCCTTCCAATTTCTAGATTCTATATTGTAGGAACTCATTTTGTAGAATAGTAAGCTCCGTTCCCGGCCCCACTTTGTAGATTCTAGATTTTATATTATTTTTTCCGACATCAATTTTTGACCACACAATCTTTGTTACCGGAGCTCACTTTATCATTTCCTACTATTCTCATACAAGCCCAACCCATTCTACATTTACCTCTTTTTTTTTAAAATTTTGGACTTCAAGATGAAATTTTGAGCATTATCTACTAATGATGCTCTTATGAGTTGGATATCCCATGAGATCTAAGGATCAGCCAAGTGTTATTTTCGAGTGACGTAGCACAATCTCTTCAGCCTGCGACCATTCCTACTTCATCGTCAAAGCCTTCATTCACTTCCGTATTTCTTCAGACACCACCCCCTTCATTCACCATGTTCAGAGCTTCGGACTATTCATTGTATTCAATTATAGTTCTTTATGCTACGCCCCTGCCTGACCTTCAAAGTTACCTCCACAACGCCACATTTGAGACAGTCCATCACCTATCTAAATGGAGTTTGCATCATCCACATTGAGGTCACGTTAACCTCAACGATAAAGAATTCGACCTAATTGCTTCATAAAATCATCATCTTATTCACCAAGTGGTTAACCTTTCAAGAGAGTGAAAGATGACCATATCATCATTTCTTTGATTTGAGCTTGATTATGGATTTCTAGAAGGTTTATTTTTGGGTGCACATGTTTGGGTTATCATCATCCACATTCAAGCCTTCTCCTATCAAAATGGGGTCGATTATGGAACATAAGAAAGCACCCTACTTGATTTGACAAAGTTTTATAATCGGTTGTCGACCTGACGTCAACCCTCTGTGTTTGTGTCAAATTTCTAGCCAAGATAGCTATGAGTATTAGAGGATCATGCCATAAAACCAATGTAGCTAGACCTACCTTTTGGATTACAATTCAAGCTCATACAATCAAGAAGCACACTCCAAGTTTTCCTAGACTATAAAGAGTCTAGACGAAGAGGTAAGTCGATACAATTTACTATAGGGAATTGCATTCTCTCTATGACACATTATGCCAAAGTGTGAAGGTAGCTCCTCTAGACCTATATTTTGGCATGCAGTTTGGATACATTTATTTTAATTATTTATGCACATGGGTGTACATGATTGGGGTGTACATGATTGGATTTTCGGATTGATTATATTTAGTTGTTTTTATTATGATTAATTAAAGTTAGAAACATGGTACTTTGCTTTTAGAATTAGTATTTCTTATAGGCCAAGACTTGTATGACTATAAACTCATGTCTAAGATTAGAAATTTATTTAAGAAATGGTTTTCATGTCTTACTTGGAGTAGATTTATTCTTATTATAAAGGTTCCAGTATCGGAATCGGTTTTGGAACCTTCTTAGGGGTAAGAGTATCGGAGGTTTTAGGTTGGAGGTTGGAGTTTGGAGTTATTGATTTTGTAAACAAAATAATAGTAATAGTTTAGTAAAAAACTAGAGAATATTTAATATATTAGGCATAATTTTATGTATTGTTGTTTATGCTAGTTTGAATGGAACAATATTCAAAATTGATGAATCATTCACCCACGATAGATTATTTACTTGTTTTTAGACAAAATACACCCGCGATATATAATTTTAATGGAATCATTTTATGATGGATGAATGTTGTGCATTTATATATATTGATAAATCATAATTGTAGCAGTGTGTCAATGAAATTATTGACACAATATAGCATGCTGGTCTTCGACACAACCGAATCATTGCGTCGACGTTGATTTTTCTTTTCTTTTTTCTTTTATGCACTTCTCTTATTTTCCCTTAATTTTTCTTTGGTGAATTGACTAAGAAAGAAATCCAAAATGTAGACATCGCCATTATCAGTGGGAGACCGGATCAGAACATGTGAATGATACGATAAGGCAGATATGTATCAGTTTTGGCCGATACTGTGTACATTATCGTTATTGCCTCCACAAACTATAACCCTAAAGCCCTCAACCCTTTTCCCTCTTCTTTAAAAAACCAAATCCAAACCCATAAACCCATTAGTCAAATATATCCACTTCAAGGAAAGTTTGCTTGCATTGAAAATAAAGGTTGATCCTACGTCTCCTAAGAGAATCATCTGCCATGGATCCGTCTTCTTAAGTTCCCAATTCCGACCTTCTTGAGTGCATGGTTTATTTGCGACTTTGGTACACTCCAACCTTAACTTTGTCTTTGAAAATAAAAATAAAAAATTGCTTGTGATCTTTTGATATTAATAATCATAGTCATTAATTGCTTCGGCTAATATCTTTGCAACTATTGATTAGACCCTTGCATATCTGCACCCTATATGACATGTCCTACATCAATGGCTCATGTAACAATATAATCAAGAATTCACTGGGAATTTTGAGATCATACAGCCTAATTCTACTACCAATAAGTTCATATCAACATTGAATTTTTTGGCTTGCAAGTGAATGATCTAATACAATGTTAGTGGAACATTTGATCGCAGTCATTCTATAAATAACTTAGAAGGAGTTTACTGAAATGAAAGGAAGAAATTGCTTACAGTGAAGACTTTTCCATAGTCTAGACTCTCAATGTTGTGGACAGTGTACTCCCAGTCAGGGACATATGTTGCATATAATACCAATAGGCAGATCACAAGAATACAAAAACCCAGCAGCCTGATTATTTTGAATAGAATGGTTAATTTTCAATTGTAGTACATTTAAAATAAAATTTCAAGAAGACTATACAAATTTTATTATTTCTTCATTCTGAATAATAAACAATATAACCAGTAGCATTTGGCAGACAAGAAGTAAATAATTTGGTAGGAAATAAACAATGATCAAGTTCTCCTATAGTTCACTTCTCAAGAGGTCAAAAGAAAAAGGTAATGGGTCTTTACTAGCTTACCATTGCTGATAATATAACTTAAATATTGAAGATTTGGCAGGTGACTGTGTCTCGACTGTGGCATTCTTTGTCAAAATTTCCAGTAGTGACACTATCGTATACGCAAGAGCAATTCGCTATACAACCAAACAACAAGGCACAGATCAAAACTTCCCAGTTAATGTTTGGGTTAGAATTGTCAACACAAAGCAGAGATTGCATATTCCACCTGAAGGATGCCACACCATCTTATATGTTTCATGTCGACGCCATACGTTAATTTATCTGGAGCATGGGAGTATCCACCTATAGATGCAAAAGAAACTGTCACTAAAAATGAATAGATAGATAGATGAAGTATTAATATTTCATTTAAAACATATAACATTAACACTATAATTATCATGATCAAGTACTCGGGAACATGAACATAGTAGTTTAGAAAACAGTTTTTCCCCTTGTTTTGAAAAAACATGGCTATGCAAAGAAAAATGTGATTTGTAAATTGGGTTTAAACTTTCGCTACCACATACAGATGTAATAAATGTTCTGGTTTTAAGTAAACATAGTTTCGACCTTGTTTGCTCAAAAATCCCAGCAGCACATGTTAGTTCTTCTCAAAAGTCCTAAACGGTTTATTTTTGGTCTTGACCACATTATACAGGGTAGGGTTTTGAAATAACGGTATCATGCAATCACAAAGTACTCCAGAATCAGTCCTCGGTTTGAATAATCTTTGTTTTAATTATATGCATGACATCCTTCACAATCTCTCTTTCATGATGAATAATGATCGTATATACCGAAAACAGTCATTCCTATGTAATTCTGTATTCCCCTATAATTTCTCTTGACTTTTGGTTGAGGTTGCATTTCATGTACTCTGTTTTGTCCTACTAATTTTAAAATTGTATATTTTAAACTCATAGTTTACAGTATCGGCCGATACGTTCCGATACGGCCGATACCGATACGGTTTGGCATGTCCCGATCCGATACCTACCGATACCCGATACTGACCGATACCGGCATTGAGGGTCTCTTTTCTGGTCAATTCGGCAAAGAAAATTGAACAAAAAAAGACAAATCAGCAAGGATTTAAAGCATAAAAAGTTTGTAAAACATGTAAAAGAAGAAAATTATATATTGCATGTAAACTAATCGGTAAGGGTGACTATATCATTTAATTTCAAAATTACTAAGAAATAACTATGAAAATACTTAAAATTATGCCTAAATGTATAAAAAAAAAAATTTAATGTTAATAATTCATTAAATTATTTGTTTTCTAATACCAAAAAAATCTGATACTCCGATCCGAAACCGCCGATACTACCGATATCGCCGATACCGATACTCATAGGAATGGTCCGATACCGATATTGCGAACCTTGAATTTAAAGTTTCTATCCGCACTTCTAGCATGTAACCCTTATGTACTCTCATTACCCACATCAAACATTTATAACTAGCGCAAATACAGCTAAAATAAACTATATCCTCATCTAGGTCCATGTACAGTCCAAAATCTGTGTGTGCCCGAGTCGTGTCAGTGTCGGGGATAACGTGGACACGCACCAAACTGGTGCTGTGTCCACGCCGCCCCGTATTGTATCTGTAATTGTCCATGCATATTACGGATCCATACTCAAAACAATGCAAACACCTATCACGCGAAATGTGCATATGCCTCTCCAAATCCGAATTGTTCGCCAAATGGAGACAATCAGGCCTGTTCTTGAAAATGGCATTCACGCATAATAACAAGCAGAGGACTAAATTGATGCCAAATAGGAAGAAATTAGTTTGGTCGAACCTTGCAAGAGTACGCCCCAGAACAGCAGCTTGAGCGTCCTTACCATGACCCTCCTGGCCGCGACACCCCGGTCGGGTATCCTCTGCAGTACAAAGAGAAACGACATCAGCAACCCAAACAATAGAAAGCACTCTGGAGCAATACTAAAACTAACCAAGAAAACCAAGACCGACCTTGAGCGACAAAGGAATGGCCATCCCCACTATAAATAGAAAGAAGGGCATCACGAAATCCGCAAAGTTGCACCCGTTCCACGGCGCGTGAGTGATCACCGGCCACTCTCCCCCGGCGTCGTCCACCAGTACCATCACCTACAAGTAATCAGCACCCGGGAAAAAAGAAAATATTCAAAATAAATTAAAGAAGGTGATGTAGAACCGAATCGATTGGTTTTAAACCGAATCGATGATTCAGTTGGTTTGGTTCGGCTTCAATTTTTTCAAAACCATCCAATTCGGTTCACGGTTTGGTTATGCCAAAAATCGACTAAACCGAACCGAACCGAATCGAACCAAATCCTTGTTAAATAATTAGGGTTGGCTAGTTGGGTATGGATTCATTGGGTTGTATTATACCGATTTAGTTCATTTATTCACATCACAACCATTTATCAAGTTGAAGTCGAAAGAGATATCTCTCTCTCTCTAGTCTCAAAGAGGAGTGTTTGCGGCTCCTATTCTTTTCTAATTGCTCCTATGCACATGGAAGGGACTTTTGGTTGAATGTATATGATTTTTTTTATATGTATAATTGGCATTTTTTTCCACCTGCAAAGCGCAAGTTGAATTGAAGCTGCTGAATTGTATTTACTGTTGCAAAGTACAAGTTGACTGAGGTTTCACAAAAAAAAAAAAACATACATGAGTCCATTTTTTATGTGATCAAAACCGACCAAGTCGAACCAATCCAAATCGAACCAAGTCGGTCGGTTTCAAAACCGAACCGACCATTTGGTTGGTTTGGTTCGGTTTTTTTATTTTCAAACCGATTAACTTCGGTTCGACTTCGGTTGGAATCAAATAGGTCGACCACCGACCGATGCACACCCATATGTAGAACCCTACTCTTTTTTGCATACACACATGTTGTCCATTTAGACCATGCTTTAGTTTCGTCCCGGTTGTCCGGCACGAGTCCAGCTCCAAAAAAAATGGTCTATATCTCGGTCCAGTCCGATTAATCTTAGATCTGGATTGGTCCGGTCCATATATCGGACGTGTTATACCTCATATCTCGGCCTATAATAGAGATCCGACTCGGTCTGAAACACATGCCCGGAAGAAATTTGTGTTCATAGAACAATGCGTTCTAATCTTTGTTGGAAAATGCTTAACTATTATGTGCATCCAACTTATTACAATATGCTGCATCCAACTTGGATCACCACTTTTTGCACTCAATGAAGTTAGTTATATGGTTGTTTATAGCACATAATACCATAACATAGAGAATACTTGGTGAGAAGACGGAACAAACTTATTATAGCACATAATATCATAACATAGAAAGAAAATCTGACAACTTCTCGTTCCATAATATGCTAACAAGAAAAATTAGAGTCGGCCCAAAGCCCGATTCCATCCAGTCCGAAATTCACATCATGTGTCGAATTGGGCTCATATTTCCACCATTACGTCCGGTCCGGCCCAACCCGCAAAGTGCATGGTCTGAGAGATCTGGCCCGCCCAAAAAATACTTAAAAATAAGTCTTTATGTCTTTGGATGACCAAAAAGTACGAAAAAAATTAATAAAATAATTTTTGTTTGTTCTTGAGATAAAGATTTAGTCATTGGTTATCTCAGATCATAATTTATACTTACAATTTAGGGGTAAAGGGGCAATTTTTTTCTAAAATTTCGTAATCTTTCTCCATTTTTCTCTAATCTTTGGGAGTAAAAAGATTTAGAGGGAATTTTCCCTCAAATTCTCCACCTCGTTTTCCTACCACTTTTTCAAACACCATCACTTTTAATTTTTTTCCTTTTTTTCCTCAAATTTTTCTTTCCCCGTATATCTTTTCCTTCCCAAACAGTACCTTAGGAGGTATTTGTTTTATCTTCTAATTAGATGTGAATCACTAATTGGATCTAATTAGAGGTGGGTCTATGTTAGACTTGTCAATTGTGCTGGAACGGTCCAGTCTGGCACGAGTTCGGCCTGAAAATTGACCCATGTGCCGGTCCAATTCGATTGATCTTTGGTCCGAACAGGCCCGGTCCAATATATTAGGACGGGTTGGACCATATATTTCAGCCCATTAGGTTCGGCCCAACCCGAAGTCCAGACCCATCCTGCTCGAGGCCACCTAGATATAGTAAAAAAAATTATTCTCCAAGCTAAAGTGTTATTTGTTTGATATAAATTAATTAATCACCTAGATACGAAGTTATAGTGAAAAATATTTTTTTTAAATTGGTTGATTTTATTTTATTTGACTCGGGTCCAATCCAATCTGATCCAAAATTCACCATATCATGGGCCATGTGTCGGACTGGCCGACCTGATCCATCCAAATTTTATATCGAACCGGTCCAGACCGGCCCACTTGACCGCTCTAGTCCATGTGCACTTTGATGTGTCTTAGGGGGTGTTCTTTTTTGGTAATTTCTAAAGGCACTCCATATTTAACTTCAGGTCCTAACATAAAGTAGGTCTGCCATCAAAGTTGACAGTCCTAAAGAATTTGAATATTAAGATAGACTGTGAACGAAGTTGGCAGTCCTTCTTAATGTTAGGACTGCCAACTTTTTTTGTAGTCCTAGTAGGCTGTCCTGAAGTAAAATATGGAGTGCCTTTAGAAATTACCTTGTTTTTGTCTCCGTGTACTTTGGTGCTTTTCCGAAGGTCGGCGCTACCGTGTTAGGAAGGACGGAGTGGGGAGTGTAATTAGTTACCGCTACGGTGAGGCCTCGGAAGATGTCGAGGGAGGCGATACGCTTCGTTCTCGGTGCCGGCTTCTCGCCTTCTGCGGCTTGGGGAGGGTCCTCCGGTGAGTGAGATGGACGGCCGAGATCTTCTTTGGTGGTGGTGCTGGCGGTCGCCATTGCTGATGGATGAGGAGGAGGAGGAGGAGGAGGAGAGAGGGGAGTAGTGTGTGAATTTGAACGTTTGGCTGGCCGTGGAGTGTGGATATGGGAATGTGTGCGCTAACGGCCAGTGGAAAAATCAACCACGACAAAAATAAAACATTTGTCTTTTGCAACTTCAATTATTGGTAGGTGGCGTGTCGTCTTTGTTTGAACAATTTGATTTTACAAACAATATCTATTGTTTCTTTTCTTCTACCAAAATTGAATCAACAATTACTTGCTGATATCAGTCTTTCCGTGTAGTCTATTCATATGGGATATTTTTGATCTCTTTGATTTTTTTTTTCTTTTTTTCTTTTTTTTTTTTTTTGCAGCACATATGAGCCAAAATTTCAAGAATGTGTCAAGGGGGTTTCCTAATAGAAGGGGTCATCTTTTTTTATTTCAACAATTACTTTAATTTAATAATTATAAATATGTTATGTGCGTGGATTCACAAAAATTTATATGCATATGTTTTATGTCATTTTGAGAGAATTGTTGATGCGAGAAGAATTAAGTAATCAATATGTATATGATTACAACTACAGTACTGCAAATGGTATAATTGAATAATACGCAGGCGGTATTAAAAGTAGGAAAATTTTAAAAGTGTTTATGTATGGTGTATTACCAAATGACACTTGTGTTTTAGGTTAATATGACAACAAAACTATTTAATTGATTTAAAAAAATAAAAAAATAAAGGAGTAGGAAAAGAATGTAAGATAACACTTTTATAAGGCAAACTTAGCAGAGTAACCAAAAGTGATAATAAAAATAACGGTACATTACCCTTAGGGCTGGGCACAGACCGGGCTCAAATTTGAGGGACCCGAACGGGACCTGTCAGTTGACAGCACGAAACAAGGCCAAAAAAATATTGAAACCGAACCGGACTCGACCCGTTCGAAAAGGGTCCGAACCGGACCGACACGATGGTCCAAACGGGTCAAAAAAAAAAGTAAAAAAATTTCAGAAACTATAACAGTAACATTTACATATATTAAGAACAAAACATGTCTAATGTTTCCCCAAATTTTCAGAATTTGTTTACTAAAAATATAACATTTTTATTATCTATAGGCTATAACAATAACAAAAATTCATAAATTGACAAAAAAAGATAGAGACCCCTATAAACGGGTCGGATCGGGGTCGTTTATTTTAAAAATAGGACATGTCCTGACCCATCGCTTTTAACGTCTAAATTTTAGGAATCAATTTGTTTGGACATTTTGTGGTTCGAGCCGGATTGGGACTGCGGTTCGTGGAACCGTCGTACCCAGCCCTAATTAGTGCCAAATGCCAATAGATGAAAAAGCCCAAATATTTGCAAGAACAGGCTCAACTTAAAAGCCCAACCCAGCAGGACTACAGACAGTGTGTGTGTGTGTGTGAGAGAGAGAGAGAGAGAGAGAGAGAGAGAGAGAGAGAGGGGGAGGGGGTCAGGCAAGCACGTGCGAAACATACCATTGTGGTGGTGTTGGTTGATGACGAATGCTATTGGGGTTTTCTTCTTCTTCCTGTTCCTATTCCTCAATCAGGGAGGTTGAGAAATAGATTGCTCCGTTGATCTCCGATCGCCGCCGCCTCCTCCGAACTCCGCGTAAATATTCTCTCTCTCTCTCTCTCTCTCTCTCTCTCGATTCGTCGAGACCGACTATAATTTGGAATGGCAAAGTTTCATCATAGTTCCCCACTAACCCTAAAATAAATAATCACCATTAATGCAACGCGCACGAGCACCAGTTCTTACTTGGCATGTCTATTTGTTAGGGGTTTGCTTGTGTATGGCCTCCATAGGTTTCGAAGCCCAACGGCTTGGCCACCGATGGAGAGTACTGTGTATGCGTACTATGCAGCGATATTATGACATTCTGTAATTCTAGTAAGATCGATACGAGTGTCGTGGATGTTCTATACATCCATATTTCAAAGCAGGAGAGGGGAAGGCTAAACAAAGAACAAAAGGGGGAAAGAAAGAAAGAAAGAAGAAGAAAAAAAAAAAAAAAACGTAACGAGAATAATGAACAACAAGATGAGTCTGCATCATTAATTAATGGAGAAGTGAACATGCAACGAAACAATGAATATGTTTGCTTTTCACTCTTTGGCTTTGGCTTAATGTGGCGATGGAGACGAACGCCAATTTTTACCTCTAAGTCTAGGCTCTTCTTTAGTAGGGGAAGTTGTAGGGTGTTTCTTAGTCGCACGAGTTGAAACTGAATGACCAAAAAGGTGGGTTTACCTACCAGTCAACTCAGAGCTGGTCCAGAGTTTTTGGGTGCCCAGGACAAAAAATAAAATGACGCCCCTTCTTAAAAAAAACTGAAAAGTTCTTAAAAAAGAAAAAGAAAAAACAAGGCCACTAGGCCTTGAACCCGTGCCTTTTACATAGAAAGTTTAGGTGAAAACCAACTATACTAGTTACGTCATTATGTTATATTGTATGAGCACTAATATTTAACATATTACAAAAGGTTATATATATATATATATATATATATATATATATATATATATATATATATATATATATATATATATATATATATATATATATATATATACTTTTTTGGGGGCCTCTAGTTTGTGAGCCTAGGGCGGTCACCCTAAGCCAGGGTCGGCCTTAGCCAACTAGTCTTTTAGGTTTTATGGCAAGGTTCTCTCTTGTTCGTAGAGCTAGCTAGGAGTTTGGCACCAGTGGGTTGATATCAAGTTGATAGCTGGTCATAAGACTTTGTTGGTTCTTTATTGAGCTGTTACGCTCCATAGCTTACCCCATTTTGATGAGAAGTTTTTTTAAAAATAATTTGGAGGGGGGACTAAATAATAATGAGATTTGAGGGATCATCTCCAAAGGGACAAGATGTTGAGATCTAAGGGGGAAAAGTTAGAATTTTGTTCCACCAAGGTTTGAATCTGACCCATTTGTCAAATTGTGTCCTGTCATACACAAACTCAAAGGGCTTTTTCTCTCAAGGTTCTAACACAGCTTATGGAGATGGATCCTCTTGTTGGTATTACACCTTACAAACATACAAAAGGTAGTCATTACATAGAAAGGGAGGATAACATTTGAAACGATGAAGGCTATAAGATCCTTGGACAAAAATGCTAATGGATTAAAGGTCGAGGATAACCCTCAAATCCTATTTGGTTATCATCCGTACATACTTTTATTTGCATATATCCTTGCCAATTCTTTCAAGTTATTGCAACTTGGAAGCTAGAACTCCGAATTGATGAAATTCATGTGAGTGATGTTTCAAATGCAACAAAGATGGATAACTTAGGTTATAAGTGTTTATTTTTCCACTCGTTTGCTCGTGTAGCGAACTAATGAAGCTTAATCTCATTTATAGTAAGTGTCCTAAACCACCACTGGTCAGATGAAATGCACTTCTAAACGTTGACATATGTCCATGTTGTGGAGTTGACATATGTCCATGTTGTGGAGTTGACATATGTCCATGTTGTGGAGTTGACATACGTCCATGTTGTGGAGTTGACATACGTCCATGTTGTGGAGTTGCAACTCATAGGAGATGCCGGACATGCGCTTATCTTAAGATCGTCTTTTTGTAGAAGCATGTGGCATGATTATGATGCCGTATTTCTTAAAGATCTACTATGTTGTTGAGTTGTTCAATACCCTACCATGTCCATTTCTTAAGGATTTATAACTTTTTGTGTTGTTGATTTCTGCCATATTTTAACCTTCTTCTGCAGCACTTCTATTTGGAGACTTAAAGGAAGATCAGAGATTATACTCACTTAATGGCGACATCAAAGATTCAAGCCCTATGGAATCACCCAGCTGGCCCGAAAACGAGTACTCTCTCTCCCTCATGCACATTTATCCCTGATAAATGAGCAAAAGTTTTCATATGAACTGACTGAAGACTAGTAGAGTACATATCTGAATTACTGGGACGAAATTATTGATTTTGCAATACCTTTTATCGCTCTAAATATTTCATTTGTACGTTTCTTGTTGAATTTCATTTCTGAAGTGCAATCTAAAATTTCCAATCTCTAAAGGCTAGTGCAGAATATTTCCTGGAGTTAATTTCTCACTACTTGTACTTTTCTTACTAATTTATTTTATTGTTTTTGTTTTCTTTCCATAAAGATATACCATCTGTCTTTGATAATGTATCATAAAAAGACCCATCTGGTTAACTTGACATTCTTTCCATATATGTCCCTTTCAATTGAGATCACCATACAGGAAGGGTTTATGATATCATATGGACTTGTTTGATACTTATTATTATACAAATACTAATTTAAGATTCTCACTATTTGATATTAATTAGTAATATTTGTAAATATCAAGGCACTCTCTGCAAAATATACTTAATAATGGATACTACTTGTGAAGATTACTTTGTGTTAGGACTCATGTCATGAAAGTAACTAAAATCCAGTATCAATCATTGTATCTATAAACTAACAAACATTGCATGAAATTATCTTTAAATTTTATCCTTTTACTTTTTTAAAATTCGATGATTACTATACAAATTGTGTAACTCTCTAAGTCGATCAAAACTGCTGAATCGCAAAATGTGGCTCAAAAGATGGCCGGAACTTGAACTGAGATTTTGAACCTTGGTTAGAATAATGTACTACATAAACTTCCTAGAGCATTAGATTAATAATGATTTATCAAATAATGTGACATATACTATCCCCTTCTAAAAAATTTGATCGTTTAGAGCTTTAAAATATGTTCATTACTTCTCTGTGGTTTTTTTGGAAGTCAATAAATCTAAAATGAAAAAAAGAAGCTAAATAGACCTTTCGTTCTAATTACTTTTATCTTAGTGTTCACGAGTTAATACTGCATATCAATATATATATATATATATATATATATATATATATATATATATAAAGTAGTAAGGACAGAATTAACAAATGCTTAACTGCAGTTCACTTCTGGGCCCCAACTTTCAAATGGGGTATCAGTATTGCAAACATTGCCGACTTTGCCAAACCACCAGAAAAGATCTCCTATCCCCAGCAAATTGGTATGTAGTATATGGGTTTGTGCTTGTCATGTAGTTTTCTAAGAATTGTTGCATTTCCTTTTAATCTATTCATAATCTCATGATATGCATCTCATGTTATTTGATGATATCCAGCTGTTGCTTGCACTGGAGTTGTGTGGTCCCGTTACAGCATGGTGATTACCCCGGTTAGTCCGTCTCTCCAGATCTGCAGCAATCTGTTGATATAATATTATTTATGCTTCATCATTACTTGCAGGATAATTAGTTTTTTATTACGTATTATGTGGATTTTCACTTTTGCATAAACAAACTAGGTATGATTGAATTTGGAACTCGGCAGTTTTACGGGAAGTCATCAAAATGATCATGCTCATCATTTTTTCCTTTAGAATTTGAAATCAACTGAAATGGCATGTACTTCAGACTTTTCCTCTTTGAACTTTTCCTTTCTATGATGTCTATTTCCTTGAAATTTTGTTAAATCTGTAAAGCTTAGCAGTAAATACTAAACTCTCTTTCTAAACTAGGTATGATTGAATTTGGAACTCGGCAGTTTTACGGGAAGTCATCAAAATGATCATGCTCATCATTTTTTCCTTTAGAATTTGAAATCAACTGAAATGGCATGTACTTCAGATTTTTCCTCTTTGAACTTTTCCTTTTTATGATGTCTATTTCCTTGAAATTTTGTTAAATCTGTAAAGCTTAGCAGTAAATACTAAACTCTCTTTCTAAACTAGGTATGATTGAATTTGGAACTCGGCAGTTTTACAGGAAGTCATCAAAATGATCATGCTCATCATTTTTTCCTTTAGAATTTGAAATCAACTGAAATGGCATGTACTTCAGATTTTTCCTCTTTGAACTTTTCCTTTCTATGATGTCTATTTCCTTGAAATTTTGTTAAATCTGTAAAGCTTAGCAGTAAATACTAAACTCTCTTTCTAAGCTTCCCTTTGTTCTTTCTTCTAATTTTGTCAGCTAATATATATATTTTTTTTTGGCACCTGAGGCTTCAAGGAATCTTAGACTAGGAAGGTTCGTGATATCAGATTTCGTGCCCTAACAGTCAGGCGTTTTTCATATTGGAAATCAGAAACTGGGCGATATGGACCCATAGTGGATAAAACAAAAGTGTAGTTAGCTTCATGCATAACAAAACTAAAGTATTGATATAAATATAGCAAGTCTCCTCAAATAATTCTAATAATAAACAACTCAAAATTATCCTTCAAACTAATAACTAATAATTAAGCAAAATTCTTCTCTATAAAATTCACCAAACATAATATGTGGAAGCATCTCCAAAAGAAAATCACAAAACATAAACTAGTAAACTAATAAAGATATCATTTGTATTTTTTTATTCTCCAAGGCTAAGTTTATTGCCTTTCTCTCTGAGAGGCAAGTCTTCTTCTTCCTTAACTCTTTTTCTTCTCCTCTTTTTCCCTTCTCTATTTTTTCTCGATCGAGTTCACAAGAGAGAGACACAACCGGTTTTAGGATTGAGATATTTTTTTTTTCCTTATTGAGTTTTAAAATTGAATGTTTTAAACCCACAAATAAGAAAAAATAGATAATTTTGTATTGGGTTTGAACACAGAAAGTTAACCTTTATACCGGTCAAACCGGCTGGTATATATATTTCCGGACTGCTTTTTCTGTCTTGGACACCCAAACTATATCGGTTCTCCTCAAAACCGGTAGAATAGAATAATAAGTTTGCATCTTTTTTTTGCAGAAGTATTTGGCTTGCCGAAATAGCAATTCGTCAGTTATTGAAATTGTAGGAACCCTAGAGGGGGGTGAATAGGGTCAAGCTAACTAATCAAGCACTTAGCACAAGCTAATGGACAATTTAAAAATATAAGTGCAAGAGAAGAAGCAAAACAATACCGACATCCGATGTATCCTGGTATCCTCCGAAGGGGCACTCCATTCTCGGAACTCTCTCTGGCTTTAATCCACTATTATCGCAAATAGTACAACGTGAGTTTTCATACGAAGGCTCACCAACTTCTTACACGAGAGCTTTAGTTCGAAGGTCTCTCCGACTTCAACCGAGAGTTTGGATCCGAAGACTCTCCAACTTCAACCGAGAGTTTGGATCCGAAAACTCTCCAACTTCAACCGAGAGTTTGGATCCGAAGACTCTCCAACTTCAACCTTTCACAATAGGTTTTGATCTCCTTATACAACAAGATGAAGATCTCACTTTTCAACTCAATAACTTTAACACAATTTGTGGATGGCAAATGAAAGCTTTGTAGAGTTGTTTGTGGATAGGCTTTGGTGGTTTAGAAATTTTTAGGCTCAAAGCATCAACCTTGAATGAAGGGGTTCAAGGCTATTTATAACCAAAATATTGAAAAGAGCTCAAAGGCAACTTTTCAGTCAGCGATCGGTATACCGTCGGAATACCGGTCTGGAATTGCAACGGCTAGAAATATAGCCGTTGGGATCATTAAATGTTCAAAATCCGACCGTTGGATTTTCAACGTTACTGAATCGGTATACCGTCGGTATAGATCGGTGTTCCGTCAGTATGCCGATTTTGTGGACAGAAATTTTCTGTGAACAAAAATCGGTATACCGTCGGTATAGATCGGTATTCCGTCGGTATGCCGATTTTGTGGACAGAAATTTTCTGTGAACAAAAATCGGTATACCGTCGGTATGCCGATTTTCATCCGAAAATGATCCTGGGCTAATTTCTACCCTAGCTTTCGATTTTGCCATTCATTTATTGTGTTTACAATTATTCCTAAGGCTCATTACAGACTCCAGATATACTGAGCAGGTGCAGGCTTCTTCAGAGTCTTGAAATGATGATGGCATGGCATGGCTTCTTTCCTTGATAGATGTTGGCTTCTTCCTTGACGGCAACTATCCAAAGTTATCCAGTTTGTGAAAATTGAATACCTTTCGGGAGCTTCGCCTCCGAACCTCCGACGGGGGGTGCTGCCCCCTCGACTCTCGTCCGCTGACCGGACATCGAAACCCCCGAGTGCGTGGCTCCGGAGATGTCATCGGGTGGTTCAGAAAAATCTTGTGGGATTCGTCGTCTTTGGCCCACTATAATTTTTTCATTGCATATGGCCACATTGATCTTGATTATTGCTTTTCTGCATGTACATGTTAGACGAACAAAGTAATATACATGTAGAAAATATGATAGGATAACGATAGGACAATGCTAAGTTTAAGTATAAGAGCTATAGTGATAGCATAAATATTAGTGATATCATAATGTTAAACTTAATTAAATAACCATAATCAAAACATAATTTTGATTTTGGTAACTCAATTAAATTTAAGATATATATAATGAAAACTCATATCACTAATATGAAAACAATAAAGCACATATCACCAAAGGTATAAGTATAAGTAGAAAAGCTATAGTGATAGTATGAAGATTAGTGATAATGAAATGCTAAACTTAACAGATTAATCATATTCAAAAACATGATACAATCATTAGGCCAACAGAAATAACATGGATCTTAGATGCCTATGTGTGTTTAGTCACTAGACATCATCAATTAGTTACAGCCAAGGTTGTAAAAATCGCTAGTCGGTTCGCGGGAACTAGGGATTAATCGGAGACTAGTCGGATTAATCGTTTTGATATATATATATATATATATATATATATATATATATATATATATATATATATATATATATATATATTATGGTTTCCTGGTCGGCCGTATTTTTTCTTCAAATATTTTCAAAATCCAGTGCTAATCGGCCGAGTAGGGCGACTCCGACTTACCGATTTTTCGGCCGATTTTGGGAATTTCCGATTTTTTGACCGATTTTTCCCAAATTCTAGGCGGCCAGGGCCGACTAGCGACTAGGCACCAACTAGGTTGATTTTTGCAACATTTGTTACATCGCATCATGTGAGCTTTTGTATGCTGAATGCGATACATATCATGCACCGAGTCATGAAAACGGTGCCAACTTATCTTTACTTTTTGCTCAGTTACTCGTTATTTGTTTGATTTAAAGTTGGATGGAATCCTGAATACCTACTTTCCACTAAAACACTAACTAACTTGAAGTTTTGTGTTGCTCTGAGTTTAGTTTAATGATTTTGAAGCCTTTGCTTGATTGAATGAAAATAAGTTAGTCACTAGAGAATATGGATCAGGTGTTGCAGATCTTATACAATAAAATATGAGTATAATCTGCTCCTTATTCTCTAACATGACTAATATAGTTAGCGTAGTTTTTTAGGGTCATCGTTTTAAGTGTAGAAATAAAAGGTTGTCTCTGTCTGGAGGAACTCTACGGAGTTATAATCAAGAATTTGGGACTTAGTTATTTGTAATTAGGGAATGATATTCATCTCTATCGAACACTAAGAGCTATAGGTCCAATCAAATTGTATTCCCTACACCCTTGAATGAATTTGAATGCAAAAGAAGGTATATGAATGATAAAGCTTCTTCATTATGGATATGTTGTAATACTTGTCTGCAATGTTGCATGTACATAGAAAAATAGTCTCCTCAATTTAGTGTCTCATCTCTAAGTTCCCATGAATACACTTTTTTCTTATACTATATTTTAATATATCTTCATTCATCCATTTTAGCATTCTCATTTTGGCTACATTAATTTTTTGGACATAGTTTCTTAGTTGCCCAATACTCTGATCCATAAAGCATAGCTGGTCTTATAGCGTTCTTATGGAATTTTCTTTTCAACTTCAAAGATATCAAGCAATCACAAGTACTCTAGAAGCAATTATCCGTTTAAAACCTTCATGTTGTAAATTTTTAATTATATACATGCAATCTCTCCATCATGATTAATGTTTGATCATAAATGCCGAAAAGTATCACTCCTAGGTATTTAGTTTAAAGCTAAGATCAAAAATAATGTAACAGTAGAAATTAGTAGATCTCGAAGTGAACAATTAAATACAGAGTATGGATCGAGTTTATGTGGGGATGCCAAGGTGAAACTCAAACCAGACAGTCTGAACAAAATTAACCTCGTTCCAAGGATGACGATCGCTATGAGTCTTCTTTCCATGATCTGTGAATCTACCTTGATCAATGTTTAGATCTTGAGCACACATTAGGTGCATAGCACGAGGAAGATGCGAAGGTTGTCGACAATGTAATAGGTTGATGTCGGCTTCAGGTTGATGGCAGCAAACCAGGATGACGGGGATAGTTCTGACTCACAAGGTCAACAGGTCTGTCGTGTGTTGAGGTTGATGTGGCAAAAGGGGCCGCATGGATGGGTCGGCCTGTCAGTGGGACTGTAATCCACAGGGGGTAGGTTGATGTTGCATAGTTGGGAACACAGGTGTTTTGGTTGCTGGAGCTAGTAGGGTCCCGGGTAGCCTAGGCATCTGCCTGTGAGGGCCAATTTGCTTTCACTCTGGATGGACTTGACATGTCCCATAATACCAGAGAAACAGTAATGGAAAAGGGGAATTAATTAATTTGGGGATTAGGGTTTAAGAATATGTAGGTAATGAAGAAAAATAGAGTTTATCTAGGAATAGGCATCTAACGACAAACCTAAATAAAATTCTCAAATCTTCAATTCGAAAATAAGTGCTTACATCTTGTTTATATAGCCTCACGAGTCTTGGCCATCAAGAAACTAATCCTAATTAGAATTATGAAAATATAAATCAAGTCCTAGTAAAAAAAAAAGCGATATTAAACCAAACCAAAATACACCATTTCAAAACAAATCCAATGTTTCAAACCCCTTCTGCCAGGATCCGATCTTTGTTCCAACTAAACTGTGTGAACTGGTTCTCCATCAAACCAACAACTTGATCTGGGTGTATCAAGTTAGATATATGTACATTGTACTCGAGTCTTGACCCATTACACAAGGGATTGGTTCTTTTGGCGTGAGGAATATCCACCTTTTCCTAGTAGGAGTTGATTTTCTGTTTGTAAACAAAGGTAATCTTCATTTAATTTTGTTGGCTTTCATTCAGTTTAGCTATGTTGGTAGATACCACACGACATAGACATGGCAACACAGACATGACTGATTTTGGTGTGCCTAGTGTTTTTTTTTTTGGATTGTGCATGTCATGTCTGAGACATTTCCGAAACTGGCACTATATGGCACGACGCCAATTTTGGATTATTCGTGCTTCAAAGCAATATAGTTATAGTTTTTATATTGTTGCTGATCTTGTTTAATTTTTGTGGTTTTGCAGAAGAATTGGAACCTTTTTAGTGTTAATGTTGCAATGGCTGGAACAGGTCTTTATCAGCTTTCCCGCAAACTTCGGTATGTTGGAATATTTTTTGAATATAGTTTCAAAGAAGTTTTGCACATGTTAGAACAATCAAAGCAATATTAAGAGAGCAATATCCATGGCCTGTAGGGTTCTTGCCCATCCATATAGTTCAATATGCTAAAGTTTTCCAGCCTGAAAAACTAAATATTGTACAGTGAGCATAGTAGTCTACAGCTGTTTAATATTGTGATCTGTTTACTACATATAGATTATTATTCATGATTTGTTGAATGGTTTTAGTTTTATACCTACAATTTAAACTGTAAAGGCAACTAGTGCAAGAAGCTTCTATAGCTTCTTCAATTTACTAATAGATTGAACTACAAAACTGCTTCACTGTTGAACGATTTCAGCATCTATCTAGATTTCAGTCTTCCTGGTAATGTAAGCTTTAGCCAATTAGTGGATTTAGATATTGCGGAAGAAAAGAAATTGTATATATCAGTTTATTAAAAAAGCTCACTCCAGTATGCACTTGACCTCTGATCATGTTTGCGGTGTGTGTGTAGGGGTGTGCGTGGAGACCATTTCCTAGATCAGGATCATGTTTATCATCAAGAGCCCTCATCTTCACTATCATCCTAGCAGGTGTTGCATGGACACACATAAAACACAACACAATATGGCCAAGTTGACATGGAAGCGGAACCAATTTTGGCATGTTTACTGTATTTGGAGGTGTCCACGTCACATCCGATGTGTGCTTGACAGGAAAGACCAATTTTGGAATGTCAGTGCTTCCTAGCTCCTATCGAAAGTTATGTTTACCTATACATCCTCTGCAAATCCTTGCAAGTTACAACTAGGCAAATTATGCTTTCACATCGCAGCCCTTAAATGGTGATGTGATTTTCATCAACTTACATGAGCTGTCAGTTCTCCACATTTCTAGCTAAGTAGCAAAGGTTAAAAGTAGAGGTAGATCAGCATGGTCATAACTATGACTTGAGATCACTGGTTAGTGGTGAGACTGTTCCATGCAGTGTGTGGCATAGTTGTGAGAACACTGCAAATATGCAACACAACAAACAAATTTATGGACAGATGACAGTAAATAACAAAAAGAAATTGCATGGAGTAGGTCAAGTACAAAGCTCGTTCTAGAAGTATAATTACTGGATATCAAGTATTAAGGGAAATACTTATTTCAAAGTCGATTCAAATTTTGCGGGTAATATAAAGCAATGTATTAGGTTTTTTGCATCAAGTTCCCCCTTGTAAACTATCAGCCTACGAACAAAACTGCCTCCTAGCCTCTGTAAAATCCTGGAAAGTATACACACTATATTACCACAAGGAAACCTACCTTCTCTCATACAGTATTATTTGCAGCATTAAGTGGTAATATAACCTACATGAAGATTACAATTTCATGAATTCTTCGCTTTCTAGTAGTCAATCGTTTACCAGTTTCTCAAAAAGACTCCTTGACATTCTAGCAAGGTAGCTACGGCCATGAATAGAAGTAGATCAATAATATGTGCTCATGTTCGTAGCTATAAATTGAGATCAATGGTTGGGTAGTATTATGGCGAGACCTGTTCCTGCAAGATGTAGATATGTGGCATGACCATGAGTAATTATGAATGTTGCAAAAAGCATTGCAAATATGCAACAAGTGCACAATTTTTAGCTTGAGCATCACTCGTCCCTTTTCTAATTCTGAGTGATATATATTCCCCTCTTTTATCCTTCTCCCCCTTTCTCCCTTCTCTTTGTCCCAGGTAATGACTGATAATCTATCTATTTGTGGACATTATTTATAGTTTATTTGTCATAGGGTAGACGTTTCATGGACCAAGAGGCTACTCTTAGTCAACAACATATATGTTGCAAGCTAGGGTCGGTTGACAATACACTTTTTGTTACAATCGGTTCTTTTTCCCGAATTTTTCTTTTAGCAATCCCTATGTTAGAAGCAATATGTTGTCTGATTAGACCACGAATTACAAATGTTTGGAAAAGCTCTATTGCTATTTCTCGAGGTAATCCACATTGATGTAATGAAAGCGAAGGACCCACGACAATGACAGAACGCCCTGAATAATCGACCCGTTTACCAAGCAGAGTCTCACGAAATCTCCCCTCTTTACCTTCAATTACATCTGAAAATGATTTATAAACTTTATTATGCCCATCCCTCATTGGTCGGTTGACAATACACTTTTTGTTACCACTTGCCTAGCTAGAGACGAGAGTAAAGAGGATGGAAGAAGAGAGGGAAAGGGGGAAGATGGTATTCAATTCATGTCGGCCATCTCTGTCGTGGAATAGGGAGGGATCTAAGAGATCAAAATAGGGGTGTGGATTGCATAAACACCCTATCCCTTCCTTTTGACTTTTTCCCCTTTACCCATGTCTGATTTATCCTATGGTTGGTTAGTTGTAGGGCAGGTTGGATGATAACCGCTTGTGCAGTAGGGCTGAGAGAACAAGAGGGAGGGAGGTGCACTGTTGTCATCGATCTGTCACTGCAAAGGGATAAATAGACGAGGGAGAGGATAAGTGATGAAGAGAAAGCGTCACGGGAATTCCTGACTTTTTAATTTGATAAAGGGGGGGTTATAGGAAGGTATATTTTTCTTGTAGGTTTCTCAGCTGTCTAATGGCTCTCTCCACACATGCCAAAATAGTATTTTTAGTGTTGGGTCAAAGGGGTTTAATGACCCAGGGCTCCCTTTGTCCAAGGAACAGACTAAAGGGGATAGCTTGACAAAGAGATCGTAGGCATGAGTTCTATCTGAAAAACCATATCAAGGCATCGAAGGTAGCACCATCTTAGTGCTTGATTATCACTCTCGGAACTGATTATAAAGTTGTCAATTTTGTGGAAAAGATTCCCAGTTTAGTTTTACGTTTCAGACCAAACCTGGTAGGTAGCTGGATGTTGGTGTGGTGAGCTCTCTCTCTCTCTCTCTCTCTCTCTCTCTCCGGTAAGAACGGTGGTGGTAGCAAGAAAAAATGACCATGGGCAAGTGAGATACTTGTATCTCATAGTTTGCAGTATCGGCCGATACCGATACGATTTGGCATGTTCCGATCCGATACCGACCTATATCCGATACTGACTGATACCGACATTGGGGGTATATTTTTTGGTTAATTTGGCAAAGAAAATTGAACCAAAAAGATCAATCGACAAGAGTGTAAAAGCATAATAAGATTGTAAAAACATGTAAAAGAAAGAAAATGTATATATGGCATGTAAACCAATCAACAAGGATTACTATTTTATTCAATTTCAAAACTACTAAGAAATAACGCTGAAAATACTTAAAGTTATGCCTAAAATGTATAAAATATATTTTCTAAAATGTTAATAATTTATTAATAATTATTTGCTTCTGATACCAAAAATCCCAACACTCCGATCCAAAACTGCTGATATTGCCGATACCCGCCGATCCCAATGCTCATAGGAATTGTTTGATACCAATTCTGATATATATATATATATATATATATATATATATATATATATATATATATATATATATATATATATTCGGTTCGGTATTTAATATTTTTGGTATGGTATTACACTCAAACTGTTACCACTACCATTATACCATTTTAGTCGGTTCGGCAATTCGGTATCGGTACATAATCTCGGTTCGGTTTTTCGAAATATTTTTAATCGGTATTCGGTCGATTTTTCGGTATCGGTTAGTATTTGCTCACCCCTACTATCTATTCTGTAGTTTATTTTTCATTGGGGAGATTTCCCACGGTTCAAGGGTCTCACATTATATCCACATTAGATGTGTCCCTACTTCAGATTTATGTAGGGCAAGGATGGTCGACAATAGATCTGCAGGCGGCACAAAAGAGGAACAAGAGGTAAGAGGAATGTTGTTAGTCCTCCACCTTAAAGGGTGATAACAAGTTGGTGCAACTGAGAGAAGTGGTGATATTAAAAAAAGGATCATTTTAAGTTTCTAATTTTGAAGTAACGACTGGTGAGTTTCCTACATTTTTGCCCTTTCTTTTTGTAGGTTACCCACCTACCTACTAGGCCTCTCCTGCCCATGGTATATTTCGCCTGGGATGAAACCCCATCTTAAAGCTTTATATTTGTTAGAGAAGCAATCTTAAAATTATTTTGATCTTGTGGAACAATTGTTTTGTTTTGCTAAGTTTCTAATCATCTGAAAACAGCTTAAAATGGCACTGGTGGTGGGATCATGGTAATGAATTATGGTCTGAGTTGTCAAACTGGATCGTCCATCCTTCACTTTTCGCATGATGGATGACCAAAAGATATGGCATTAACTATTAGGTAGAGCACCAAGTATTTCTTTGATTCAAAAATCAAATTTAGGCTGTGAGAATCCTACAAGTCTAAGCTAAATATATCTTTACATTTATCAAGAATTTAAGCAATCATTCATGATTGGTGCATCTTGAATAACAAGATTGTACAATTTATTCAAAACTAGACAGCAAAAATGTAAAAACTGAAAATGCCGTTATTAGTTTAGGTAATAGTGCTACTACTTATGCTCATACAATGTAATTAGGGATGTCAACGGATGCTTATCGGTACGGACAGGATAATATCCGTATCCGTATCCAAATTTTTTTTGTAATATCCGAATCCGATCCGATATCCGAACGGATGTCTCTTTTGACACTCCGAATTCGTATCCGTCTAGTTTAACGGATATCGGATAATATCCGATCCGATTAGCTAAAAAATTCGAATGCTAGTATTCGAATATCCGAAATCCGAAATATTAAAAATTTAGTTATTATCCAAATATCAGAAATCCGAATATTAAAAATTTAGTTATTATCCGAATATCCGAAAACCAAATTCAATTTCTCTACATATTTGAGTCCTTTCTTCTTCTGTTGTAAATTGTAATTAATATATATTACTATTATATATAAATTATATTATAATTAATTTTAGGCTAAATTTCAACTTGATACCCTCAACTATCCATGTTTTGCAACTTGATACCCTAAACTTTCAAAATAGCCAACTTGATACCCTGAAAAATATATTTTCCAAAATGCCCTCCCCCCCTCTCTCTATTTCCCAAACCCCCCCCCTCCCTCTCCGGCCGCCGCTGCTGCCCGCCGCCCCGCTGCCGCTACTGCTGCGCGCCCGCCGCTGCTGCTCCGCCCGCCGCTGCTGCTCCGGCCGCCGCTGCTGCTGCGCGCCGCCCCGCCGCCCCGCTGCTGCTGCTGCTGCACACGCCGCCCCGCCGGGGGAGAGAGGGGGGGGACGCCGGAGGGGGAGGGGGGGGGGAACGCCGGAGAGGGAGGGGGGGGACGCCGGAGGGGGAGGGGGGGGGGTGGGGAACGCCGGAGAGGGAGGGGGGGGGGGGGGACGCCGGAGAGGGAGGGAGGGGGGGCAAGGGTATTTTTGGAATTTTTTGGATTTTAGGGTATGAAGTTGAAAATATTCAATAGTTGATGGTATTAAGTTAACTATTTTTAAAGTTTAGGGTATCAAGTTACAAAACATGGATAGTTGAGGGTATCAAGTTGAAATTTAGCCTTAATTTTATGTAAAAGTCAGTTGAGAATAAAATACTTTAATCTTCTCTATTAATTAATATATATTACATATACATTATACTATAATATATATAAAATTTCGGATATCCGAATCCAATATCCGAATTCGATATCCGAAATTTGCAATTTAAAGTCGGATCGGATATTAACGGGTTCGAATACCTTAATATCCGAATTCGTATCCGAAAAATGATGATATCCGAAAAATATTCGTATCCGGATCGGATATTAACGGATTTGAATACCTTAATTAGTGGCATTTCTTCCCAATAATTGGGTGAAATGATGCTTGTATTGATAAGACTTCAAAACAGTATCCTCGAGGAGTTTAACCGTCTAATTTTATTTCATGATGCGAACTTGATAGCATTTCAAGCATTCTATGCAGTCTGCTCCGTGCAATTCTTGGGTTTTTATATCACTATTATATTGCAAAAAAACATTATGCAGAGTAGTTCATTTAGTTGTGTTGCATTCCAAGCAGTATGTGCTCTTGCGTTGCTGTTGTAATTATTACTAATTATATTAGTTTGAAGATTGGCAGTTGCACAAAATTAACTTGTTATACTTTCAGGCAAGATTATTTTCCTGAAGTACAAAAAGCATGATGGTGGAGAAGCAGATTCTCAACTTCCCTACAGATGATGCTGCCCAGAATTTCCAGATTGCTGATGTCTCTGTGTGAAATTTGTTTTTGTCATAAATATTGGGAAAACCATGAGAAATCCCAACATAATAAGGCATAAAGAACTCAATATTAGCATGCAAGCTTCACTCTGTTAATGTCGATAACCTGATGATGCAGTTATTTCTTGTATTTTAAAACAAAATTCCTAGGGAACTCATGAGTTCTTAATTATCAAAACTCGGCCATGAAAAGTCGTTGGATTAGATGCATCTCATCCCTTGATTTTTTTCGAGGGGCTAAAGAGAAAAATAAGTGCATTTACAATGTTAATGAAATTCACGTGTCACATCATTTGCAAGATCTTATTTTGAATTCAGTTTCTATAGTCGAACTCATTTTAAAACTAATGAAAGGCGAGACGATCTCAATACAACTGGTTGGCTTTTACAGGTATGATTGTAACTATGCTTCTTGTTATCAACATAAGAGATCGAATCAGATCATTGGAGGATCAATAAGAGGAAATAGTGCGTATTCTCTAATAAAGTCCTTGATATTGTATGAAAGCATGATTCATACAATTTTACTAAGTTCTTCAAACTTTTATTTTCAACAAAAATAAATGGCATTTCATTATGAATAATAAATTTTGTAAGTTCTCTTCTAGTAAATTCATGAAAGTAAGTAAATGTTCTAATACGACAATAGTTAAATCAAATTATAATTGTGACTGCATATTATCTCTGAGTCTCAGGATGCTTAATTAGGTGTTCAGTACTTGTTTATTAGTAGGACAAAAAAAGAATTTACAAGTTTTGCATTCAACTTTCGTAAAAGGTTTTTCGTCTACATTTACAGTATTGTGATCATCAGTCCTAGACTCCTAATATCTATACTGGTTCGGAAACAACCCAAATTTAATTTAAGAAATGGCAATCTGATTCGGGACAAACATATTTGTCCCCCAAAATTGGACCATTGTAATTATGTTGTTGCACTAGCATTAGCAGAAGTGGGTAGGTCAATACTAGTTTGGACTTCTACATATTCATCATTATTTACACAATGTAGTTTGGATACACAGAGAAGTTGTAGGATTATCATCACAATGTAGTTTGGATACACAGAAATGGTTGCCACAGGAATGACAAGCATTTTTTTCAAAAGTATTTCTCCAATGCAAATGTGAAATAAATTGTGAAGTTGACATGACAATGACATGGCAAGGAGAATTTGAAGTTGGTAGCCTAGATCTAGACAATGCACTTCACAATGACTTTATGTCCACATCATCAATTATGAATAAAAATATATATAAAAAGAAGAACAAGTGAAAAAGTTGTCTTGGAAGTTGAAAAAAAAGTAATTTTATTGTCTTCTCAAACTTTTGCATTGGAGAACACATTTTTATCTCATTGTCTTGTGTGAATATCATCTTGCCACATAGGAAAGACATTGTCTTGTGCCTCATGCCACATAGGATTCACAACACAAAACAAGACAATAGGGTTGGAGATGCTCTTATATATACTGTGGATAGTAAGCATTGGCTGCTAAAATATCATTGTGTTTTTTTTACCGAAACGCTACCACTGTGGTTTGGATCCATTACAATTGCTAAATATACAAAAATAACCTTAAAATGTAATATATAAAAAAAAGAAAAAGAAAAAGAAAAGGGAAACTAAACATCTACTTAATTAATTTGGGAGGAAGTTATAGTCAACTATATATCTACTATCAATAAATTAAGTAAAAGTGTTCATGTAGTTGAATTATTCTAATCGCCGATTCGTTGTTTCCAAACATAGTACTTAATCCTCTCAAACTAAGGCTGTTGTACCTCAAAAATACCAAATCTATCTATAAGCTCTTTCCATCTACTTCATAGAATAGTGCAGGAATGGGCAATCACTGCTTGCAAAGCCTTCTCCTGTTCGAACTCGCTTCCTTGCTCTCCAACAAAATGTTTCCTGTTATGAAAATGTGTCAACCAACTCAAAGCAAATGCCTGACGCCTTTAGGGGGCGTTTGGTTCAAGTTTTGAAGCTTGGGAACGGGATTTGAATTCCTTATCCATATTTGGTATGCTTAGGATTGAGAATGAGGAGGGAATTATGTGGGAAAGCTATTTCCATGGATGTGAAAAAGCTATTCCCAAACTCCCCCTTGGAAATAGATTGCTTTCCTAGGAATGATGTTTGACTATTTTGTTTGGACGGTTATACCCTCTCTTTATTTTCAAATTTATAACTCCTATCCCAAACATGTGAATCATCATGAAATTAGTGAAAGGATATTAAAGTAAAACTAAATAAATTAAGATTCCTATCCATGTGTGAACCAAACATGAAAATAATTTTTTTTTTAAATTTTGAACTACTTATTCCCAACCTAACCAAACATGGGTATGGAAATGTTGAATTCCTTTCCCATGGGAGAATTGAAAATATATTCCTAGGAATCCAAAAACTTGATCCAAACGAGCCCTTAGAGGTTTCGTAGCATCAACAGTTGCATAAAACCCCCAATTTCTGTTTCCCAAAACTTCAACAAGTCAACCGCAGTTAATAATCCCTTCGGGATAAAATTAAAACAAATTAGAACGATATAGAAAAGATTATGCTGATGCGAAAGGATGACACGCACAAATCAAGAAGTCGTCCAAATTTTTGAGCAAAAAAAAAAAGTCAACCGCAGTTAATAATTTCAATCTTATTATATAGCATAATTATCATTAACTAGCGGGACTAAAAAATAGTTTGCTCAAACTGCTTGAATTCCAAAAGACCACTTAATGAAACTTGCACAATATTTAACAGAACCCGCATGCCTATAGTAGCAAGAAAAACCATAGTTTTTCTTCTTCTACTTCCCTTCCCCCTTCTCTCTTTTTTACTACCACAGCCAAGGAAAAGCTTCCAAACATACTCTAGTTACATACATATTCCTGCAGCAGGAAATTTGAAGCCAAACAAAGAGGAACCGTGACACCAGGATAATGTTCATCTTAACTCGGACCAGGAGAGATGCCTTCAAGAAATCCGAGAATTCTCTCTCCAAGAAACACCTATCAGCCACGTCCTCGTCCACCACCTGTTGATCAATTTATTTCACATAGAAATTGATATTAGTTGGGTATAGAGTTCCTGCACTGACAGACTAGGACAACCTATTTACCAACAAGAGAGCCAATAAAGAATGATCCTATAAAATAGTAAGTAAAGATCATGGAAGAATGGGAGATTGATACACACCTCTTCCACCCCCACCTTTACCAGTAGGTCCACCCCTACCACGACCTCCACCCATTTCTTTGCTGCTCCCATCATCCTGGCCCCGTCCGATGCCTTTCCCAGGCCTTCCGCCTCCACCTTCTTCTCTACCTCTTCCTCTTCCTCGGCCCACACCAGGCGGCTTCCTATCTGTATGACACATTTCAGAAAAAGGGGGTCAGTCAATAATGGATTTTCCTAAACTAATTGATAGAGTTGAAGTAGCACCAAGGTCAACTGTTACCAATAAGAGATGCAAGACTAAAAATGATTTATTAAACACTTCCACTTTAAACATATATGCTAATGATGATATTGCCATATTTGCTGAGAGATGTTTGTATACGTGAATCAAATTTTAATACTGTGCATAAAAGAGGTATGTATGACCATAAACAATTTTTTTCAATTGTAGAATACCGTGTGACCATATAGTAATTCTATTGAAACTAAGAGTATTAAGAAATTACCTGTACGGCTCTTGGTAGTTTCCTCTTGAACTTTGTCAATCACCTGGAATCATGAATAAAAATTACCACTAAGAAAGAAGACGAACAAAGAAATATGGCATGCCAGTAACATAACTGGACAAGAAATAAAATTAAGAAAAGGAGTGAAACTATAGACATTCAATATAGTTACTAGCATGTTCTCATTGAAGCAGGTAACAAATTTCTCCAATTTCAAACATAGTACAAAAACAAACTCAGGTCACAACACATTCACAACACATACGTGGAATCACAAATAAATCAAGTATTGCACATTTGCTTTTACAACAACTTGATTGGTTCGTCAAGCTTAGAAATAATTAATTTGCAACTAGAACATGATATTAGGTGCTACATAGCAATATTGTTCTATCAGTCATCGACTCATTGTCATGACTCATTACTTAATACCCTAGTCTAAAAGAATGAAATGCAAATTCAATTCATACAGTGCATTTTCCAGATTACACAAAAGAAACATTTGAAGAGAAGGCTATATTATCAATCAGATCTGGACATCTAATAAATCCAATTACTTTGGGAATTTTTTGAACATATGATACGTTAAGGATGTTACACTAGAGGGATGAATGATGCGCGGTAGAGACTGACTGGACGTTACTTTGTACAATTGAATGAAACTGAAAGTAATACACTGAAGCTAGGGAAAGAGAAACAAACTTAGCAGAATTAGAGATGAAAAGGAGGAAAAGATCTAAAACTCAAAAGAAGATGAGAATCAATATGAATAGTGAAAAACAAGATAAAAGAACTAGAAGAAAAAGAACTCAAGGCCAAGGAGAACAAGAGTAAGAGAAAAAAACAAGAATTCAAATATTAAAACTTCTGGGAATCTATTATCCCACGAATGTGGGAAAAAGCTATTTCCTCCAAAATTGCTGGATATTTTTATTTTCCACGGGAATAAAGTTCTGTCTAGTCGGTCTCGGGTCTGAGCCAGTTGAGTCATCATGTTCGGGTCTGAGCCAGGTCAGTCGGTCTCGGGTCCATGGGTTGGGTCCAGTCAGGTCTAGCTAATTCAGATAAACATACTTTTAAAATATACAATACTTTTAAAATACTCCATGGGTTGGGTCCAGTCAGGTCTAGCTAATTCAGATAAACATACTTTTAAAATACTACAATACATGCGTCCAACGAGACTCGATCTCAAGTCTCCTAATTAATAATGAAATGACTTAACCAACTATACTATAGCATGATTTGGTTACAAAAATTTAAAAACAAAGTAATAAATTTAATAAATCATAATCAAGAATGTCAATTTGTTACATAATTTGTATATTCCCAGGTATATCATATGTTACATCAAACATGGGAATATAAAATTTCCATAAATTTGATTTCACGGAATTTGAGTCCTAGGAATATGTGATTCCCGGTTATGTAGCATTTTGCATACCAAACGCCTTAATATATTATATATGTAGTTCATATTAGTATGACAAGCAGAGATGTTTATAGAAGTCTCAAACTCTTGACTGAAATCAGGATTACTTCTATAAGGATTAAAAAGAGTGATGTCTAGCACAGTAGCACTAGTAGAACAAATATTAAAGTGTAAATTACTAATAGAAGGATTATGATCTTTTATACACGTGAACTAATGATCTTGGAAGAAATTGGACGGCAACAAGTCGTTATGACAAGATTCTAACATTGGGAGGGGAACCAAGAATAAGTGTGTATATTAGGGGGGGTTCATGTCATTTACCCATATGTAGTTGAAACCAGTTTGACAAGCAGATGTTTATAGAAATCTCAAACCCTTACGACTGAGATAAGGATTACTTCGTTTGAGGTGATATCTAACAGAACCAAGGTAGTCAAAGACACAAGGCACACTTGAGGCGCAAAGGGTCCATATCGTCCTAGGCACAAGGCACACTTAAGGCGAGTGCACGAGCGAAACGAGACGCAAAAATAAATAAGAATAAAAATGAAACTAAATAAATTAGTAATGTAATAAAATCAAATAATATATTAAAACCAACAAAAATATGTTAAAACATAACCAAGTGAACTAGCATAGCAGCAGTAGTAGTCAACAGAATTAACAAGAATTTGTATTCTTCCTACCACACTTTTAGTACATTTTTTTTTCAAATTCAACTGTAGGTAACTTTGGCAACCGTAGAAAGGGCAACCTCCTACCACTTGTATGAGGTAAAAGGCTATCTCCCTGCCTCAAATTTATTTTTTTTAAAACATAAGGTGCACCCAGAGAAATGTGTCTCGCCTAGTGAAGTTCGAGGCACAACTGTTGTGCTTTACTGCGAGGCGCACCTTTGACTACCATGAACAGAACAGGTAGCACACATGTATAAGGGTGAGCATATAATGGTTGAAAACCGAAGCGAACCGAACCGAGATATAACAATCAGTTCGGTTTTTCGGTTATAGGAGAGTTGAAATTTTGAAATATTCGGTTCGGTGCTTGATCCGGATAACCGGACTGAACAGAAAACTGATTTTGATTCAATAATTTACTAAACTATCCTCAATTTGTATATACTAATATTTTTGTTAACCCTATCTAAGCACTCTTTCCTTTTATTCTCTTTTGGCACTTGTCGCCGCTTCTTTGAGCGCTCTCTCTCTCTCTCTCTACTCTCAATCTATATATAATAATACTTTTTCACTCTATGTAATTGTAATAATTCATAAATGCAACAATGTCAGATTTTTTTAAGATTTGTTATTTAATTGGCTCATTTGCTAAAATGTGAAGGCCCGACCCATTGATCCAAGAAACCGAACTGACCGAAAACCGAACCGAATTAATTCGGTCCGGTTTTGTTCGGTTTTTATGAAAACGGTTCGGTTTTCGGTTTTGAGAAATACGGTTTACAGTTATTTCGGTTTTTATATATTCGGTTCGGTTTGAACCGAACCATTGCTCACCCCTACACATGTAGTACTAAGTAATGAAAGTAAATTCCTCAAATACATGAATCCAGACAATACATGTGTTCACCATTCATCTACTTTTGAGTGACATAATTCTGAATAGCCATGTTATGTAGTAAATAGTAAAACTTTGTTGAAAATTATGACACAAATGTAGGCCTATCAATGGTAACGTAAAACTTTGTTGAAAATTATGACACAAATGTAGGCCTATCAATGGTAACCGATAACTGGTAAAAAACGGGTCTGAATTTTAAAAAGGCAAAACCAGAATACAATTGGGTCTACAGCATACAAAATATAAATATTTTTCGGTCGGATTTTTCTAAAGAATCAAATAACACATTGACCCTGCACGGTTTTAAAATAAAAAGGATGCTACAAATAGAAACTCAAATAAGACTTCAGTATTTTGGGTGAGATTTGGGTTTTACATGAATCTGATCCGGATCAGACCCATCAACGTCCCTACGCAAAGGTTACTGTCAAGAATATTACTTCAAAGCCCAGATTTCTCACTACTAAACTTCTAGGCCTCGTTCGGTTCGCGGAAAGAAAAGAAAAGGAAATCAATTCTTTGCTCTTTCCTTTCTTTTGGGAAATTGTAATTCCCACCAATTTTTCTTGTTGGTGTTTGGAAAAGCCAGGGAAATTGAAAGGAAAACTGAATCCTTAGAGCGGCAAAGTAAATCCTTCGGTGGTGGTGGGGGGAACCATTTTTCCTCCTATTTTCCCTTCATTTGGGAATCATTTTCCTTTCCTCCTCCTTTCCATTGGCATCCAAACACAGGAAATGAATGACTTTCCTTTCCCAAGTCATGATTCCGCGAACCAAACGTGGCCTTGCAGACACAATGGATACATTAAAGCAAACAAACACATTAAAGAACTAAATTGAAGCATTCAGCAGCAAAGTTATTGACCTCATCCGGAACTCGAAGATACTTGATCGTATTCCCGCGAATGTAACATTCAGGCATCCTCCAAAACCTGTCTCCATCCTGAAACCACCACAAAAAAAATTCCATCACAAATACGAAAGCAACCTACACGAACACAACAAGTAGCAACAATAATTTAAAATAAAAAAATAAAAAAAGAGCATAAAAATCAAAACTTTATCACCTTAGATGTACAAATAACCTCGCGGAGGTGGATGTTCATCCAGGTGTCGCAGTTCACCAGGTGGCCATTGTAGGTCTCGCCGTTCTTCAGCTCCACCAACTACCAACCGGACGAACAACCAAATTTCAACAAAGTGACCACAAAATTTGACCTAATTGACAAATTTTAGGAGGGGCCGAGTGATCGTTACCATGGGGTGCCCCTGTGCTGTCTTCAAAAGCGAGAGAGGAAGCTGCGAAGTGGCAAAAAAAAATGTTGGAAATTTTTGGAAATAATCGCATCAGAAGCAAACTGTGGGAGAAAGTAAAAAAAAAAAAAAAAACTAGATTGAGACTAGATCGGCAAGAAATTTACCATTTTCTGAGGATCGGGATCCTTCTTCGAGGGAACTTGAAAACCCTACAGAAGCAAACCCTACGTCTCTTCTGCGAGGGAGGGGAATAGTTAGGGACTAAATTGGGAAAGTCGAAGCTGACAAAAGAGTATAATGGGTGTTTTTTTTAATTGCAACCCCGAAAAAAATTTTTAAAAAAAATAATTGCAAACCCCCCCCCCCCCCCCCCCCCCCCCCCCCAGACACACCTACACGTTTTTAAGATTACTCGAACCCTCCGGGTCCTATTTGGTGTCCATACTAGTTTCCATGAACGACAAAGTGTTAGACATTGGTCCTTATTGAATTAAGGAGTACCTTTGACGAATTTTTCTAATTTTACTCATAGCCTCTAAATATAAAACTCTAAAATTATGTTTTTTTTTACAGAAATTTTCATACAGAGTAAAGTACTTTAAAAAAATTGTGAAAAAAGTAATAAATTTTGGAAAATTGTAATTAGGGTAATAAAACGACATGACTAATGGCGCGTAGAGTAGACGTGGCCTCCAACCAACCCACCCCGCCCAAAACACGCCATGAGGCGTGGAGTATCATGCGTATCCTGACAGATTCTCCCATAACACGCCATGGATCATGGCATATCCTGACAGATTCCCCCCACACGCCATGGATCATGGCATATCCTGACAAACCATCGTGGAGTCACGTCCCATCGTGCGTCCCATCGCGTCCCATCGTTTGCGCTAGGTGCCAAAGCGAGGCACGCCATGAGCCATGGCCTGCAAGATGTTCCCGCCCCCCCCCCCCCCCCCCCACGCCATGGGGCGTGGAGTATCCTGCCACCACATACTTTGGACTATCCTGCCAAAGCGGGGCACGCCATGAGCCATGGCCTGCAAGATGTTCCCGCCCCCCCCCCCCCCACACGCCATGGGGCGTGGAGTATCCTGCCACCACATTTTTTTCTGCCAGCATCCATCCCCTCACATGTCCCATCCCATCCCATCATAGGTGTAGTGCCCCGACCCGCAAGATGCCTTATGATGGATGGTTGGTTCGATGAAGCCTTGTTGGACTTGGGATTATGCGAAGGATCGCTTGGAAGACTATGCGATCGTGGCAGGAATCGTCCTATGAATGTGAGTAGTGTTGAACCCTTCAAAGATCCTTTAGCTTCACGCTTAAAATAAGGATGAGTATGCTATGTTTCTAGTTGAGTTTGTTCAATAACACCTTGCATGGAATTTGAAAAGATAATGAAAGATAATTAATCACCTGAACGTAAACCGTTGTGGCTAGATGAATTGTATGCTTGTACGCTGTTGCGATGAATTACATGACAGGTGAAGGCAAAGTCCCAAATACTTAGGCAGGTGAGTATATCGAGCGTTGGCTCAATGAATAGATGGCAATACAGATGTTAAGACCCAAGAACTGGGCAGTGAGTATGCTTGAATTGCATTCAAATGAATGAATGCTAAACAGATGCTAAGTCCCAGGAATTGGGCGGTGAGTACATTGAGTTTGGTTGGAAAGATGTTTGGTATCAAAGATGTGGCAAGGCATTGGGTAACAACATTCTATTATCCTGTCACCGATGTAGAATGTTGATTACGCCAAGACCCTGGATTGGACAGATGATAATGTGAGCATTGGCTCAAGGCAAAATGGCTAGATGGCTAGATGGCAAGATGGCAATACGAATGAGAATGATGGTTTTGCTTAGTTTTCCTTATCATGCATTATATGTTTTCTTCTTAGATAAGTTGCATATAGTTGCATGGTCATGGACAACTTGTCGACAAGGTGGTTTCTCGAACGGTATTCCTGGGCCATGGAACCCGGTTCGTCCTAGGGGAAACCAATGCCGAAGTAGTGGCAGTGCTGAAGTAGTAGCACGGTATACAGGACTTGCAGTGGGGCTAGCTACCTGCACTGGCAAGGGCGCTGTATACCTGTAAGACGGTCCAGGATGGCGTGTCGCCAGTGACCTTCATATAGATAGGTCAGGTGCTAATGATGTCTTATGCAGGCAGAGTAAGTTATTACTCAAATACAGGGAAGGATGTCGGCTGTTGGTAAGAATCACCTGAACGGTGATATTCATATTGAATCATGATATTGTTTCTAACAATGTCTTATGCAGGTAGAGTAAGTATTATAAATGTACAGGGATGGCTACACGAACGTGGGTAAGAATCACCAAAGGGTGATAACAGTATGCTTTAAATTATGTTGGCTATGAGATTTGCATGCTTTACTTCTTGTCGGCTATAACATAAAATTGACCCTAAGGCAACAAGAAAGATCACTGTTAATAATATTCTATAACATGATTACTTAGTGCTGTCTTCTTAGGTGAGTTGGGCCAGCACCGCTCGCCAGTACATTGATGATGTACTGACCCACGTTGTGGGCAATATTACAGGTGTTTGCTTGGGGGAAATCCTGTGAATCAGTGCTTGGCATCGATGAATCGGATGGGTGTGCAGAAGCTCCTCTTGCAAGACGATGTCTTCTGCTATACGGGACATAATGTATGGAACATGGGAACTCAGTCATACCAGTGAGATTGTAGCCATATTGGCAAGTTCATTGTAAAGAAGTCGGTATATTCATTTGTAGCCTAGAGGACAAGTGTATACATTCAGTTGGCTATTCAAAAGTCTTGTAAACAGTTGTAAACTCTGTATTCCGCTGCAAGTCTGGTAATCCATTTTGATTATCAATAAAGAGATACATTTCTATATAAATTGTGTGACTTCAATTTATCTGCTTAGTTTTGCTGCATTGTCGATGTTTTCTGAGAATTACCAGGAACTGTAATGGTTTTGCCTTGTACAAGTGCAATCTAGACTTGTACGGCATCACGCCCAGTGGCTAGTTTTCGATCCTCCGGGATCGGGGCGTGACATAATGGTATCAGAGCACGGCTTTACGTCCTTGGATTACTATTCGATTTGTTTCGAATCAACGTTGCTACTAAGATGATTCTAAGCTGCTTCCGCGATGATTCAAAGATTACTTCCGCGATTATTCAAAGTTGCTTCCGCGGTGAATCAAAGTTGCTTCCGCGAATACTCAAAGTTGCTTCCGCGATGAAATCAAAGTTGCCTCTATGATGATTCATAGTGCTTCTGCGATTGTTCTGTGTTGCTCCCAAACTATTCTATGTTGTTTCCTTAACTGAAAGTCCGTTGATCATTCTAACCTCTCACTGGGTGTTCCATACAATAAGTCTAAATATGTGGGCTGTGATATGTGTGCTTTGTTGAATTTCTAAAAGATACCAAAAAGAATAACAATGATGCGATGCGTAAGTTTATGATGTATGTTGGATGTCTTATGTGTGGGATTCTTTGAATCGATTGTTATGCAGCAATCGACAGTGGGTGATGGCATGGTATGTTGGAACAGAATGTGCATGGATTTCAGTGAATAGGAATCGACAGAATCTTGAGTCGATATTTGTGGTCAGCATAACCACTGCAGGATGGATTGTCCATATTGGACGTTGGTTTGATGCGAGGGAATATTGTGTTGGGTATGGCTTGAGCTCTGAGTGGTATATTGCATATACCCTTGTCGTGATAAGATGTTCCTTGACCCTTGATGTGTTGTGATTTTGTGATTGCCTTACCTATTATGGTATTGGGTGGTATCGAATCGTAGCTGAGCATACGATTGATACATGTTGGCTAGGCGTGTTCCTTGATTGTTAAGTTGGATGACCCGTTGTGAGATTTTGATGTGTTCAGATGGACCATCGCTAGACCTTGTCGGTTAGCATTAAGTTGGGTAATAAGAGAATTGAGAATATGAAATGGATGCCTTGGTTGGGAAAGAAAAGAATTTCAGATTCAGGCGAGTACTTGAATCAGTTGGGTAGAAGGATTGTAGGCTTGGTAATGATAGTGTGGTGTTGCTATCGAATGATTTTGCGGGAATAACTATGGACCGAATATTGAACGATGTTGGAATTGAGTATAAGAAATTGCATGTTGGATATCGATAGAACTGATGGTAATGTTAGACGCTTATCGGGATGTTGCGAATGATTTAGAAGATACGGAGAGTTGTATCGACGACCGAAAAGTTAGAGAATGGGCTTGTGGAATAGATGATCTTAGCACGTGGTGCAGTGTGCTTGAAGGAAATTGACGTCCCGAATTAACAAGTTATGACCCTTGACTAATGGCTGGAATACAAATAAGTATCGAGGTGCAGCGATATGTAATAGACCCTGTCAATAGATGATGTTGTCGCATGGATAGCAAGTTTGGTGGGATATAGAATTGTGAGATTATGACTTAGCTAATTAAGTTATGTCATATGCAATTGGATGATTGAAGTAAGAATGCTAGATGATTGGTGCCATAGAGATTGGATCGGTACATGAATAGTAAATCTTCTTATGGAATCATAAGGAGATGATACAAAACTAATATTGATGGTTAACGTGAATTGCTAAGAGATGTCCGTATTGGTGTTAGAAAATTTATAAATGATGCCTCGGAAGAAATATGATTATAGTTGCCTGATTTTTGTTGGTTAAAAGAGTACGGACCGTATCGATGATCTAAGAATGTGGGAAACGATTATGTCGCGAAGAGACCGTAGGAAAGAGATCATAAGTGATAAAGTATTGAGATAACAATATCGGATGATGATTCAGAATAGTTGACCCGATTGAATAGACATATGAGTACGATATGAGGATGCAAGTCGGATTGAACAAGTGATGCTATGTCTATGCAAGTTGGAAATTGAAATCTTGGATACTCGATTAAGGAATTTTATATGATAGCTTCGAGATTGGCCCATAGAGTTGTGGGATAGAATTATTGGATAGAATTGTCGGATAGATTTTGTCGGTTGCGGGTAAGTCTAGAATGAGACTTCGTTGGGTATGACTCGAGTATGAGTACGGGTAGAAAGACTTGACCCTAGACTGTTGGCTAGTTGCCTAGAGTGTCAGTTTGTTGCCTAGATTGTTGGTTGCTTGCTTAAGTCTCAGATTGGTTGGCTATGTTCTTCAGTTGTCCGTGTTGGGTATAAGTTCATAAGATTGGGGTGGTGTCCCATGTCCCTAAGTTGGTCAGACCATAGAGTTGCCCTATGTTGAGAATTGGTTGCCTCTAAGATAAGAGATAAGTATGTCCCTGATAGCTACTCATCTCATATGGGTTAGCTGAATGTCTGGTTTAGCTTAGATTAGCTGACCGTAGAGACTTGATTGTATGCTAAGTTGACTATTGGAAAACCGTAGGATGTCCCTATTGGTGTTGCGTGAGTATAGTTGGAATGAATAAGATATGTTGGAAGGTAGGCTTTGGAATTGAATAGATATTTGGGAAATTTTGATGTTATAATGTTGGATGGGATGACGGATCATGTTGGTTTTGGAAATTGAGTTGCTTTGGTTGAAATGTTGGGAATTGTTAGAACTGGTTGGATTGGTTGATTGATATTGAGCTGCAAAAATTGTTGGTAGTGCTTTGAGATAGTTGGAATAATTTCATTGACCGGATCAAAATTGAGGATAAGTGTAATGACGGAATTGGATAGTGCATGTAGCCGAGATCGGCGAATGTGAATATGAATGACCCTCAGAATTAATGTTGCTGGAATATGATAGTTGCCTATACGAGAGGATAATATGTTGGCTTGATCAATACGAAGAAATATTTGAGTACAATGAGAAATGTTACTAGAGTGGGATGATGGTACAATTTGATGGATGAATCATGATCGAGAAATTTACAAGTTGCAAACAAAGTGTATGGATGCGAACGATGATGAGTACAAGATTTGATCAACGAGAATCGGGGTATCGAAATAAAATATGGCAATAGGATTTATCAATTTTGGTGGCATAGATGACAATGAACTTGAAAGGAATACTTGATACATCTAAGTCGGAATATTTTGGAAATTTTGGATCGGTTGAGGAAAATTTCTCGAGTTGGAATTGGCAACATCTGTTGCGTTATTGGTTGGTCGGGATATTGAATAAACAAGTGGGATTATAAGAGATGCTTGAAAAGAATTACTGATGTTCGAAAAGGAAGGTATACCGTAGCTCGTTCGTTTTCTCTATCACTGAACTTGGCTGAAGTGCATGTATTTCGGGGACGCCTAAAATATGTGTATGATTCCAACTAAGTGGTATGCTGAATTCAAACGAAGCCACGGGAAGGATTATCATGTGCTAAGGATTTGCACAAGTGTCGGAGGAAAGATCAAGATGGTAAACTATGTTGAATCAATTTGGGATGCTGTAACGAGATGGTACATTACTTGAAAATCATTCGAGAGATTGCGGAGAAATAGTAAATGGTGTAAGTTGATCGTTGAGAAGTTTTATGAAGAGTTGGTTGAAATTTTGGGGATGAGTTTTGTTTTAAGTTTCGAGGACGAAACTTTTTCTGGGTGGTATATATTGTAGTGCCCCGACCCGCAAGATGCCTTATGATGGATGGTTGGTTCGATGAAGCCTTGTTGGACTTGGGATTATGCGAAGGATCGCTTGGAAGACTATGCGATCGTGGCAGGAATCGTCCTATGAATGTGAGTAGTGTTGAACCCTTCAAAGATCCTTTAGCTTCACGCTTAAAATAAGGATGAGTATGCTATGTTTCTAGTTGAGTTTGTTCAATAACACCTTGCATGGAATTTGAAAAGATAATGAAAGATAATTAATCACCTGAACGTAAACCGTTGTGGCTAGATGAATTGTATGCTTGTACGCTATTGCGATGAATTACATGACAGGTGAAGGCAAAGTCCCAAATACTTGGGCAGGTGAGTATATCGAGCGTTGGCTCAATGAATAGATGGCAATACAGATGTTAAGACCCAAGAACTGGGCAGTGAGTATGCTTGAATTGCATTCAAATGAATGAATGCTAAACAGATGCTAAGTCCCAGGAATTGGACGGTGAGTACATTGAGTTTGGTTGGAAAGATGTTTGGTATCAAAGATGTGGCAAGGCATTGGGTAACAACATTCTATTATCCTGTCACCGATGTAGAATGTTGATTACGCCAAGACCCTGGATTGGGCAGATGATAATGTGAGCATTGGCTCAAGGCAAAATGGCTAGATGGCTAGATGGCAAGATGGCAATACGAATGAGAATGATGGTTTTGCTTAGTTTTCCTTATCATGCATTATATGTTTTCTTCTTAGATAAGTTGCATATAGTTGCATGGTCATGGACAACTTGTCGACAAGGTGGTTTCTCGAACGGTATTCCTGGGCCATGGAACCGGGTTCGTCCTAGGGGAAACCAATACCGAAGTAGTGGCAGTGCTGAAGTAGTAGCACGGTATATAGGACTTGCAGTGGGGCTAGCTACCTGCACTGGCAAGGGCGCTGTATACCTGTAAGACGGTCCAGGATGGCGTGTCGCCAGTGACCTTCATATAGATAGGTCAGGTGCTAATGATGTCTTATGCAGGCAGAGTAAGTTATTACTCAAATACAGGGAAGGATGTCGGCTGTTGGTAAGAATCACCTGAACGGTGATATTCATATTGAATCATGATATTGTTTCTAACAATGTCTTATGCAGGCAGAGTAAGTATTATAAATGTACAGGGATGGCTACACGACCGTGGATAAGAATCACCAAAGGGTGATAACAGTATGCTTTAAATTATGTTGGCTATGAGATTTGCATGCTTTACTTCTTGTCGGCTATAACATGAAATTGACCCTAAGGCAACAAGAAAGATCACTGTTAATAATATTCTATAACATGATTACTTAGTGCTGTCTTCTTAGGTGAGTTGGGCCAGCACCGCTCGCCAGTACATTGATGATGTACTGACCCACGTTGTGGGCAATATTACAGGTGTTTACTTGGGGGAAATCCTGTGAATCAGTGCTTGGCATCGATGAATCGGATGGGTGTGCAGAAGCTCCTCTTGCAAGACGATGTCTTCTGCTATACGGGACATAATGTATGGAACATGGGAACTCAGTCATACCAGTGAGATTGTAGCCATATTGGCAAGTTCATTGTAAAGAAGTCGGTATATTCATTTGTAGCCTAGAGGGCAAGTGTATACATTCAGTTGGCTATTCAAAAGTCTTGTAAACAGTTGTAAACTCTGTATTCCGCTGCAAGTTTGGTAATCCATTTTGATTATCAATAAAGAGATACATTTCTATATAAATTGTGTGACTTCAATTTATCTACTTAGTTTCGCTGCATTGTCGATGTTTTCTGAGAATTACCAGGAACTGTAATGGTTTTGCCTTGTACAAGTGCAATCTAGACTTGTACGACATCACGCCCAGTGGCTAGTTTTCGATCCTCCGGGATCGGGGCGTGACAATAGGCACGTTGGAGACTCCCCTTCTCGGAGACCACACAACTCCACTCCCCCTCCCACTTCTTCATAAATTCTGAAGCTCCTTCCCTCCTCTTTACAGCTCCTTCCCTCCTCTTCACAAGTTCTTCCTCCTTCAACTTCACAGAAGAATACTCGCTCCCTCCTCTATCTTGATCTCCTCTTTACATAGTAAGTTTTTGTATTTTATATTAAAATTATATTTTCTATGTAAGAATAACTATACTAATAGTTTTTGTCTAAAATATAACAGATGGCTGAACCAAATGACGGCCGTATTCCCGGGGGACCGGTTACAGAAGCCATAAAACAAGAACGAGAAACTCATATATCTACGTTGGTTTTTAACGGAAAGGTAAATTTTAAAATGATAACTAGCATTATTATTTATTTATTTATTTTACATTAATATAAGAATATAATTCGCTTGTAGCTATATGATTATCCTTCGGAGGTTCGGACACGGGAACATGGAAGTTGGAGGATACAAAGAGGATATCGTAAATGGGAGTTAAATGCTGCCCAAAAGGAGCTGGTACGTTCATTTGGATTTCAATATCTGGATGAAATTCAAATTTTAGTCCACGATGTACATATCATTTTTAGTCTCGCTGAGCGATGGTGGCCTCATCGCAACACCTTTCAGTTGCCCGTTGGTGAAATGACAATCACACTTTGGGATGTTGCAAATATTTTAGGATTACCTATTACCGGTGAACCTATATATTTTGATACAACTTTAAATACATCTCAAATTATCCGGAGATATCTAGGCATTAATGCACCATCGGACTTAGGAGGAAAGAGTTTTGTCAGTATAACTTGGCTTCGGGGTAATTTCATGGATCTAGATGAAACTATCGACGGTCCAGTGGTGGTCGATGATTTAAGGGTACGTAATTATTGTTAAGATTTCTTTATTAGTTAATTTCAAAAGTGTGTTAGTTTTAATATGTTAGTTTCAATATTTGCAGATACTTTATTGTACTAGAGCATATTTGCTCTGTTTGTGTTGGGCAATGCTATTTCCCGACGGACAGGGACATAAAGTAAACGTGCGACTGTTACCCTTTTTAGACAATTTAAAAGAACATACACGTCATGCATGGGGGGCTGCTACCTTAGCATATTTATATGCTAGCTTGACGGAATTTGTCAGATCAAAGGGTACCAAAAATTTGTGTGGGTGCATGACCCTGGTTCAGGTAATAAAAATGTAATTCCTAAATTCGCTAAATTCTTTTTGATGATATACACTTTGTAAATATCATATATTTTCATGTCTTAGATATGGTGCTACGAGCATTTCTATATCGGTCGACCTGTAACCAGCATTTTCAGTGATGTTGGAATTTTTTCCCTTGCTACGCGATGGGCCACAAATATAGTGGACCCTCATCATAATTTACATAAGGATGTTTCAGTCTACAGGGGAGAATTTGATATAGTACCGTGGAAGGAGGTAAGTACACAATTGTCAATTCATTTTCACTTAAAATTTTAGAGCGTTTTAGACTACAATTGTCAATTCATGTAATAGAGTATCACAAATTTTTCGTATAACTTGTCATCCAATAGGTTGTATGGATACCATACTCAGATGATGAAAATGCTCCAGAAATTAAAAGGACGTCGTATGATTTGAGCCTACACAAATCATATGTTATATACGATCGTTACACTATGTATCATCCGGCAGATCGCGTTCCCCGGCAATTCGGTTGCAGGCAGATTATTCCGGATGATCCGCCTGCCATGAGTTATGATATAGCCAATGCAAGAAACAGAATCGATGCTGCTAGAGCCGCCTGGTATAGACGACTCCAGGATAGTAGTGTGGCATGGATGCCCCGAATAATGCATACAGATGAATGTAAGTTCTAACTTACTAGTATATTTGGACCGGTAGCATTTGTCTTATGATTGTTTTTACGAAATACAGATGAAGGTGATTTGGCTTACAGACAATGGTGGGGAGCGCCTCGTATGACCAACAGAGCATACAAATTCGAGGAGCCACGGTTCAAGCCTAGAGCCGTAGATGAATCTTCCCTGCGAGCTTTTGCTGAGGACATATCTGAAGCGGTAGAACTTTACTACTATACCACCATATAAACTCAAGGGATATATAATGACAATTATAATTTGCGTATTTTATATTTCAGGCTATTTTGGGGCAACAATATATCCAAGAACCACAGAGCTATTTGTGGCCGCATGGTCGGGAGTGGATGCGAGATGTTTTAACTCGCGTAGATTCACTGAGTCTTGGACGGGATCCTGATATGCCTCCATTGCATACACGTATCCCAGTCGATTATTCGGCTGCCACTGTTCCCCTGAGAAATTCACGACGCCGTAGGGTGGACGATCCAGAGGACGAGGAGGGCACTGCTGGAGAGGGCACCAGCCAGGAGTACCATGGAGAGGGCAGCAGCCAGCAGTACCATGGAGAGGGTACCAGCCAGGAGTACCATGGAGAGGGCAGCAGCCAGCAGTACCATGGAGAGGGCAGCAGCCAGCAGCCGGAGTACCCTAGCCAGCAGTACGCTCCGGAGTACCCTAGCCAGCAGTACGCTCCGGAGTACCCTAGCCAGCATTACGCTGCAGAGTACCCTAGCCAGCCTTATGCCGCAGAGTACACTACCCCACACTACGCTGGAGAAGGGCTCAGTCAACAGTATGTGGGCATGGGCTCTTCCTCAGCCTTTCAGCCCTATAATCAACGCATCACGACTGAGCAAGTCAATACTGCCGCAGCGTATTCATTTGAAGGCATGTCATATTACTCGCAATTGTTTGCGTCTCCGTCAGCCCCGGTGCCTACTCAGGAGGTCGAGGAAGATGATGAAAGAAGAGCGGAGGAGACCACAGATGAAAGAAGAGCCCGACTTGGCCTTAGACAGGTAGAACGAAGGCGTTACAAACGAATGTCCCGCAGAAATGTTTGAAATAAAATTTTACTATGTAATGTTTAAAAGTTGACATGAATGATTGAAATAAAATTTTATTACGTAATGTTTACAAGTTCTATTGTCCTTATTCTCTTGGTTGACTTGTGCATTTTCTTCTGTTGTGTCCCATCAAACCACAATTGCCGCAGCGAAGTTCTCTTGTCGATGATTCACGTGGTTTAATGCGGTTTTTCTTCGGCCTTCCTACTTTGCGTCTGACATCTGGAACTCCAATTTCTCTCCTAACCAAAACCGCTTGAATGTTGTAAGGAACTGGAATTGGCTCCATCTTTGGCTCGTACACACTTCTCAACCTGTCAGTAGAAAATATTATCGGATAGTAATGTTCAACCTCATCACTGCAATATTGGCAAGCAAAACATGCATGTATACATGGCATGTAAGTATGATACCACCTTAAACATGTACAAGTCTTAATAAAACATCTACTACCTGGATTTGACTCCATAATTCTAAAACCATACTCCTCAAGGCCAGCATATGCCTCAACATAACTACCATTTATTTCACGTAATGCCATTTCTCGGGCTCTCCATGCTTTAGAGTATGTAATATGTATACGATGTTCCCTAAATATATCCTTCACAATTTGTGATGCACTATATGACGGATTATCTCTGATTAAGCCAACTATTTTAGTCTTAACCCATGCAACGGTAGCTAGTCGATGACGTCCTGTCGTAAGTCCACTTAAACAAGAATGACGACTTTCTAGTGTACTAACTTTAACTATTTGTCCTGTTCCTATGGATTTGGCATATACTCTCCAATGACAATTCTGTTTATCACAATTATATATAATTCCATGGGAATTATTCATAGCACTGGCTGAACAACTAAAATTATGCTGAATTGCTAAACTACTTATAAAGCTTCTAAATTTTGAACGACTGTCGAATGTTTGTCCTACAAATAATTCAGGAGTGCTAGAATTATCAGTACTATCATCATCTATCTCATAACCAGTATTTTCAATTAAATCATCACTATTTTCATTGTCCTCATCATTATCATTATCATCATCATCATTATCATCATCATAATCATCATCATCATTATGTTCATCTAGTAAGGGAGAAATTGTTTGAGAAGAAGAACTAGCACCCGTGTTAACATGTGGGTAATTAGAAATAAATTCATCATTATTTCTATTAACAAATGATGAAACTTGAGTAACATATAAACTAATATAAGGTGATTGCAAATTAATCTCAAGAATAAAATTCCATGCTTCTTCACCATCTATTAATAAACATGTGGAACCAAAAACAGACTTTAAAATAAATTCATAATTAATAGAAAAATGCGCTGAAATTAAATTGCTTAAATTTTCTAAAGTAATATGACGATAAGTTGTAAAAAATTGGGTGTCACCTCCTTCGTAAGTTAACCCATTTACTCTACCACCATGTGAGCATACTATTTTAATATTATCACCCATGAGAAAAAAAAACTTTGATAATTTTAATCTAATAGAGAGCGAGAGCTTGTAAGAGGGAAAGACTAGCTTCCGTGAGGAGTTGGAAGCTTGTAAGAGGGAGAGACTAGCTTCCGTGAGTAGTTAGAAGCTTGAGTAGTTGGAAGCTTGTGAGAGGGAGATACTAGCTGCTGTGAGGAGTTGGAGCTTCAAAGCTTCAGAGAAGTGCTTCTGTGAGAGAGAGATAGAAGAAAGAGTAATGTGTTCGTGTAGAGAGAGGGTGTCAAGCATTGCAATAAATAGGAGGAGGAAAGAGAATTTGAAATGTAGCCGTTGGTGCATAGCCGTTGGTGTGTCAGCACGCCACCAATGGTGGCGCGCACATCCGGACACTAGCCGTTGCCTCTCCACTAGGTGTCACTCTACTAGCCATGAGTGATGGCGTGTGCTACCACTTTTAACCATGAGTGGCCATGAGTGATGGCGTGTGCTACCACTTTTAATGGAGGTGTGCACTAGCCATGAGTGATGGCTTGTGCTATAATTTTAATGGAGGGAGAGGCCATCTCCCATGGCGTGTGGTGGGGATAGGCCATGGGAGATGGCGTGTGGTGGTGGCTTCCCTCTTCCGCTCAGAACACGCCATGAATGATGTTGTTTCTTTACCCCATCTGCAATTTTTTCAAACTTATTACTTTTTTTACAATTACCTTAAAATACTTTACTCTGAATGAAAATTTCTGTTTTTTTATGTGTCATTTCTCCAAGTTAGATCGTCACTCATAGCCAACTAGCCGTTCAAAGGGAGATTCAAACCCGAGACATGTGCTCGGACGGCCTCCGCACTACCACTATGCTAGTGCCTTAGGGTCAACTCTAAAATTGTTGTAAAATGAGATATTTAGGATTAGAATGAATATCTCAAATATCTCTTAATTAGTGGACAGCCACCAACGGGTGCTTATATCTTCACAATACTTCCTCATGGATGCTTGCTCCAATCATTGTCTTATAAAAAATATTCTAAAAAAATCCATCTTTGAAAAAAATCCTAAGTGAAAGAAAAGAGTACAATTTCTTCTTCATGAATATAAATTTTTAAGAATCTAAATGGGTGCGACTTATACTATCCCCTCAAAAAGTATATTGATAGGAAAACCAAGAGGGAAAAATATTATTGTTGGAAAAAAGTATAGCAAAAAGACATTCTTGAGTATATCTCTATTTGCATTTGCACCGTGTTCCCTCTCAAAATTACCATACAAATTATTATATTCATGTCTTACATCAAATAAAATAAAATATAATATCACCCTTTTTAATCTATACATTCATATGCCTATTTGATGAAGTCTTCTCATGCCAATCTGACACACCAACTTCTGGAGTTTTGACTTTAGATTTTGTGAAGAGATCTGCGAGATTTTCTGAAAACTTTATTTGCTTGGCGTTAATCGCTTTTCTTCCTGAAACTATGAATAAGAATTTGAGTGAAATATGTTGCAACATATCTCCTTTGATGAAGCTTTCTTGAATTTTTATTATGCAACATATCCCCGACTTGCTAATTTAATGATCCAAAGTTTTATGTACATAATTTCTAGCTATATAACTCGAAACTTAAGCGAAGTTTCATACCGGTGTATATTATGTTTTTATTGAAATACGTCACAAGGGGGTATGTACTGCCATAATGCGTATTTCAACTTTGTTTCAACCTGCATAGTTCGACTTTGAATATGTTCTTAACATATATTATAGATATGTTTGAAAGTAGGAAATTCTTATTTAGTTTTCAAACGGACTTCTTTTTTTTTTACTCGAGTAAGTGACAAATTTAGTTAACATGTGTTAGACTGGACAAAAAACATATTTTGTCTTATAATTACAATTTTAACATTGATATTTTGAGAATTTGGAAAATATTTGAGTACATGAAATATGAGGTCTAATTTCTAGATATTCAAGCTGTTTGCAAAATATCATTTAATTATAACTTCAGATATGACTAAAACTGTAACTATAAAGTCAAGCTAGACTAGGTCATGCATACATATATATTTTATGGTTTTGAGTTTGTGAAGCCATATGAAAAGTGTATATAATAATACAAAAAACTTTTTTTTTTAATTGTCCGACGTCTGGAGTCAAGATTTTTTTTATTTTTTAATGTCTGGCGCCAGTGACACTGGCGCGTCACTGGCGCCAAATCCTCCTATTTGCAAATTTTTCTAACATATCTTGTTTTGCAGTAATTTCATTGAGAAGAGTCCAAAAGTTAACAAGTACACATCTTGATTGAGTCTCGCAACTGTTGACAGAAAAAGAACAGACCTGACAGTGTAGAGTGATCACTACAGTGATCACTACCAGTTTACAACTTAATCTGAGTAGGCCACATGCTGACCTGCATTTGTTGTTTTTATGATCGATTACCAGGATGTTCGATTACACGGTATGTCAAGCTTCTTCGGGACCTTCAAGGAACTGATGTTCTGCAAAGAACTGCATTATTGGTCAAGCTCTGTGCGGCACACAAACTTCCAACTCGAAGATCCGTGACAGTCTTTTCTAAACGTTTAGCTAGATTGTTAGGACAAAAACGAGAACATCGTGGAGCAAAAGAGAGAGATTGGATGATTGAAAAGTTCGCCAGAACCAGAGGAAAGTTCTTTAGATAATGACTTTTCATCAAGTCTTGTGTCCTCTTGGTCTGGCACAAGCGCACAACGGAGTTTTCTTAGCATCCCTGAACATAGCTTGTCTGACTGAAGCAGGTCCAATTAGAAGCGACACAAACGATGACACGACTGAAGAAAATTTACGACACATTGCGATGAAGGCAAAACTGAAGCACAGCACAATTGTCAAACTGCAGTTGACAACAACAACATTTCTCAGAAGGTTCTCCTTATTAAACCTCAAGGTTGGTGGAAATCTTTAGACAACAACAACATTTCTCAGAAGGTTCTCCTTATTAAACCTCAAGGTTGGTGGAAATCTTTACTTTATAACACAGGCTATGGTGTGTTCTTTATTACAGCTGATCCATGTAGATGATGGATTTTCTAAACTTCCCCAAAACCTTGGAGGAACGTAACAAACACAAATCTCCTCCCAACAACTAAATGAAGTTGGAACTACTACTGCGAAACAATCTTCGCTACTGCCTGTGCTGAAATGGGAGGGAGGTTCGAAGAGCAGAAACTCTGCCACCCCTCCTCCTCCTCCTTAGTCGTCGTCGCTCCACTGTGCTCCTCCTCCCCCTCCGTGTCGATCTCTTCTACAAATCCACTGTGAACCGAGCCGACGATGCTCCTAGCCGCTTCACGAGCCTCTGGCAGCCTGTCGTTCAGCATCCCAGCTGCAATTTGTAGGAGAGTTGCCAGACCAAACTCCCTCTTAATTCCATTACTCTGAAAGAAAACAAGTATTGTAAATTATGTTTCATGAACAAAGTGACTCCATTATCATTCTCAATATGAACTTTACAATTACCAGCTTGGCGAGGCATTTGGAGATGGCAACTGCGGCTTTGGCCCTTACTCTGGGATTGGAGTGGCCAACATAGGAATGGAGCTTCTTCAGTAAGGGTAGCGGGGACACGGAACCCGCTGCTAGCTTTTCCAGAGCCTTCTCTGCTTCTTCGCACACAAACCTCTTGTCTTGCGATGCTTTTAGTAGCAACTGAAGCAACTGTAACCAGTATGAAGCTAAACCATCAGCATAACACAATCAGCAGCTTCACTCAGTGTGAAGCTAACTAACATATACAGAACCCGTTCTGATACTTATAGCGCGTGTCTGATACATATTTGACAGACATCAGTTTTGGAATGCCCGTGCTTCGTAGACGCAACATTTGCTTACATTTTGATTTCTTTAGTTTCTCAAATATTTTTCCCAACTGGTAAAAAAAAACGTTTGTGTTTGTTACTTTTTTCATGTTTGCTTGGTTCACAAACCTGTTCATAAGCACATCACAAGTTCTTTTTTCTATCGCTAACGAACGCATTAAATACTGATTTAATTTCACTGAGAATAAAAATTCAAAGGGGAAAAACGAAGAGCGTTACCAAATGGTCGAACGCAGTGGCCTCGTCCGAGGTGGAGAGCAGGGTATGGCCAAGATAGCAGAAGATGTCGGCAGAAGCCATAATGGCCGTCTTGCACAATGCACTTCGTGGGTTCTTCATCGCTTTCACGATGACCAACATCACATTTTCCCTGCCCATCACAAGTACCAATAAATCAGATGAGAGATCGTATGATTAGTCTAAGGTCGGTAGGATAGTAGCTTGCAGGGCCGTTTCTGACATACTAAGGGTCCTGCATAAATACTAACAAATGCCTTTATTTAATCACTAAAAATGGTGGTAAAGTGCATAACCCTCCTTAGATTTTTCTCGTTAGCAAAATAAGACTCGTTAGAAAACTAATGCAATTAACCCCTCCTTAGATTTCATGCGTGAGCAAAAAAGCCCCTACCATCTATTAGCAGTTAGAAATGGCTATTAATGATATTTTTAAAAATATATAAAATACCTAAAATACTCCCCTCCCCTTCCCTACCAGTCCCCTCCACTTTCCTATCCCACACCGGTCAGCCACCCGAACCCCCCCCCCCCCCCCCCCCCCCCCCCCTCTTCCTTCCTTCGCCGGCCAGCCCCCCGACCACCCCCCCTCCTCCTCCCTCCGCCGGCTAGCCCCCTCGACCCGCCCCCACCACCGAAGAGTGGGGGAGGGATAAAATTGTCTTTTTAGACGATTTTTAACGGCGGGGGCTGAATTGAGCCGGAAAAAAAAAGCAGGGTTCTTTAGTTGCATTTTTCTCACATCTAAGGATGGTTTATATGCACTTTACCCCTAAAAATAGGATTTTTTTTCTGACATTCTAAGGACCATTATTTTGGGGCTTTCCTGTTTTGGGGGTCCTGTGTGATGCACGGCTTGTACATGGTCAGAAACGGCCCTGGTAGCTTGTCCTCGGTCATGTAATTTCAAGACATCCTTCTTCATGTGCATAAAACATAAGTTTATAATCAACTTTTAGGAATCGAAACAATTTGAGCTCCATGTGTTCCTTCTTCTTCTTGTTTTGTCTTCTGTGCCAAAGCAACAAACGGAGCAAACGGTTTTGGAGTGTCCCCGTCGTGTCCAACACTTATTCGACACAATGCAACACCGGCAAGAAACCAAGGGAGAAAAAAGAAAGCTTACAAGATGGGAAGGAGAAGAGAGGCGTGGTGAAGTGCTAGCCGTCGAACGTCGTTCAGTGCCTCGCACACGTTGGTCCAGTCCTTCGAGTCAAATTCCGCCATCAAACCCTGCTTTTGATCCAATAAGAAGGATTTTTTAGACTGATTTGTTAGACCTATAGAGACTTATTCGAGATCCGAAGTCTAAAAATCACAAAGAAGAACAGAGAAATAAAAAAAAAAACACTTGACCCAAAATCTTTTCGGAAATCCTCACCTTAACCTTACTTTCAGGGTCCGACAAAGCCTGGAGGTCCTCCGAAGCTACGTACTCCACCGACTGCTCCGGAGCCTTCGGCGGAGCCGACTCCGTGTGATCCTCATTGTTCTGGACCTTCGCCGCCGCCGCCACCGGAGACGGGACCTTAACCGCAGCAGGCTTCTTTGGCCTCTCCAGCTCGATCGGGTGAGCTTCGACCGGAGCTGCGCACCCCACCGGAGGGTCCGCGGCCTTCGTCGGAGCCGCCGGCGCCGCGTTCTCGTCGTTCGGGCCGGGCTTGAAGGGGCTCAGGACCTTCGCCAACGGAGAAGAGAACTTGACCGACGGCTTCTTCGGCCTCTCGGACTTGATCGGGAGCGCGTTGTCGAGAGACCTAAGAGCCATTTCTTTTTTTCCTTTCGAGTTTGGGTTTGAAAGTGAAGTAAATGATGATTTTTTTTTGAGAGAGAATGTAAGAAGAAGAAGGCTAGTCTTAATGATTCTACTGGGTGGTGGTTCAAAATTTGAAAAAATGGGGATGGCCGCTTTTTCTGTAACGGCTAGTTTTTTTTTTTTTTTTTTTTTTTGAAGGCGGCCGCTTTTTGAACGTTTAAAATGTGAGAAAGTCCCGGTAACGGAAACATCAGCTCTTTTGATATATATATATATATATTTTTTTTTCACTGTCCACGCCCTTCCCTCTTCTGGATGGTAACGGGTTGGGTGTTTCAAACTTAGACCCGAAACCAATTAGAAGAAATTAGATAAAAACCCATCTAGGGTTTCACCCTTTCAAAATTTAAACCACCCAACCAACAATACTTTCTTGCAATTTTACAGCATATTAAGACAAACAAAGAACACTTTGGAGCGTTTGGATATAGGTTAGAGCATCTCCAACCCTAGTGTGAGTTCAGAAAAAAATGGTTGCCACATAGGAGTGACAAGCTTTCATTTCAAAAATTCTTCTCCAATGCAAATGTAGAATAAATCATGAAGTTGACATGACAATGACATGGCACAGACAATGTGAAGTTGGTTGTCTAGATCTAGACAATGCACTTCACAATGACTTTGTCTCCACATCATCAATTATGAATAGAAATATTTATAAAAAAAATGAAGACGTGGAGGAGTTGTCTTGGAAGTTGGAAAAAAATATTTTTTATTGTCTTCTCAATACTTTTGTATTGAAGAACACTTTTTTATCTCATTGTCTTGTATGAATGAATATCATCTTGCAACATAGAAAAGACATTGTCTTGTATCTTATGCCACATAAGAATCACAATACAAAACAAGACAATAGGGTTGGAGATGCTCTTAGAAGTACAAAAAAAATTTGACAGCCGGAGAGTACCGGAAAAAAAAAAAATTAGAAAAGCCATGTATCTACATGTGATTGGGCTAACTAAAACCGATGATTTTAGCCCCCATGTTCAAACGTAGGAAAAAAAAATTGTCCAATGAAAAACCAACATGTGGCATTGGTTCACACTGCAATTTTTCGAACGGTTCATGTAGATGCACCGTGAAAAGTATGTTAAAAGAAAAAGTTAATAACCGATGGAGGCGACCGTGCGATCGAAGCTGACACCATGTATCACCATCCTACCAGGACACGGGCCCACAAAATCGGTCCCACCTGCGTTCATCGTTTAAAAATTCTAACCAATAGGAGGCCGACACGTGAGTCGGTTCACGCTTAGGCCCTCCTTTCGGTCTGTGTTAGAAATATTGATGTTAAAATTGGTAACTTGTGACTGAAAATAAGTTCTTGTTCGATGCATCTCTCCCACACTTTTTCTGCAGCAAAAAAAGGAGGAAGTACGGGATTGAAAGTAAAATTCTGTTGCTTCTTCATTCATTTCGTGCTCTTACAAGTGTGAATATTCTCTGGGAACTCCTCTCTCCTCTCTCCTCTCATCACCGTCTCCTCCCGCCATCAACCACCATCAACCATTGTCCGCTCTATATTTGGTGTTATGATGTTTTGCTGCATTTTTTTTCCATCGCATTTGCTCATGTTTTGAGATTTGAGATTCTCTGATTTTTTTTGTTTTTTGGAGACTTTGTTAGCTATCTTGGCAAATTTTCGAAGAAGAAGGGTTGTAAATTAGAGTCCTGGATGACATTAATTTGGATACTTTTCTTGTATGCAGTCGATGATAACTTGAATATATTGTTTATTTTAATTCAAACCATCCTTTTTAGGTCATGTATAGGGCGAGGTTCGGTTTATTCGATTTCAACCGAATCAAAATTGTCAAAACTGAATAAACCAAAATTTTACGAATCCAAAATCGATATTAGCCAAAACCGAAACCGAACTGAACCAAATAACGATTCAGTTTATTCGGCTTGTTCGGTTGGACTATTGCTATTGTATGATGGATAGGGTCCAAAGTTAAAAACGTAGTTAGATGATATTAAAAATTACAATTTTTATACACACATTTGTCGTATTTGCTCCAAAGTTATACTAGTTATTAAATTACTAAAATTTGGTTTCAAAAACATAAATAGAATTATTGATTTCAAAATACACATTTTAATTACAACACATGCATAGAATTGGGAATATTTATACAATTGCACAACTCTTATTCGATTTTTGGTTTTGGACTGAAATCGAAATCCACAACCGAAACCTTATAAGAACTTTTAGTATTTCAAAACCGAAATCGAACCAATTTTTTTCAAACCGAACCGAATAAAAGATTCGGCTCTGTTTATTTGGAGAGATTTGAAAAAGCACTATCTCGTTGATTCAATTTTCGGTCCAAAACTGAATAATGCCAACCCATGTGATATGAATTTGTTGCCAATGAAAGTAAATAGCCACTAGTAGAGAGCCTACCAATTAGTATGCAACAATAAATGAGTAAAAAAATAGTGAGGAAGGCCGGTAAAGAAGCCACAAATTAAACTTGTGACGCTTAGCTAGCACAATTCTTCGCTAATTTCAATTTGGTTTAGGTTATTGGTTATAACTAATTTTGGTTCGATTTCAGTGTTAAATTTTTAGAAGTTTAATTTATTCGATTTTTACTATTTCCATTTATTTTTTTGCTCAACCCTACAAGAAAGGCCTAGCTCTGAAAAGAGTTTTTCCGCTTAACAATTTGATTTCATTTTAATAGGTATCGAATACGAAACCAAACTAAGACCATCTCCAATGGTGATTTCTAAAATTGAGTTTTATCCTATTTGGCATTGTACTTTAAGAAGATTTCTATCCTAGTTGGAAGAGTTTCTACATAAAAATTGTAGTCATACAAAAATTCTCTCCAATGGTTCTCCATTTCTATCATATGTGTCACATAATAAAAGAACCAATTTAATGGTGTGGGACCCAATAATAATTGTATAGGAGAATTTCTATGTGTAGAAACTCTCTTAGAAAGTTTCTATCCTACATTATTGCCACCTAGGATAGAAATGGTGATAGAAATCACCATTAAGAGAAGTTTTTTCTAGAATGGATTTCTTCCATGGAAATAGGAAAGATAGAAACCCCCATTGGAGATGGTCTAAAGACTAACAAAACTAAAGAAGAAGTAGACCCCTCCATGAACCAGTTCAACTGCAGAAACCCAAATAGGAACTCAAAAATAGAAACTTGCAATAGGATTACGACACATGGACTCAAAACTTTCTATTTAAGCCCTAAACATTTTGGAAATTTGCAATCAAAAGATCAGATGCATGTAATCAAACGGTTTGTAACTGATAAGTTTTGAAAAAAGAGGAACTCATAAGTTCCTCTAGGATTTTTGCTCAGCGGAGAATGTAAGATACAAAAGAGTGCTTACTTTGCTATTTACAAGAAAACCTAATAGATGCCAATATTTAAGCAGGTACAGGCAGCACATCATAAATCATTTATTCACAGCTGCCGCAGTACCTTCACAATGTCTGAGACCAAAATTGTATTCCTTCAGTGGAGAAACTAATCTGCACTACATGCCTTTCCGGAACAGGAAGATCTTCTATTTACAGTCCTACAAGCCAACACCTTCCAGGCTAATGCTCACCTGACCGCATCTGGAACTATGATAAAGAACTATGCCGCATGCCGTAAGCTAAACACACTTCCTGCAACAAACTGTTTCCAAGCCTTAACCGGGCCGGCCTCTTGAATGTGACGGCGGCTTTCAGCCAACATCCTGCCGTCCATAAACAAGCCTCTCGCAGCAAAGCCCATGAACTCGGATGGATTCATACAACCACGAACTCGGGACACGATGCCTTCTTCGTAAGAGAAGCCCATCCGTATAGTTTGAACAACAGAAGTTTGATGCCAAGGCTCTTCGACGGTTTCCCTGTGTGGCGGGGCAGGAACTACCTGTCTGGCAAATGTGGAGTCTTCCTCTGATGACATGACATTTGCCATACCGAATGCCTCCCAGTCTACCTGCTGCCAAATCCCACGAGCCTTTTCAGTATTACGCATCTGATAATCTTGGATTGCAGTCGACTGTTCCAAAGCTAATTTTTCAGCTTGAACTTTTAGCTCTTGCAGCCGACGATCAATCCGTGAAGATACTGCGTCGTATAGCATTCCTCTGGAGTCATCCTCGGTATCATCCTTGGAGACGAGCAAATCTTCCAGGTGGACCGGATCCCCTACGAGAACTGTTACCTGCAGGAAGGTACAGGTAACCAACAAATTGATGCATGAGTTGCAAGTGATCCATTAAATACACTTGGATTAGAGGAGAAAGGTCATCCTATATTAATCTGTGTTAGGACATATAAAGAGCACTTCAGTCATGGCTAAGCAATCAGGCGGTTACCATTTTGCCAATCTTCGGAAAATGAGATCCTACTGGCATGATGTCTTGCATCCCTGTGTGGATGAAAGGGATGACTACAGGGGCATTGTCTGCATCCATCACCAACCTGTAAGAAAACACAGTACAATTGCAAAGGTGTTGATTAATGCACAAACTCCAGGAATAATATAGATAAGAGAAAGCAGAAAGATCACTCATTGGAGATGATTATAGGGACACAATGGTGATTGCAAGCCATACACTGTTGAACATAAACAAGACACATGCGAACCTCCAAAGCTATTGTTATATTGTAACAAATGCAACAAACTTAGTGGTGAGATGCCTTTTCCATTAGTGACAGGCAAAAAAGTTAAGGTGGATTGAGAATAGCAGCTTAAGCCGTAAATACAAACAACTCTTGGATACAAAAGCATTAAAATATTATTCAACCTCAACAGGTTACAAAATGGGCCAATAGCTTTTTGAAGTCTACTCAGTTTGGGTAAGAAATGTATTTACCCGTCTAACTGCATTTCTTGTATTGCCAAAACTCATTTTTGTTAAACTCATAAGCTAATGAAAACAAACGTCAACTGATGTACAAATAAACATGGATACTATACCAATTGGCTGGTGCCATAATCTCAAGGAAAAGGTGACGGAAGTAGTAGTTTTCTATACTGGTTATGCCAAGACCAAGTTGGTGAAATTGCTTACAAGTAGACTGGTGGTTGCACATACGTAAACGGATGTAGAAACAATACATCACTACATCCGGATAAACCTTGTATGAGGATCCTCACATCCTTTAAGTCTAAAGCTTTACTATATTTTTGGAGACTAAACTCGATACAATATATTCCTGGAAGCACACTTTTGGACTATTCAAATGTTTCAGTGTTGATTTAAAGCTTCAATACATTTTTGGAGACTAAACACAATAGATGAGTCCATAGTTGTGAAAAGCGCGCTCGAGGCGCACCTCAGGTGTGAGGCTCATGCGACTCGTCGCTTAAAACCTCAATATAGGTGCACCGAGGTTCCCTTCATGACGCTCACGCCTTAGAGCATCTCTTGACAAGATTCAAGCCCATTTGGGGCGCGCATCATACATATTCTACTTTACATGTTATTGTACCCTAACTTTCATTGACCATTGGAATCTAAGTACTTAAATTCCATTTTCCATTTAGTTTGCTTCTTAGTACTGCTATTAGAGTATTACTATATTATTGCCTATTGTCCACCGTGAACAAAGCCTAAAAGATGGATTAATTATATTATTGTCTAAAATAAATAACGAATTATCAATAGTTTAGTGCACATTTTCATACAAGTAATATTTATTACACATATATATAAATAAATTTTACAATAAGTGTGTGCTTCGCCTTCATGAGGCTCACGCTTTCGCCTAGCGCTTCGACCTTGAAAATCCTTTGTGCCGCGATGCGCCTTGCGCCTTTAATAACCATAAGTAGAGAACATTCCTATTATCCCAAGTTCCATACTTTCTAAGAGCCACATGGCAACGTATCCCTGCATACACTATAAGTAGAGAACCTGTAATTGTCTACCTCAGGTCTAACAATTTCAATCCTGGATACTGTATTTTAATTTTTTTTTTTTCAATCCTCGATACTGTATTTTATTTTATTTTCAATCCTGGATACTTTATTTTAAAAAAATTTACTAGGACCATCTCCAGATCATCGTCTCCAAGGTACTATGATGAAGTCTAACTCCAATCTTTCATCCTAATTCAAACATTCCTACGTTCAAACCCCATAAGGAAATAATTCTTCATCTGATCCTCATAAGCGCATGTTCAAAGTTCAAACCCTATCATATCGGAAACCCCTTTTCAAGTCAACCTTCCAGTCTCAATCTCATTCCTTTTGATTCCTAGCTCATTCTTATCAACTGCACTAAATCCCTACTCTTCCTACCGATATCCCTATTTAATAGCAGATAATATATTGTCAATCTTAATGACTTCTGATACCCTATGAAGGTTAAACCTTTTCCTTAGCATTATTATTATTCAAGAACCAACTATCACTAGCAAGATGAAGTAGCTGGGCGTGCAATAAGGTTTAGTCAGTTTAAGCTATTCCAATTATACGTTCAAACCAAATTGACAGTTATCACCTAGCTATGTTGCATGAATACGGACACAGGTATGGATATGGATATGGTTATGGATATGGATATGGATATGGGTAAGGATAAGGACATGATACGGATATGGGATATTTCAAATAGGTACACATGCATGAATACAGACACCACTACGGACACCATTCTTCCATGTCCGTGCAACATAGTCACCTGGACAGACATGGTCCATTTGACAAGTGGGATGTTCTTGGGTTGATCCTGTTTAAGATAGTTTCAAGCCAGACTTATGGTAAAGTTTACCAACCAGAGCTGCACTACAATTCAACTTTTACTGAACTTTAGAGAAAATTCGATCAAAACATATGAGATTTTAACCAACTCATGGACTTCAGACTGATCAAGTCCACAACTAAACACCTTCAGGCGTGTATTCTTACTTGAGTTTCTGACCATTGTAGCCTAACTTTTTGAAAAGTAATTTCTAAGGCAATGTTTGGTTGGAGCAATTACGATAGGATCATAGGAATCAAGGAAGTAGGTCAGAATCCTGTTAATTCACGCAAAACGTCAGTTTGGCCCATCCATGAATTATAGAATCCGAAAAAAAAAGACTCTTCATAATTCCTTGTCTAGTGTGCTTTTCGACTAATTCCTAGCTTCGGAGGAATTGAGGAACTGGGTCATAATTCCTATTGCAACGAAAAGTTGCTCTTCATTCCTCGGTGTCAAATTGGTGTTTGGTTGAGGAAGCAAAAAATTTAAGTCTAATTATTTAATTTAGGAATTAATGAATTAAATTTAACTCCTTTACCCCAATTCGTTGAAGTTGGTGCAAGCTTCAAGTCGACTCCAGATATAATCAAAAAAGAAAATCGATTTTCACTGAGATGGTTTGTACTCACTCTAAATGCCTTATAATTTAACCAGTCTTTAGGTCAGCATGTATCTTCAAATTATTCAGAATTATTTTTGGACAATTACGCAGAGGAATCGTAGTCAAGAACATGGCTTTTAACTAGTCTGGGACTCTACCACAAAATGATGTCATGCATGACCAATTGGATATTGATTTTTAACCTACTCATGGAGTTTAATTGAATCAGCCTGTAAGGATCATCTCTTCTGAACAACATCAACTATTGTCCTTTCTAACTACATCAATCCATGTTCCTCTTGCTATATCCCTAGTCTTTGCAGCATCTGTGTCAATGCAGCCCTTTCTTATTTAAAACCTTTAATTTATTGTAGCTCACCCATATCATAATTCTCATTTCAGAAAATGCTCATTAGTTCCAACATGTTCTTAGTCGCCCAACAGTTCAAACAAAAATAGTGCTAGTTTAATATCCTAATATAAGTCTATTTCAGTTTCAAAGTATTATACAATCATATAGTACCCCTAAATCAATCACTACAACAGCAGTTCTGTGAACAACATCATCGTTAATCATGAAATCTGACAATTAATCCTAAGTTACTAAAAGTCATCAATTGATGCCTACAGCCATCACTGTGAAAAGTCATGTTGGACCCCATCCTAAATGCTGCGAACAACAATCATGTTTGCCGTCTGACCGTTTGTCCTAACTCCTAAGTAACTAAAGCAATCACCAATTATGCGGGTGTCACCAATAGAACGCTCTTTTTAATTAAAACAATCACCAAAAATCTTGGCCATCAATCATTCTCCTTAATATTTTAACTGAACTACAAGTATAAGGAAAACATGAAGGGTAGTCACAATATGTGCTTGAGAATAAAAGACTCGAGAAGAAGTGAAACAGAGAATATTATTCTAATCAGCTAAATAAAATGACTATTTCCTAACAGTTCAATAGAAATTGAAACATTCACACAGCTAAGAGTACAACTGAGAGTTCTTTTGGTGAACCATTTCCAGTGAACTGTCATAGTCAAGAAACCAAAACGCCGGTCCATTTAACATTGCATATCTAAGATAAAAAGATAGCGGCCAAGTATTCCATGAGATAAAATTCAACACTACTCAAAAGTTGATTTATTTTTTAACTTTTCCTTTTTATCTTTTAACTTGAATTTAAACAATCCATCAACAGATTGCATTCCTTTGTCATTTATTCCTTTACTAGTGTAGTGGGAATTACAAAATGATGGTCGAGGATTCAAAAGTCAATTTACACAAGAAGGCTTTGATGCTTTATTGAGAGCATGCATGAGACAAATAAACCTCTACATTATTCATAAGCAAACTTAAGTAAGAAACAAATGAAAGAAAACCTCAGATCGCATAAAACATCAGTCATTTGTACGGAAAATAATTGCAATTTCTACAAAAGTACAAAGAAGTCTTAGTTGCCCATTCGCTTAAATGGTATATTAGGATATTACATTTGACCAGATCAACGGTCTACACCAGGATAGCCATTAATGAAAATGAACATGATGTCATACATTAAACAAAACTTTCTAGTACCTATTATGGATGCAAGGATAAGAAGGTTGATTGGCATTCCACACATGGTTCTTTTCACTCACCTTCCAATCCCTCTCTTGGAGGAACCCATGGTTCTTCCACCATCGCGAGAACGACTTCCTTCAGGAAAGATATGAACCCAACCACCACTGTTTAGTTTAGATAGAGCCATATCCATTCCCTGGGAAGAAAAATTTGCATTAAATTCATAAAAACATCAGGCCAGTACATAAGGGGGAGAAAACTCATCCGGTAGTATTATATAGCTTTTATATTGTAGTCGCTTAGAAGAACATACCATTAAAAGTTGTTGATCTCTCTGTTAATTAGATGATACTACAGAACATACAGTAATAAATACTAGGGACACAAACTAGTTACACCACAATTCAAAGGGAAAGAAACAACTTGCACAGACACACACGGACACACCCAACAACAACAACAACAACAACACGCGCACGACGGACGGACGGACATAGAGAGAGAGAGAGAGAGAGAGAGAGAGAGAGAGAAAGAGAGAGAGGAGAGAGAGAGAGAGAGAGAGAGAGAGGTAAACAGCTAGAAAAGGTAATTTGGCATACACGACATTAGGTGAAAGTAATATTTTCTATTTCACTAGATTACATACCAACCTTTAGGGTGTGTTTGGTAGGAGAGAAAAGTGGAAGGAAAATAGAGGAGGGAAAAGTGAAGGGAAAAATTTATTTTCTCTTGTTTGGTATGGAAGGAAAATAGGAAGGAAAGAAAAGTGGAGGGACTACTTTTCCCTCATCCCCTAAGAAATTCAATCCCCCCAAAAGTGGAAGGAAAAGTGGAGACTTGTATTAATTAACAATTATACCCCCATATGAATGTATTATTTAAAAATTATTTATGATGTCAAATGGTAAATAAGTGTTTTTAGTTGAGGATAGTATTGGTAAACCCTATATTTTTTTACTTTCTTTTCTTCCACTTTTTCTTCTATACCAAACAAAGGAAATTGCTTCTCTTCTCTTTTCCATCCTTGCTACCAAACAGAAAGGAAGGAAATGATATTTCCTTCCCATATGAAAGGAAAATATAACATACTTTTTTTTTCCTTCCTTCCACTTTTCCATCCTTTCTACCAAACAAAGCCTTAAATCCACTTACTGGTGAGTATATACAGCCTACATGTTGTGGTCCAGACAAAAGGCCTACCCTTCAGCTCCAATAAACGTACATCGGTATCTCTAGCCCATATTGCAATATTCCCTTTAATGGTAAAGTGTGATTCTGTCATGCTAATACCATTTCTATTCTGAATACCCTTCCACTAGATGTAGTAATTCTTTTTAGTAGATTGACCAATAACCTTATAAAAAAAAATCATTCTCATATCAAATGCAGTGACCTGGAATCAGGATGGTAGGGTGGTTTAGCTAGTAAAAAGTATTGTTCTAACTATAGGTTGATGTTTCCTATATTTATTAGGAAATACCCACTTCTAAACATCATACCATAAGCCTCCTCAACCCTCACAGACAGTACCGTTTTACACAATTCATATTCCAGCTCAAAAACAGGGGCTAAATATATCTCGTTCAAACGATCTACAAGGACAACGGTCGATAGCTGCAATAAATTGCAGTACTTACATCTCCATTATATAAATTGGTTTTAAAAAGACATGAACTTATAGAGAATAACATGATACCTTCTGGTATATGCCATCACCACGGGAAACAGGCAAAACTTTGAGACATTGGAAAAATGCAGAGAGCACCGGATTTCTGAAACAGCGATCAGTTGCACAAAGGGTCCACCTCAAATTCCGAGCATCCAACATGACACTTGGAGGAAGCAGAGAAGCAATCACAAATGGGTCATCTACGGCAGCTACATGGTTGCTTACCTGCAATGCGATATAAGATCATTTTTCATCAAACTTCAGTTACTTGAGACCAATGAATCACAAAATTGTATGTAATGCATTCTGTCAATACAGCTGCGCGTCCATATGCATTTAACAAAAGGACACCTTTAGATTATATCAATTCCTTATTCTTTCGCAAGATAAGAACCCATACAAGTATGCAAACAAGAATGGAATCGGGAATCATGATCGGGTAGGAGAGACTCTACAGACAAGTTTGCTGCCCACAAGAGCACTTGGAGCTGCAATTCTTTGGTTAACTGCAATGGTCAAGGAGGTATTATTTGATTCAAGATCAAAACATGGTATCAGTGTTTGGTAATGGACCCTCTAAGAGTATCGCTATCATACATTTTCAACAACTTCTGCAAACACGGAGCACGTTTCGAGTATTGAATTTAGGTAGAGGTGCTTAGTGGGCCAGGCAGCCCGAAACCTGCTCCGGGCCCGGTCGAACCGTGATTGGGTCGGCCCGGTCAACGAGCCAGTCCGGCCCGGCCCCAACAGCGGGTCGGACTGGGTATTACCCCTCCCAATCCAGGCCCGTATAGCTTACTGGGTTCGGGCTAGCCCCCCCCCCCCCCCCCCCCCCACCCGGTCGACACAGTCCGACCCGGCCCGGTTGTGGGCTCGGTTTACCCCGGTCCAAACCCAGTGTGTGTGTGTGTTGTGTATATATTATATATATATATATTGGGTTTGTAGTATCGACCGATTCGGACGATACCGATATGTGTCCGATTCGATATCGACCGATATTGACATTGCGGGTCACTTTTCCAGTCAATTAAGCAAAAAAAGAATAAAACTTATCTATTGCAGGTAAACCAATCCGCAAGGGTGACTACTATTTCATTCAACTTTAATATTACTAAGAAATAACACATAAAAGACTTAAGGTTATGCCTAAATATATTAAAAAAATTAAAAATAATTATTTATTAAAAATTATTTGTTTTCCGAATACCAAAAAAATCCGATACTCCAATCCGAAATTTTCGATACCACCAGTATTGATACTCATAGGAAGTGTCTGATTCCGATACTGCAAACCTTGATATATATATATATATATATATATATATATATAATATATATATATATATATATGGAGAACAACGAGCTTTGGGTTCAAATGGTCAGCTAGTGAAATTAAAACTCCTCTGTAGCAAGAGGTTCTTGGTTCCAACCAGGTTAAACTCAATTTATATATATATATATATATATATATATATATATATATATATATATAAAGATGACACAAAGAACTTAATATATTTATTTCAAGATGATAACCGTTGCTTGTGATTTACAATAAGTTAACAACTCGTAAATAATAAATAATCACCAAAAGAACATTATAAGAAAATTTGTATTTAAAAATAATAAAATAGAGCACATTGAAATGGAAAATTTTCAAAGTAACATGATTCGAAATTTTATTTAACCATAGTGTGGTTAAAATTTTATTTAGCAAAATAGCACATTTTAGCATCACATCACCAATTCTTTTGGTTTATTTTATATTCTTATAATGAACCAATACTACCGAACAAGTCTATTTTCTTTTCAATATGCATCATTTTTGTTATTAAAAATCTTCGTGCCTCTGACATTGCTTCACAATTATCTCGTGTCTCTAGCGCCCCTTGATAATTTGGTTCTCTAAATTGCTTATCATCTCTCATTTAATACTAATATTTGAAAATCATTGACTTAGCATAACACTTCTTTAGATCGATGACATATACATTGTTGGAAAAGACTATTCTATTTTAATCGTGACACTTCATGTTCTGTCGGGAATACTTTTTGTCTCCGCCATTCGTTATCCTCTTATCTTTAGTCACTAAATATAACTCTAATTTGTATATAGATGATACACCAAACAAAGAAACAATATTATTCTTTGGCCAAAAGAAATTTGAAGTCCCATAATTAACTCCAAAAAATTTTATCCTTTCAAAATTATAAGATCTAAACTTAATTCTTTTTATATTATTGCTAAAAGCTTTCACAATCAAACCTCAACTAGGCCTACATTTTTTCAAGCTAGGAACTAGAACTCAACATCTCGATGATTTCAATCAATCTATAAACCAAATTTGAATCTATAAACCAAATTGAACATATTGTCTCGATCACATTAGTACTTTATTAGGCTTGATCATAATGCTACCTTTTCTTTTCTTGTTATAACTTCCAACCAAAAAAGAAACATGGAATTGAAAATAGAAGTTAAGAACGTTAGAATACAAAATAAAGAAAAATTTTGAAGTAATATTCTGCATATGAAAAAAAAGAGTGTTTGAAAGAAAAGACCAGCAATTTTGAAACCAACTCTAAATATGATCCGCACATGGCTCGGGAAAAACAACAACTTGATTTACAAACCAACCAAACCATTTTTGTTTGCTATTTTATTATGATAAACCCATTGTAACTACATTTCAAAATTCTGATGGGACCAATGAAGTGCGTTATTGTGATAATTAAAATTTGATGTCTGCTATTTTATTAAATCAAATATTATTATTTTCCAATTCCTATTGAAAATTTATGAAATTACATGTATATCCTCTTCAAAGTGGAACACATGTACGAAATGGAAGGCCTAACATGGACAAGTTGGGTAAGGCACACTACAACTTCAAGCAGTAGTGAGCCATTGACCGGGCCAACATTTTGGTTTGCCTAACATGGACAACTTGTAATTTGATTTGGATGCCTAAACTTGTTACATGTTGCTCAAATAGTTGAATGGACAACTTCTAGGGCGACAAGCCTACAACTTGTTACATGTATGTAGGGACAACATTTTGGTTTGCCTAACATGGACAAGTTGGGCCGGGTCTCATGACCACTAGCTGAATTTTATTTTATTTTTTAACTAACAGGCCAACCTGGGCCCGGGACGCGCCCAGCCTAGCCTGAGATATGGGTCGGGCTGAGTGTAGGTATAGAGAAAACCCGATCCGGCCCAGTTATCCTAAACGAGCTGGCTCGACCCATGCCCGATCAGGCCCGGAGCGGCCCACATAATACACACCCTATATATATATATATATATATATATATATATATATATATATATATATCTTACACCTAGTTCCTAACTTAAATTTAACTCGGCTTTCATCCTGAATCACATAACTCATACCTATTTATGTTAAGAGGTTTTCTACTGCCTCTGACAAGGAGGAACAAACTAACAAGTACAGACTTTGAGTCCTCGTGCAATTAGCTAATAGGTAGAAAGAATGTGACAGCACTGTTAAAACTATGCAGCCAAACTCCTATACTAATTTTCATATAGATGCAAGTTCCTCGCTATCATAAACTTTCAGAAAAAAGAAACCTGATAATCTCTAACGAATTACTTACTACAGTCTGCATTTCCTTCTATATAAATGCAAACGCACCATATTTTGCTAAAGGGGAAACACAGGCTGAAACAACTGTATGCAAGATCCTATGGCCATAGCTTGCCCTAAAAGAGTAAAAAGAAAGTAAATATGAGGCATGTGCCGAAACCTAGGAAGCACAGAAACCTGAAACTATGTGCCTTGTCCATTTTGCATCATGGCAGACACATACCGGACACATACACTCAAAAATACACTAGAGCATGACAATCAATGCCGGGTATATATCCATAATTGCCAGAGGCAAAAAGCACACTTGCGAGCCAAGGTCTTTCACGGCCTAAGCACAAAGTGAAAGTGAGGCATGCACCTGAGAAAAGCAAGATGCATGTATAAAAATACGAAGAATAGAGGTCCTTGTTGTCGAAACTGCTCCGTGTTGCAAGTTTGAGGTTACACTTTGTGACGATACATGGACCCTTCAACCCTGGACAAGGAGGGTCAATGATGCTTTGATGTCGTTGTATAAGTGTCACATTTATTAACAGTAAAACCAAGGCGCAACCTCCGTTACTGTTGAGCTTCTCACCAAGGCATGCACGTTGGCACGCTTTTAACAAATTAGGTTGCCATCTTATTCATGTGCGTGCAACAAAGAATTCGGAACAAAAAGAACACAATCTTTTCTCCAATAATTGCAGCCTAAAATAAGTGCAAATCTAGTTTGTCGATTCGCTCGAACTGCGTACCGTTATGAGAGGCTTCCCTTGCGGTCTCTCCAGCAGCGCCCGGTGCAATTTCTCTGCGCCGTAGATCTACACCAAACCCAACAAAAATTAACAACCTTTCTTTGCCATCACACCACCAAAATTTCTAAAGAAAGGAGTCTCGGCTTTATTTATCTCCAGCTACCTGAACATGGTTAAACCCATGCATGAACACATGGCACACATTCCCGATGACAGGGACAGCCACGGCCTGGAGCATCCGAACGACAACGGAGTCCTCGACGCCGTCAACATTCTTATCAACTGCCAGTTCCACTTCCATCAGGGTCGTTTCCGCAAATTACCAAAAAAAAAAAAAAAATTTAGGGATTCGATGAAGGAAAGGTTTGTGTTACTTCTTTTTCGGTAGAATCGATAGGAAGCGCGAGGCCGAGAGGAGGGGGAGGAGGCGAGCGGGTCGGGCCAGAGGCGGCGGATCCACCGGGTTAATGGGTAGTCCGGATGGGAGATCCGGTGGCGGAGGCGGTGGCGGTCGACCGCGACGCGGAAGCGATCGCGGATGCGGATCTGGAGGGCCCGGGCGCGGTCCTTCCATAGGGTCCGGCTCCGGTCGATAAGCTCTCCCGCCATGGATTGATTTGGGAAGTGGAAAATTAGGGTTTGAAGAGGGGGTGATGGCTTTGAGCGGAGAGGAGGGAGGTTTTGTGGTTTTTTTTACGGAGAGGTCCTTATTGTTTATCGGTATTTGCGTAGTTGTTATTTTGAGCTGTGACGGCTGCGTAATAATACTGTACTAGGTGAGGGGTGTTTGGGAATTTTGTATGGACCCCGCCCCGCATATATATCCTTTTCTTTTCTTTTTCTTTTCCTTTTCCTTTTCTTTTTTTTTTTTTTCCCATTCTGGATCAGGTTGGGTGATGATGCAGTACTGTATACTCCTGTTGGTTGATGCGATACACACGTCACAAACTAGTTATATATACTTACGTATTTTGTACGTATAATAAGTATAGTATTCAATTATAGTCAAATATTTTTTCTAATTCATGTGGATAAGGTGAGAGGTATTCTTATTGTTTGGTTGAGTTCGATTTCCCATATTGAATATATATAAAAATTTAAAAAAATTCAAAACTTTTTTACATAATTTATTTTTTTAAATGAAATGGATCATGATATAATTACGTCTTACACGGCTCACTTTTTGAGTCCATGCTCTGTTTTAGTCCAAACTTAGTGAAGCCGGTCCTAAGGATAGAAATAAAAATTAATTAAAAGCGGTTGTGGGCCGGGAAGTGAAAAAAGAAATTAGATAATTGAAATTTGCAATGGGTCGGAGAATAAAAGAAGGCTAATTCTAAGGGCACCCTAACATTTGCTAGGGACTAACCCTTACTAAGGGATAGCCCAGTATAGAGAAAAAAAAAAAAAAAAAAAAAAAAAAAAAAATCTAAGGGCACCCTAACATTTGCTAGGGACTAACCCTTACTAAGGGATAGCCCAGTATAGTGAAACTTTTACTTGGGACAACCCAAATTTTACTTGGGGCTAGCCCACCCCCAAAGACTTAGAATTTCTAGAGGCAGACGCCGGCGGGGGAAATGGGGCGCTGGAGAGTGGACGTCGGTGTTGGCGCGGGGGCGCGGTCGACACGAGGCTGCGGATGCTGGCGCGCAGCTGCTGTTGCTGGTCGGCCAAGGGGGGAACGAGGCGGCGGAGGCGGAGGACGAGGACGAGGACGAGGCAGAGGAGGACGAGGCGAAGGAGGAGTTGGAGGAAGAGGACGAGGCAGAAGAGGAGGACGAGGCGGAGGAGGAGTTAGAGGAGGCAGAGGCGACAACGGAGGAGGGGGAGGAGGACGAGACAGAGAAGGATGAGACGGAGAAGGAGTTGGAGGAGGAGGATGAGGCGGAGAAGGAGTTGAAGGAGGCAGAGGCGACGGAGGAGGAGGAGGACGAGACAGAGGAGGACGAGGCAGAGGAGGAGGACGAGGCGGAGGAGGCGGCGACGGCGACGGAGGAAGCGGAGGAGGAGAAGGAGGGGGAGAATGAGGAGGAGAAACCATAACCCAACAAAATTTGGGCTAGCCCTAAGCAAAAGTTTGGATGGCAAACTTGTAATTACTTTTGGAAGAAGTTGGGCTAGTCCCATGCAAAAGTTGAGGTCCTCTTAGAATTAGCCTAAAAGAATTTGGTATAAGAAAATGTGGCTGGAAAAAGTGACTGGCCACCACTTCCCAGCACCTCCCCTCCGCTTTTGCAGACGGCGTCGGCTGAGTCGGAGGTACTTAATTGCTTGAATCTCTTTCTTTCTTTTGTTTTCTTTGAGAGTTCTTTAATGACCCTTTCAAGAAATTAAGTAGATGGTGTTACTTAGTTTCTTCTTCATTTTATGGACACGTCAAGAATCTGGGTTGCGTTTGTAATAATGCGACATTTTTCTGTTTGATCAGGTACTCCCTCGCTCTTCTTCTTCTTCTTCATATCATCATCGTCGTCGTCGTCTATGCTGGACACAGACATGTTGGGATACGGACACGGACGTAGTGCCCATCCCGGCGTTGTCCCAACACGCGTTAAACGCCACGTCCTAGGCTATGTTGCACGAACACGAGACGATATTGTAAGGACATAGGTGTAATGCCCCACCCCGTATGGTGCATTATGCTGAGTCGTTGAGTCAAAGAGTTGCGTTGACCCGATTGTGTATCGATGTGAATCGATACAAAGTGTCGTTGTTCCAAGAAAAGCATCGAGTTAGATCGATGCAAAGAGTACGTTGAACCGAGGAACGCATCGAGTAAGATCGATGCAAGTGTTAAGTTGGTCCGAGGGAAAGCATTGAGTCGGTTAGAAGATTCTAAGAAATTGAATCGAGCAAGGCAATTGACCGATTCGGACGAGTATTGATTTTAGTTGGTTTCATATGCAGGCTATACGTTTACACTGAAATATTAGAGGTCGACATTTTACTTTATTCAGAAAGGGGTCCGTAAAACCAATCGTCGCCTCGCGATGGACTGAGGCTTTGGCACGGTAAGCCAAAATCGATCGTATAATTCAATGAAGCACGAAGTGCTCGAATGGCTAAATCAGGAGAGTTGGCCGTGCAACGAAGTTATGAATTCGAGCCGCATCGGCTCGACAAAACGACAAGGCGTATCGGCTCAAGGTGGGGGGACATTGACTTCTCTTTCCTACTCCTTCATGCCTAAGTAAAATATATCATTGTATATTGAGTTGACCTATCGAGACCACGGGCGTGGCTCGATAGAGAGATAAAACATAGTGCGTGTCGAACACTAGATAGAACAATTGAAATGAAACGTGCATCAAATGTATGAGCCGCTATAGAACATTGAATATCGTAAAGGCGAGCGCCTCGGTGTGCAAGCCATAAGGAACATGGGATAACTGTATCAACGAGTACCTCAGTTCATAAGTCATTACGTGCCCCCGCGCACTAATTAGTATGCTAGAACATTGGAAGACTATATCGGTACGAGTGCCTCAGTGCACGAGCTATAGAACATTGAATACCCTATCGAGGCGTGCCTCGGTTGCACGAGTCGGAAGAAAGGAACATAAGTTTAAAGCGTTGAATACTAAGGCGTAGAACATATAAATGTGACTTCGAGGCGTACATCGAATGCACGATGCAAGGAAAGACGAATAACTACATCAAATGGGGCGCAGCTGCACGAGACTTACAAAAGATGGCATCGTTGCGAAGAAGAGAACAGTTGTGGCACGGATGTGACGTAACTGTCGATGCGGCATGGTACCTTTGAAATGTTCGTGGCCTTCGGGGCGTTCGTTGAGAACATTGGGGCGTTGTGCCAATTGAAATAGAGATAGGCAAACTTGCTTGATTGTATGAAAGATAAGATGCGTTGTATGGTCAAATGGACTTAAAGATATATTGCCCGTGCATGGGTGTTTTCTTCCCTCAAACGTGGTTCGCCAAGGCGCTGGGACCGTTCGGCCTAGGAGGACTGCGGGATAAAGTTGGTATTGTTGGTGCACTTCATGTAGATAGTTAGCGACCTGCTATTGAATATGATAAGCCATTTACCAAGTATTTCGGGGGTCCTCCAATTGTTTGGGTTAGCAACCGCATAGAGTGATCATCGTCTTACACATTCGATTTGATAAATATAAGTCTATTATAGCCCGAAAAGCTAGTGACCTTCATATAGTTAAGAACGATGGGTTGAAAGTGCAAGGTATACATATATCCTGCACAGATAGATCCTGGGTTGAAAGTGCAAGGTACACACATATCGTGCACATATAGATCCTGCATAGAGAGTACTTATAATATGACAGAAAAAGCTGGTAGGCATATTCACCTTGCGTCGGTGCAAGGGCGAGTACGTCGCTGTTGGTAAGAAGTCACGAAACGGATTGCTATTGGTTGCCTGTTTACTTATGCGAATCGAATAACATGCTTGCCATGATAACATGCTTTACAGTCTTCGAATATGCCATGAACTGATCCTAAGAAGAACATAGAAAGATTACTAAATTGTAGGTTTGCATGAATCAATATAATACTAAATATCAGTTTGTTAAGTGGGTCTTTGATCAGTACAGCGAGGACAGAAGTACTAATTCTCCCACTAGTTTGCTAGCAGGTTCAGGAAATGGTCTGCTGTCACGACCTGCACCCGGAGTAAGGGCACGAGTGGGTGACAGCGTCCCAGCCTACGCCTCAAACGACGTAGAATGTTGTCTAGGTCTACTATCTAACAATAGTTATAATATCAAAACCTGTCGAGAAAGGTCAACTCTGAATGGAGGACAAGCAATGACAATATAATATACTCAATCACAAACTCTAAGAAAGATATATGATACCGAAAGATAAAGACAACAAGATATGAAATATCATCCAGAAGATCCAACACAGAAATAATACAAGTCTAGAGTCAACAATCTCTAATACAAATACTAAAATAATAACAAGCCAAAATGTAATCTGGAGACAAAGTCCAGTACCACACTAAACCAGCTAAGTTACTCTAAAGCCCCATCGGCTGGAGCTAACCCTTGCTGAACTAGGGTCTCCAAGTCTAGGCCAACTACGTCATGAGGACCATAGTAGGTAGGACACTCGTTCTCGCCATAATCTGTAAAATTTTGTCAACATATCCAGTCAGGATGGAACGAGCACAAATCTTAAATAACAGTTCTAGTTAGATGATATTGAAAATATAGCAGTAAATAGAGAGAATATACAAGGTAAAATAATGTGTACATGAATCATGGTAAGGCATATCAAGACTGTAACTAAATGTAAGAACAAGAAAACAGTATATATCATGTACAAAAATCTGGAACTATATCTATGTGAGTTTAGTATTAGTTTCAATATATGATCGGCTTGGTTTGCACAGGAGAAAAAGGGCCTGGCTAGTCATACGTGAAGTGTATGGCTAACACTCTTAGGGAACATGAATCGCAGGAGGAAGAATGATCACATATCTACGCTAAGTACCCCCATCCCTGTAACATCCAGTTTTCCAAATGAGGATAATTTTGAAATTTTGTGATTATAATCATTTAATAATGATATTTAAATCATATTATAATTTTTGATGATTTTTAATCAATTTAAAACTATTTAAAATATTGAATTGTAATTTTAATGGTTAACTAGTTAAACCCCAGTTTTGCTAAGACTAGAGACTAACCATGACCAAGGGAGCCTAGTCATGTGATTAGGATGACTAATTACAACTTTTTAGCCTAGGAGTATTTTGGTCATTTTGACAATTTTGTGAAATTGTAATTTGATTAATTAAATATTGTGCTAATCTTTTAGTTAAGCCTTAACCTAGAAGTTTAACCTAACCTAGATTAGTCTTGAGGTTAGAATCATGGTTAGAACATTCCTAGTAAGTGCCAAGGTTAGTAATATCTAGATATTATTGTAGTAGGATATTTTTCTTAGGATATTTGTGAAAAAGAAAGCCTTGAACCAATATGAAGGCTTGGAATTGGGTGGAAGAACCTCAACCACTCATCTAAAACCCTAACCCTAATTATTTTAATAGCCATACAAGCCCCCCTCCTATAAGTGTCACACTAAGAAGCCCTTGCTTCTTTTTAAAAACCTAGAAAAATCCTACTTTGTTCTTCCCTAAACTTCTTCCAATTAATCCAAATTGAGCCCAATTAAGTCAAATCAATTGCATCATCATCCCCAACAGTAGAGGAGACTTGTGGGTAATTGCTAGCAAGGTTTGAGGACGTTTGAACCATAGCAAATCGAGGAAGACGTCAAGTCGAGGCTCTTTACATTGAGTTTGAACTCTCAATAGGTAAAACCCTACAAACCCTAATAAATTCCTAATTTCTTCCCATAGATGCATTCATTTAGGGTCCCCCTAGGTGTAGCCCAAGTTTGGTAGGATCTCGTGTCTATTTCGTGTCCGTATCGGACACGTATCGGTGTTTTTAAAGAAGTGTTTGGTGAAATGCCACATAGAAATGGATTTTAGTAATTTGCAAAACTAATTACATGTATTTATAGCTAATTAGGTCTATATTGTATGTCAAATTGACTGAGTCAATTTTAGGCAGGTTTGGATACTGTTTTAGGGCTTGGACACGCAGTACGAGACACCGTACGGGCTCGTACGGCTCCCCTACTGTTCGAGTGTCCTAGCGGATACGACACGGATTATTATGACACGAAACTTGGTAGACACGTGGGCCTAGTGACTGACATCATAGCCATAAAATTTTGTGGGTCCTCGTCGACTGTGCGCGAAGGAATCGAGGCTGCACTGATTCTCCACTATCACTGCACACACGAAAATCCCTCATTGATACGCACTCACACATGCATACTGACACGACTTGGACACAAGACAGACTCTTGGACACGAAGACCTATACCTAGGCTACCTCTGGACACGAGCACGTGACACAAGAGGGTGTGTGCCGTGTCCTGTGATGCCCGACACCTCTATACGGGACCTAGCCTACTGTGTGACTGATACACATTTTGGGAATGTTTGGACACTTCGTGTCCAGCTATGTGGACACAAAATGACACCTCTAGACACGTGTACATGTGGGGAACACTTCTATATGCCTGATTGTGGGTTACTATGGTATTGAAATTGAATTTTCGAAAAGGATTGGTTCTTCACTGATACTTAGGTTTCAGAAACTGTTATATTGAACTGAGATGTAGGTTATACTTTGGTTCTGATTTTAGTTTGGATATAGGTGGTTTTCTCCACACTATCTTGACCGTCCACACGTGGACATGAGTCCAGTCTCTACATTCCTTCAATTGTCCTGCATATGGAGTCCTGATATAAGTCTCGGATATATACAGAGTTATTACTGCATTCACCATACTATCCATACAACATTCCAAATAGTGCATTCACTTAGCCAATTGCATATCCTGTAGTTCATTACCTTATACTTCATTGTATAAGGTTTCACATTGAGAACTATTGGATGATTCACTACATTCAGTCGAATGTCATACACTCACTTTCATCCACTGCCATTAGACCATATCCTGCATTCCCAAATGAGCCCTACAAACATTTGAACATGTTCTGCATATTGCATTCATTGCATAAGTTATTCACTGTATGTTTCATTTTACTAACACTATGGCCTTACCACCTTACCATTAACTTACTGTACCTTTGGCTAATGTCCTAGATTGTATAATTTCAGTCATGCTATATGCAATTGTTCAGTCTCTGTTGGTTAGATGTATCAACCTATCTGAACTATTTGTTCAGTCAAATTCACATATTTGATTAGCTTTATATATGTGTAAGTCCTTAAATGCATTAGATAATCCAAATTCCTTTAGCTTCAGTCCATAGATGTGATACTTAGTTGTGTTCCTTGGATTTTGAGTAAGAAGCTCCTGCAGGAAGCAGAATAGGAAGGGTATTATGGAGTTAAACGAGTAGCAGGGGTGCATATACAGTAGCAATAGAAGGAGCAGTAGCAGGGGCTACTTAGTCACTTGTGTATGTGTGTAGGCATGAGTTTGGCATGTGATCAGTTTGTATTTCAGATTTGGGCCAGTCCCTTGTAATTGTCCATGTTCTCTTCTTTCCTTTTTCTCAGTTATCTCCATATATGTTGTCTTCTTACTATTTGCCATTGATCGTCGTAGAACAGAATAATTTTATAGGAGGACTGAACTTGACTCACAATTACAAACTCGCTTGTACAAAAGAGAGCCTAAGAACAAAGCCTAGGAAAAGCAATCTAAGTACAATTATTTAGTTTTGATTCTGGGGGTGACGGTAGAGGCTCGGGAGAGTGTTATCAACTCTGCCTTACTCCTTGGACGATCGAACGCAACTTCGGCTCCGGTGAAGAAATGCTCTCTGAAGACATGAAGGGAAGAGTCTGCTTGTGAGCTTCGTGTGCTTTCTTCTCTGAGTCTATACGCGTGTCTTGCAAGGGAACAATACCTTATTATTTATAGAAATTCATAAAGAGTGGGATGTGCAGCCACGTGGTAAATTTTGGGCCACATGGTTGTAACTGTGCCTCGAGACTTGGATTATAGTGGACAGCTGTGGTTGGTTTGGGATTTGATCATGATCTGTTTGTTGCAGTAAATTTGAACTGTTAAGACTTGGTCAATCTCTGCCACGTGTCTCAACTAATATTATGTGGCGAGCCGTATGAAGGATGTATCCTGGCTGTGCCGCATAAGGGACTGTCTCATAACCGAGCCGCATGAAGAGTGTCTCATGACCGAGCCGCATGAAGGGCGTCTCACAACCGAGCCGCATGAAGAGCATCTCATGACCGGGCCACATGAAGAAAATCTTATAACCGAGCCGCATGGAGAGTGTCTCATGATCGAGCTCCATGAAGAGTGTCTCATGACCGAGCTACGTGAAGGACATCTCATAACCTGTAGCTCCCCTTCCCGAAAAATATTTTTTTGAAATATTTATTTATATATTTTAATTTATTTAATAGTGATTTAGAATTTTTTGTAAATAATTATTCGATAATTATTACGATAGATGATTTTAGCCATGATGGAGTGTTGGAGTACAAGATGACTACAAATCGAGGCACGTATAGTGCAAGGGCGTGCTTTGACTAGTGTGTTAGCCCTGATAGGGAAGGCCGAGCCATAGCGATGTCCTAACTAGGAAAATCAAGCCAAGTTGCGACTTAATTCTTGCCGAAGTTTTATTTATTTATTTATTAATTATACTATTGAGTTAGGAAAATCAATTATACCATTTTAGCCCAGACTGGACCCGAACTGAGCTCAAGCCCATGTAGTGATGCGAGACGTCCAATGACATTCGTGTTGACATATTTTCGTAAGATTGTGTTGTATTCCATTTTAATAAACTGATGAATATTTCTAAGTATTTGTATTTAAATGTTATAAATACTATTATTAGTTTGATACTCAGTGAGATTTGTATAAATACGTCCTTGTACAAATTAGGATTTATAGGCTACACATAGTGGTATATATACACACCATTAATATTTTATTGAATTTCGTTATATTTATTATTATTTTATTGAGGCTATTATATAAATAATATTATTTTATTGTTATTGATTATATTAATTTTGTCGAGTAAATATTATGATATATATAGACATATATAGATATACACATATAGGGTCTACCCTAGAAATAGATAGCAATGGGGGTTTATTTTAGATTTTATAGAAAATATTGTATAAGATATATGTATATAAATAGATACATATATATATATATATATATATATATATATATATATATATATATATATATATATATATATATATATATATATATATATATATATATATATATATATATATATATATATTCAATGGCATATATATAGTGATATATATAATAAAATATAATATAGGAGATATATATATATTAGAAATTATATAGTGATATATATATATATATATATTTTTTTTTTATGATAAGATATATATATCTAGTAATATATATAAAAGATATATATATATATATAGATAGATATATATATATATATATATATATATATATATATATATATATCTATATATATATATATATATATATATTATATATATATATATCTAACACTATATATATATATAGTGTTATATATATATATATATATATATATATATATAATATATATTATATATATATATATATATATATATATATATATATTATATATATAACACTATATATATATATATATATATATATATATATATATATATAATATATATATATATATATACCACTATATATATATATATAGTGTTATATATATATATAATATATATATATAATATATATATATATTATATAGTATATATATATATATATATATATATAACACTATATATATATATATAGTGTTATATTATATATATATATATATATATATATATATATAGATAAAAGAAAGATAAGAAAACAAAAAAAAGAATCCGATCCACACTGTGGGAACAGTGGGTTTTACTGCCAGCCCACAAATTGGCTTCCACCCGCGAACCCGAGAGCAAACGGGTCGTATGTATTCGATTTTTATATAAAAAAAATACAATCGAAACAGAGAAGCAGTGATCGACTACTCCTAAACCCTAGCGCCGACCTTTCCCGGCGTGCGCGCGGCCGCGGAGGGCCACCGCCGGCCGGTCGAGTTCGCCGTGGTCAGCGTACGCGCAGGACAACCAACAACAGTAGCTTCGCTGTGAGGTACGTCTCTTCGTCGACTGATTTCTTCGCATCTGATCAATCAAATCGCGAACCGTTTGGTCCGCTGGATAGACACCCTAACCGTCTAGAAACCCTATCAATTAATTCTCATTGAAGTTAATCGGATTCGACGAGAAATCGACACAAACTTTGCCAAAAAATTGTGCTTGAACAGTTCATAGAAACAGCCTAATACCCTGTTTTGAAACCAATTTCTGGGCAGCAGAGCGTAGAACACAAAAATCTATTTAAACAGATCTATTGACAACATATACGAGATTAAGACGCTTCTTGTAGAACTATTTTTCGTTTATTGTACGAGAAGTTATTCGATTCCGGAGTTTCACGAAAATCTGTTTTCAAATATTAAAAATATTGAAAAATGCTCCGACACGACGTGCGTCCTGCCAATCCGGGCGACGTGGTCGCGAACCAAAGACATCGAAAGGTGCATAACGGTTTCGTGGTCGTGTGGGCTTTGACGGAATTCAAATTGGTCGCGTGTGCGCGACGAATTTGATACGTATCCGTCGAAATTCACCGTATCGTGCACTTTGCAAATTTCTTAATTACTTTGTGCACGCTCGTCAGATCAAGACGAAACTTGCGCCAACAGAACCGTATCGTTTTTCTTGTCCCGTATGCCAAGTTTGGTCCGATTCTGAGACCGTTGATAAAATCGTCGTTTTGCGGGTCCCACGGTCCTACTCAACGGGCGATTTTGTGCACGGCCCGCCGGAATCCAACTTTAGACATACGGTTGGGTTCGTATCGAAAAACTGGATCCGTAGACATGTAGTTTGACGACTTTAGAGATCGTTGACTCTGGCACATTTTTTGGTACAAAGCGGGTCTAACGGCGGACATCGTTTTGGCCCAAAATTACCGTTTTGCCCCTGTGTCCAAAATTGGACTTAAGGTGTCACGCCCCGATTCCGTCGAATCGATAGTCGTCCCCCGGGCGTGATGCCGTGCGAACCTAATTTGCGATCGCACAAGGCCAAGTCATAAGGTAATCCGAGACACGAGATCTAAGAGAGTACGCAGACAAATTGATACACATAATAAGTAAAGGAAACTTGAACTTTATTGATAATGGACATCTTTTTACAGACTCCGACACAAGACTCATTGCCGCGCGGGCTACAACATGACTCGATTACAAAAGAGTGCCGATGAGATAGCCGTTCCATACATTGCACACATCCCTCAATATACACAAGTACTCCATTGACCTGGATGGGAGGGACGCTGAGTCATTTTCCTTGGACTGTCGAGAGCCTTCAAAATGTGGAGTCGCTGAGAGATAGTCTTCGACGCACGGCCGAAGCTTCAAAAGTCACGAACGTCGCCTTGCTAGTTGGCACGTCCTTCCTGGCTCGCGGGACCTGCAAAGAGCGAGGATCAGCACGAAACACATGTACTGGCAAATGGCTAATTAAATCCAAGCTCTGCATTTGATTCAAGAAGTTTCATAACATGTTTGCTAGCTATTTCAATGATCTTTCTAACCATCCTGTATGATTTGCATGTTAACATGTTTTGAGGCAAGCAACTATCATGTTCATCCCGTGTCCCGTGCACCTGTTAAGTAGTGATAGGGGTTTAAAGGCCACTGGCAATGTCAGCCATCGCGGACTATAGCATTCGGTTAGACGACGCCCCTTTCGCGTCGGGTAGCGAGCCCTGTGCGAAAGTGCCCGCATAACTCGCGCCGATGAAGGGTTGGCGCTGCTACACTCATTCCTCCCGGGCCGAACCGGTCCCTTGGCCGAGGCAACCGTTCGAGGAACTTCACCTTGTCGACAAGTTGTCCAATGACCGCTTTCTTTGGAACTTAGTTGATTTACTCATTTTTCCGTATCGTTGCGATAAGCGTTAATAGATTCATTCGTTGGATTGGCATAGACCAAGTGTAATTGCATAGGGAAGCACGTTTTTCATTTCCAAAACCGACAGTTCGATAACAAGTGTTTCGTGAAGTATCGTGCCACGATTTCACTGATTCTATACTATTGTGACAAGCATTTATTTTACTTCACATGTTGAGTTTTTGAAGTAGAGGGACGGGACGAAGGAGGTCAGCCACTCGCCTTAGCTTGCTTCAAGCGAGCGACCGGTTGGCTGCGCTGTCGTCGCCTACGCGATCACCTGCAATCGCATAAGCAACTGATTAGAACACTGTGTATTTCAAAGAATTTCGATATGAATGCGAGCTCAAAAACGCGTCACGAAAACCCATCGAAAGCATTCACAAAAACGAAAGCCAAAGCCAATTCAAGTGCGGCATGAAAACCAGAGCAACGGGAGGTCTCTCCCGACTCAGCCGCAGAGCCAATCCTCGAGGTGCAACCCGCTGAATATGGGACTTGGTTCCGAAGAAGCCATTCCATAACGTGGAATGGATCTTAATTCAACCGTTCCCGTTCGATCGACTCGGCCGATTCCGACCTATCGATCCCGACCAAATCGATAGCGACAGTGTTCCTTTCTCGCGCACCCCGTGGACGGAGACGGGGCACGATGTAGGGACGGGGCACTACACCATAACCAACTAATAAAAAGTTTCGTCCTCGAAACTTTAAAGATGAAACCTACCTCTACGAGAACAATGAAGGGAATTTATCCTTCATCTCCGATTCAAGCTCCCACGTCGACTCTTCGACCGAGTGGTTCTTCCAGAGGACGCGGACAAGAGGGATCGCTCGATTGCGCAGCAGCTTATCCTTGCGTTCTATGATTCGAACTGGTTCTTCAACGTAGGATAAGTCAGACTTTAGCTCCAGCTGGCCAAAATCCACCACGTGGCTCGGGTCGTGCACGTACTTCCGCAATTGAGAGACATGGAAGACATTGTGAACACCTTCAAGCGCCGGTGGTAGGGCAATTTTATAGGCCACTGGCGCGACCCGTTCAAGTATTTCGAACGGCCCAACGAATCTCGGACTCAGCTTTCCTTTCGCGCCGAACCGACTAACTCCCCGCATGGGCGACACCTTGAGGAATACGTGATCGCCTACTTGAAACTCGAGTGGCCGACGATGAATGTTCGCGTAGCTTTTCTGGCGACTCTGTGCGGTCTTTAATCTTTCCCGAATGAGCTTGACCTTTTCCACAGTCTGTTCTACCAGCTCCGGGCCGAGTATCTGTCGTTCCCCGACTTCATCCCAGCAAATAGGAGATCTGCACTTCCGGCCGTACAAGGCTTCATACGGCGCCATTTGGATGCTGGATTGGTAGCTATTGTTGTATGCAAATTCCGCCAGCGGTAGGTGGACGTCCCAGCTTGATTTGAAGTCGATAGCGCAGAGCCGTAGCATGTCTTCAAGAATCTGGTTGACGCGCTCCGTTTGGCCGTCGGTCTGAGGATGGTAAGCTGAGCTGAACTGCAACTTGGTTCCCAGCGCCGACTGAAGGCTACTCCAGAATCGCGACATGAACCGTGAATCCCGATCAGAGACGATGGATACTGGAACTCCGTGCAGCCGTACTATCTCGTCAAGATAAATCTGCGCCAGGCGATCAACGCTCCAAGTAACTTTGATGGCGATAAAGTGCGCTGACTTGGTTAATCGATCGACGATGACCCAGATGGCGTCGTTCCCCCGTGGTGTCTTCGGCAGGCCAACAATAAAATCCATAGTGACATGATTCCACTTCCACTCGGGAATAGCGAGGTTCTGCATCTCCCCGCCCAGTCGCTGATGCTCAGCTTTCACCTGCTGACAGGCCATGCATTGCGACACGAAGAGCGCCACATCTCTCTTCATCCCGTGCCACCAAAAGGTCGTGCGGAGGTCCTTATACATTTTGGTACTGCCTGGATGCAAAGTGTATTTCGCATAGTGCGCCTCCGCCAGGATCTCCTTTCTAAGTTCTGAATCGTCCGGAACGCATAGCCTACCCTTCAATCGAAGCACGCCGATTTCGGCTTCCGCAAAGTCGGTCGTCCTGCCTGTCGAAATTAGCTCTCGCACTTTCTTCAGGTACGAATCGTCCGTCTGAGCGGTCTTGATCTTATTCAGCAAGCTCGGCTCCAACTGTAACTTTGCCAACTGCACGTTCCGGAATCTGACTCGAAGCTCGATGCCCATCTCTTCAAGGTCGCGTAGCAGTCGAGGGTCGATGGATAACGAGGCAAGGTACTTCCGACTCAAAGCGTCCGCCACAACATTTCCCTTTCCCGGCGTGTAGTCGATAGTCAAGTCGTAATCCTTGATTAGTTCCAGCCAACGCCTTTGCCGCAAGTTCAGCTCCTTCTGCGTGAATAGATACTTGAGGCTCTTGTGATCGGTATAGATCGTGCACGCCACACCATAGAGATAGTGGCGCCACAATTTCAACGCAAACACAATCGCCGCTAACTCCAGGTCGTGCGTGGGATAATTTTTCTCGTGCGGCTTTAGCTGTCGGGACGCAAAAGATATCACCTTGTTCCGCTGCATCAGCACGCACCCCAAGCCCTGACCGGACGCGTCGCTAAATATCTGGAAACCCTCAGTCCCTTCTGGAAGTGCGAGTATCGGGGCCGAGACGAGCCTCTGCTTCAACTCTTGGAACGCAGCTTCACAGTCGTCTGACCATTCAAAGGCGACTCCTTTCTGGGTGAGGCGAGTCAGAGGCGATGCGATCTTCGCGAAGTCTTTCACGAAGCGTCGATAGTATCCAGCTAGGCCAAGGAAACTTCGAATCTCGCCGACGGACGCTGGCCGCTTCCAATCGACAACGGCTTCAACTTTCTTTGGGTCGACCGCAATGCCTTCAGCAGAAATGATGTGTCCGAGGAATGCGACGCTGCTAAGCCAGAATTCACATTTGCTTCGCTTCGCGTATAGTTGATTTTCTCGAAGGGTCTGAAGCACGGTCCGCAGATGCTCAGTATGCTGCTGCTTATTCTTCGAGTAGACGAGTATATCGTCGATAAAGACCACTACGAACTTGTCGAGGAAGGGTCGGAACACCCGATTCATTAAATCCATGAAGGCAGCAGGGGCGTTCGTTAGGCCGAACGGCATTACCAGGAACTCGTAATGGCCGTATCGAGTGCGGAAGGCAGACTTCGGCACATCGTCCGGCTTGATCTTGAGTTGATGATAACCCGAACGCAGATCAATTTTAGAGAACACCGTGGCTCCTTGGAGCTGATCGAACAGATCATCTATGCGGGGCAGGGGATACTTGTTCCGGACGGTGGCTTTATTCAGCTCGCGGTAGTCGATACAAAGACGCATAGAGCCGTCCTTCTTCTTGACAAATAGTACGGGCGCTCCCCACGGCGAGACGCTGGGTCGGATGAATCCCTTGTCGAGCAATTCCTGTAACTGCACCTTGAGTTCTTTAAGCTCTGCAGGGGCCATTCTGTACGGGGTCTTCGAGATCGGTCGAGTGTCGGGGAAGGTATCGATAGTGAACTCAATCTCTCGATCGGGCGGCATGCCGGGCAACTCGTCCGGGAACACATCGGGGAATTCTGCCACAACGTCGGTCTGACCCGCGTTTGCACTATCCTGTCGTATGTCTCGAACGGAAGCCAGATAGCCTTCGCACCCGGAATGCAGCATCCGTCGAGCAGATATCGCAGAGATCACCATGCAGGTCGGCGACGCCTCACCACACGAGTAGCAGAATTCAGGCACTCCCGGTATGCGGAAGGTGACTTTCTTCTCAGCGCAGTCTATGGTTGCGTTGCACGGACCGAGCCAATCCATCCCCAGAATGATATCGTAGTCCTTAATATTTAGAACTATCGCATCGAGACTGACCTTTTGACCACCTATACAGATGATTCCGTCTCCACAGACTAAACTCGCAGCTAGTGGCATGCCCGACGGGATGTTAACAGTGAGCTCGAGACCGAGCGGTGTCAGGGGAAAATTGTGCTCGGCGGCAAAGTTCGCCGATATGAAACTATGCGTGGCACCTGAATCAAACAATACACGAGCAGGTTTATTATTGAATTGCAGTATACCTGTCACGACTGTGTCAGATGCGTAGACTTCGTCTCGGGTCATGGCGTAGACACGGCCCTGAGCATTAGGGCGGCGGTCTTGGCCATTCTGTTGTGTGGTCGGAGGAACCCGAGGTGCTTGGCCTCGGTTTTGTTGATGTTGGGGCGGGCGTTGGGTCGACGCAGCTTCCGGACAGTCCCTTACGAGATGATCTCTTTTGCCGCATGCGAAACAGACTCTGTTCTTAAGTCGGCAGTCGGTGTCCAGGTGCCCGTCCTTGTGGCAGAAATTGCAGACCATCCGTTCCTTCGTCTGGTTGCCGCGATGTTGACGCTTATGTGCGTTGTTGCCTCCCGCATAACTATGGCGTTTGTTATTAGAGTTAACAGCGCCGGTAGTAGTAGGAGGATACTCGGACTCCAGACGGATGGCGTGGTTGAGTGCCTCGCCTACAGTTTTGTATTCCGGCACCGAGACATGTGCACGGATAGTGGAACGCAGGCCCACTACGAATCGCTTTGCTCGGCTTGCAGTAGTAGGTAGATAGTCGCCAGCGAACTTGGCCAGTTTGTTGAATTTGGCCGCATATTGTCGTACAGTCATATTCCCTTGCGTCAGCTGCATGAACTCGTTCTCCTTTTCCTGTCGCACGGCTGCAGAAAGATATTCGTTCTCGAACGCATTTCTAAATGTCGCCCATGAGATCGCCGCGGTCTCGTCTTCACGTCGAATAGCCCGCTTCTGCACAGCCCACCAATCGTGCGCGTTCATTCGAAGTAATAGTTGAGCACACGCGACTTTCTTCGGATCCTCGACATCCAGAAGCTCGAACTTGTCTTCCAGCTCCTCCAACCAGTCGATCGCCACCGCGGGATCTTCTGTACCGTTGAAGGAAGTGCGGCAGCTTTTAGTGAACTTTGACACGTCGAAGTTGGAACTTCTCGGTGCTGCAGGTGAGAGCACGGGCGCCTCTGGTTCGGCTTCGTTGGATCGAACCGCAGGCTGGGTCACGGCAGGTGTCATCGTTGAGTTGTTGTTGCCGACGACCGACTGTACGATCTGTTGGAGGGTATTCAGCTGCTGCTGCTGCAGCTTGAATTGAGCCTCGAACCGACTCTCAAATTGAGCCTGACGAGCCTCCGCTTGCTGACGATGGAGCTCGTTTTGACGTTGCTGCATTTCAAGCATTTGCAGCATACGTTGCATCGGGTCGCCGGAAGATCCGGCTACAGTAGGCGTCATTCCCGTTGGGTTAACGGAATGCTCGGGCCTAGAAGCACTCGAGCCGCTCGAAGCGCTCGTCTCGTCTTCCGCCTGAGCTCCCATAACTGCAGGGAAAAAGGAAGGCAACTCTCGTTAGTTTCAGAAAATGTCCTGGGTTCAGCGTATGGAACAACTCTTCTCATCGACACGAGGTCAACGGTCGGAGACTAGAATTCAACACGAGAGGCCAAGGACGTAAAGCCGTGCTCTGATACCATTATGTCACGCCCCGATTCCGTCGAATCGATAGTCGTCCCCCGGGCGTGATGCCGTGCGAACCTAATTTGCGATCGCACAAGGCCAAGTCATAAGGTAATTCGAGACACGAGATCTAAGAGAGTACGCAGACAAATTGATACACATAATAAGTAAAGGAAACTTGAACTTTATTGATAATGGACATCTTTTTACAGACTCCGACACAAGACTCATTGCCGCGCGGGCTACAACATGACTCGATTACAAAAGAGTGCCGATGAGATAGCCGTTCCATACATTGCACACATCCCTCAATATACACAAGTACTCCATTGACCTGGATGGGAGGGACGCTGAGTCATTTTCCTTGGACTGTCGAGAGCCTTCAAAATGTGGAGTCGCTGAGAGATAGTCTTCGACGCACGGCCGAAGCTTCAAAAGTCACGAACGTCGCCTTGCTAGTTGGCACGTCCTTCCTGGCTCGCGGGACCTGCAAAGAGCGAGGATCAGCACGAAACACATGTACTGGCAAATGGCTAATTAAATCCAAGCTCTGCATTTGATTCAAGAAGTTTCATAACATGTTTGCTAGCTATTTCAATGATCTTTCTAACCATCCTGTATGATTTGCATGTTAACATATTTTGAGGCAAGCAACTATCATGTTCATCCCGTGTCCCGTGCACCTGTTAAGTAGTGATAGGGGTTTAAAGGCCACTGGCAATGTCAAGCCATCGCGGACTATAGCATTCGGTTAGACGACGCCCCTTTCGCGTCGGGTAGCGAGCCCTGTGCGAAAGTGTCCGCATAACTCGTGCCGATGAAGGGTTGGCGCTGCTACACTCATTCCTCCCGGGCCGAACCGGTCCCTTGGCCGAGGCAACCGTTCGAGGAACTTCACCTTGTCGACAAGTTGTCCAATGACCGCTTTCTTTGGAACTTAGTTGATTTACTCATTTTTCCGTATCGTTGCGATAAGCGTTAATAGATTCATTCGTTGGATTGGCATAGACCAAGTGTAATTGCATAGGGAAGCACGTTTTTCATTTCCAAAACCGACAGTTCGATAACAAGTGTTTCGTGAAGTATCGTGCCACGATTTCACTGATTCTATACTATTGTGACAAGCATTTATTTTACTTCACATGTTGAGTTTTTGAAGTAGAGGGACGGGACGAAGGAGGTCAGCCACTCGCCTTAGCTTGCTTCAAGCGAGCGACCGGTTGGCTGCGCTGTCGTCGCCTACGCGATCACCTGCAATCGCATAAGCAACTGATTAGAACACTGTGTATTTCAAAGAATTTCGATATGAATGCGAGCTCAAAAACGCGTCACGAAAACCCATCGAAAGCATTCACAAAAACGAAAGCCAAAGCCAATTCAAGTGCGGCATGAAAACCAGAGCAACGGGAGGTCTCTCCCGACTCAGCCGCAGAGCCAATCCTCGAGGCGCAACCCGCTGAATATGGGACTTGGTTCCGAAGAAGCCATTCCATAACGTGGAATGGATCTTAATTCAACCGTTCCCGTTCGATCGACTCGGCCGATTCCGACCTATCGGTCCCGACCAAATCGATAGCGACAGTGTTCCTTTCTCGCGCACCCCGTGGACGGAGACGGGGCACGATGTAGGGACGGGGCACTACATAAGGACAGGCAATCCTAGCTAATTTGACTATTCTGAGATTATTGGTATTGTCTATTTCAGCATCCGGGGACTGTTGTACGGGTTTTGACTATTGTGGCACATTGAGTAGTTCAGATTGTCGGTTTCACCAGCAGAGGACCACAGGCGAGTACAGTTTATTATCTGCATTTCGATATTGATCTTTACTATATCTCATTGATTGGTCATTAATTATGTAAATTTTATTTTATTATAAAACAATGAGTCGGGAACTTAAAATACCAAAGATATGTGATCTGACCGTAGCCCGTGTTTATTTTCTGCAAGTAGACATTGTAGCCTGTGTTTATTTTCTGCAAGTAGATATTGTAGCCCGTGTTTATTTTCTGCAAGTAGACATTGTAGCCCGTATTTATTTTTTGCAAGTAGACATTGTAGCCCGTGTTTATTTTCTGCAAGTAGTGTAGCCCGTGTTTATTTTTCATGCAAGTAGACCTCGTAGACCGTACGGTGTAGTACCCCAGACCGATCACATATCAAAGGTACTTCTAACAGTTGGGGAAAGTATTTTATGTCTATTTATTTGCTATTGGTTTTCCGTATTTTCTGTTTATTTTCAAAAATATGTAATTGATGTCTAACCTCTGTTGTATAGTCATTTTCTTTATTTGAAATTGCATTCAGTGAATTGTGCTCGTTCCATTCCTGACTGGAAACCATATTTTTCAGGTTAGCCGTGGATTCACTTAGCTTGGGAAGTGACGGGATTACTTGCAGACAAAAGCCTAGAGACTAGCTAGATAGTTGAGTTGTAGTCATTCATTTATTTGTACAAGTTTATATTTTTCTACAAATGTAAAACTTGTGATCATTGTAAGTTAAATTAATTATGTGAATGAGTATTATTTGTGATTCTGATCTTCATGGCCGTGACAGCATTCTACCGCCGACACTGCGACATAGGCTGGCTTGGACACGTCTCGTATCCGTTTTAAAAAAACGGGTACGGGTCGTGACAAGTTTTTGTGGTGGCCCATGCAGGTCAGTTTTTGCAAATCATGCGAACTCGTGATAGTACTTAAGTTAGTTGTACTATTGCGAGCCTGCGACTAGAAATGCTCATTCACGAATTAGAAATTAATTTAATTTACGAGAATGACTAGGACTAGGAGTCCCTTATACAAATTTACCGATGGGTAGTCTAGGCCATGCAATGTAGATAAGAAGTTGTTAATTTTGATAGTTTATCAGATCCCCATAGGTACATTATTATCTCTTGATATGACGATGTAATCTAATTTGGATAGATTATTCCCTTAGTAAGGCAGGGCTTCATAGAATTAATGATCTAACCTTGATAGATTATTCAATTCATTCTCTTGCCTCTTTAGATATCGTCATCATATCTTAGTCTGAATTGCCCATTTAAAATCCTATTTTGCCGTAAGGGAATAGTTATAATTCCTGATTCGGTTGTTCAAATGAGAATCTCGAGGTAGACTGATCCAAAAAAAAATTCCCATGGTTCGAATACACATGAAAGAGATACCAGAATGTTGTAGTTCTTTGTCTTCAGTTGTTTCCCCCTGTGCAATCTTTTATTTTAAAGATTGTGATTGATAGGACAAATATTTATGCCTTATTACATAGTCGACTTGCTTGAACCTCTAGAAGCTCATGAGTTTTTTTTTCATATATAGTTAAAAGAAGGTTAGTTAACTCATAATGGCAGGACAGCAGCGCACTGTCGCCATTTATTTAAATTATGGAGACTATGGACTCACTGCAGCCAGCAGCGCACTGGCGAGACACGACCCCTAGAGTTGGAATTTGTTTAAGAAATATAGGTTATAGAATATTATTAAAAAACTATGGCTAGTGGTCTTCTTTGACCATAGTCACACTGGTGTCAATATAAAGTAGAGTATCGGATAACATGTCACATCTGAATCACGAAACCAAGGGTTTACCATAGTCCGATTTTACGGGCGAGGCGTAGTCCTCGGTGAAATGACTTCAGACGTGATTACAAGTTAAGAATACTATAGAGGATAGGACAGTGCCCTGTGTGTTTCATAAGATCCGAAGCCAATATTAATAGAAGTTTTGTAAGTTGGGTAGCACGTCTCCCGATCTAACATTTCGTGGTCCTTGTGATCTATTGACGGGGATATTAATTGACGCTAATATGTTTACCCAGAATATAGAATCTAGAGACCCATAACCCATTAGTCGACCAAGGCTTTGTGGATAAGAAGATAGTAGGATGACCGTGTAAGCAAGAACACTGGGTAAGGTTTGATTCTCACAAAACTCGAACTACTTGGCCTCCTTCCAAAAATTTTGTATACTGGTATTTTGACTATCTTAACCAATACTGCTATTACAGCCTAGTTTTGCAAGCTCACTCTGTTCTCGAGCTTGATTCAAGACATATGGTTAGTGGGGACGCCTACTAACATATTGTCTAATCAGAATCAATGTATTATGGTCTGATCAACCATGATGCATTTGGTTCGCTCTTCGTTTAATTATACTACGTGGATGGAGATATATAGGTATCTTGGATCTCATCCGCGACTGCTTGACAATTCCTCTTGAATTATACGTTCGCCCTTGAATCACGTGATTGTATTCAGTAACATCCTTCTTGAACTCTTTATGGTTTTTGCCTTTTACTGATTCGGAAAGGCAGAAGCTCGTAATTGGTAGAGAGATACCGCGTATCCCCATGGCTATGGTAGTTGTATACACAAGGGTAGTTATCGTCATCCAGCCATGTGATCGAGTTACTCGTTCTCCTCTCGACCCCAAACTGTTATCGGGACTTTCAAGCCATCTAAATTTAAGAATGAATAGGATTTTACCCTTAGTCGTAATGCCAACCCAGGAGACTATCTATTCTCAAGCAACAATTTATTGTATCTCTAAATA